>JAHTLZ010003542.1:38841961-38854305 GCA_023846285.1 Phrynocephalus versicolor
ATAAATAAATAAATAAATAAATAAATAAATAAATAAATAAATAAATAGAGCAGTTCAGAGAACAGAAACAGATTTCCTTCCCATACAGAGTCCCAGCTATGAAACTGACCTATTTGCTAATTCCACTAAAAGCATACATCAATAATAACTTCTGCTAAATTCCTATCACTAGAATAAGATTCCATCCATGCCCATTGGAAGTTTACTGCCAACACAAACACACAACTAAGTGCCACTGGACTGAATGGGTGCCTTGAATGGTCGGTTGAGAGCTGAAAAGAAAAGGCAGGATAAAATAATAAAATAAAATAAGGCAGTAAGCCTACACACATTTACTGCTGTGGATTCTTACGACTAAACTGAGCAAATTCTATCCAGCTCTGTGGCATTGCATAGGATTATAGATATTTCTCTAACCACTCTGGCTACCAAAACAACAACAACAAATGAACACAGAGCAAATATTTAGGAAATATTTTGTTGTTGTTGTTAAAGAGATAATAATTTGTTACAAAGAGAAATGAATCCTGGCAAAATATAATGAGATTTTTAAAGGGGTCAAATGTACCTACTTAACTTCCATCTCAACTTTTGTTTTGCATTCTGTTCCATTCATTCTAATTGATGCCTATGCATTTCCAGTAGCTGTACTTCTTCCCATCAGAGCAAAGCAAGGCAAACTCACACTTACCTGTTCCTTCAAGGGTTGCTCAACAGGTGACCAAGGCTCCAAAATAACCATAGCTGGACTTTTTATAGGTTGCTGGCTAGAGGGAGGGGAAGCATGCAATGGATGAGGACACGTCAGCTGCATTGATGAGCAACATTTAAATAAAGGAACATGTATTCTAGTACTGCTATTTCAAAAGCAGATCAAGAGGGAAGCGGGGAGTGGTGTTGATAAAGCATGCGTTGGGGGCACCTTGTTAGCTTTGAACAATGAGTGCCAACAAATCATTCCCCCTCTAAACACACACACAAAGAAAGGGCAGCAAAAAAAGGAGATGAATTATACTTCAACCATATTGATCTGTTCAAAGTTGGGATGAAAATGGAAGTCACTTTTCACTGACCTCTGCTCCTAGCTAATGCTAGGTAGCATGTCTTACCTTAATGGGTGTATTTGGTTTATTTAATATATGTATTGGCTCAAATCCTCTTGTTCTACAAGGTAAGTTGCACTAGAGTAAGTCCTTTGTATCAGTGTGTGAGGGTCGCCCCCGTCTTCTTCCTCCTTCCGTGGTCCCCCAAATGGAGATACTGATGATTCAGGTTGCTTTGTAAGCTTGCAACTTTTATTAACAAAACTAACATCAACATTGGGGTCTTTAATAGCTCGCCCTCCCTTCTCTGGGATAAGTGGCTCAGCCTCAGACCAGAACTCTGCTATTTGCCCAGGCGTTAATCCAGGTTCCACAGTCCATCTCCAAACGGGCGTTTCCTGCATTATTGGAGGGCCCGGGTCCACATTAAGTCCGGCTAAAGTCTGAACTAGGGTTGGGTTCTCACCCGCTGCTCCCGCCATAGCTGCGGCAGGGTCTTCTAATTCGTCTTCTTGCCCAAGTCCTTCTCCTTCTCCGCTCCGTGGGTGCTTTGCCATATTTCCGCCAAAGCCTTCTGCTGCTCTCAGTGGCGGGCTCTGCGCGCAAAGTACTCTCTCGCCTGCCTCCGACGCTCCCTCTCTGCCATCTTACCCCAAAATGGGGCTTTTCGTGCCTTTTGCTCCCTCCACTCCCATTTGGCCACTTCTCGCGGGAGTCTGAACGTCACCAATTCCCGAGGGACCCTCCTGAACCACCTCCACCAGCTCTTCTTTCTCCTTCCTGCTTCCTCCTGCCCATCCTCCTTGTGCCGCCTCAGGTGCCACCTCCCCTCCCTGCATCCCCCACCTCCATAGCTTCACTCTCCCCTTCCTCTTGTTTAGGCTGGGCTTTCGTGTTTATTTTTATTTATTTATTTATTTATATAGCTTGTAGGCCACCCACTACCCAAAGGTCTCTGGAAGGCTCACAATCAAAGTAAACAATTCAGATAATTAAAACATCAAATTGCAATAAAAGTAAAACAATAAAACATTTAAATACAATAAATACAATATATTAAAATACAACACTAAAATCGCCATCAGGACCCACAATAATCAGTTAAAAGACTTCTGGAACACAAATGTTTTTACCTAGCACCGGGATGTCATCAATGTTGGCGCCAGATGACTCTCGCTTGGGAGGGCATTCCACAATCCGGGGCAGCTGCCGAAAAGGCCCTGTTCCTACAAGCCATCCCTTTCACCTCCTTGTGGGATGGCTCTTTCAGGAGGGCCCTCTGGCTAGATCTTAATTGCTGGGTGGGTTCATATGGAAGGAAACGGTCCTTCAGGTATCTAGGTCCTAAGCCGTTTAGGGCTTTATATGTCAAAACAAGCACGTTGAATTGGGCTCAGGCAGCAACTGGTAACCAATGAAGGTTATACAGAATCGGTGTGATGTGTTCCTTGGTGGCCCTGCCACTCATCAGCCATGCAGCACGATTCTGAACCAGTTGCAATCGCCGAACCATCTTCAAAGGCAGCTCCACCTAAAGCGCATTGCAGTTCTCCTGCCCAGGTGTTTTCTCTGGAGAGGAGGGCGCACCATCCTTCTCACACAGTGGCAATTAATTTAGTCAACTTCACTTCAACCAATCTACCAAAGCCCAATGTGCAAGCAGCTGACTCACCAAATCCCATTGATTCAATTGGCCTACTCTAGAGCAGCTTACTGCGCTAAGCTGCTCTAGAGTAGATGTCACAAGATGTCAGCCATTAGACGCTTTTCTGCCTGTACCTGTTCTTTCTCTTCCTCTCTGCTCTGGATGAAATGTAGTTGACGTCTTCTTTTTCTTACCTTTTGTCCCACTTGGTGGTGGGTTTCGCTGATAAAATATAGTAAAGCAGTAAAATAGAGAAGCATAAAAAGATAACATCAACCGACCTAAACAGATGGACAAATATCACCAAATCCCCACTAATTCAAAGGGCCTACTCTGGTGTGAATATCTACAGTAGGCAATGGGATTTCAGCCTCTGAGCTTGGACGCCCAGGTTTTGGTTGTGGCCAGGAGTGTATTTCCACAATTAAAACTAGCTCACCAATGGTGTCATTCCAGGAGGGATCTGATCTGGCCACGGTGACCAGATGCCTTAGTTACATCCTTAGTTACATCCTGGCTGGATGCCTTAGTTACTTCCTAGCTGGATTACTGTAATTTCCTCTATGTGGGGCTGCACCTGAAAAATGTCCAGAAACTTTGAGTGGGTCCAAATTGCACCAGCCAGATTGCTAACTGGGTCTGGTCACAGGGATCACATAACACCCTCCTCTCCATCACAGCACTTTCACTGGCTGCCATTTAGTTTCTGGGCACAACTCTAAGTACTGGTTCTAAGATGTAAAGCCCTAAAGATTTTAGGTCCAAGCTATCAAAAAGCCCACATCTACCTTAATGAGCCTGCATCTGGAGAGGTCATTCTTTTGGTCCCACCACCATCACAGGTGCACCTGATGGGGGACACAGGATCAAATGTCTTCTTTGTTGCTGCTCCCAGACTCTGGAACTCCCTCTCCCAAGAGGCCCGGCAGGTCCCATCTTGTGCTTTCACAAGCAGGTGAAGACCTTTCTCTCCAGGCAAGCTTTCCTTATGTGACTGCCTTACCTGAGTGGGGTTGATCAACAGATTGTTGTGCCTTACTGCTTTGAATGTGTTTTTGGTGCTGTTTTTGTTTACTGTGTTGTAGTCTAGCATTTTACACTTTCCAGTATTTGCATCCTCACTGTTTTTGATTTTAAATATTATCTTTCCAATGATTTAAGCCACCTTGGGTCCTTTTTAAGATGGGATATACGTAAATAAATCAATTTTTGTGATATTTACAGAAGGATCTCAAGTGAAAATCTTAATGTCCTGGCAGGTTTATATGTAAGGACCATCTGGATTTAGCTCAGTGTAATGGCCTTCATCTAGTGTGCTACCACCCTCAAGTAGAATGGGCACAAACCACCAGCAGCTCCAGGCACCCATTCAGAGGCAACACCCAAAGGAGGCAGGGTAAGGAAGTGCCAAACACCTGCTTGATCAAACAATGTACTGTCACGAACAGCCAAATTGGCAATTCATGCCCATCTGTGCTCTTAAGCCAGGCCTGCTCAAAGTCCGGCCCGGGGGCCAAATCCGGCCCACCAGGCCATTCTGAGTGGCCCGTGGCTGGCTGGCCCACCCCTCCCTCCCTGTCCCTCACCCCATGTTTTTTTTTAAAGAAAGTGGGTGGGGCTTGCAGTGGGGTGGCAGGGTTGGGGAGCAACCGGCCCCTGACACATACTCAGCCACCAAATCTGGCCCTCCTTACAAAAAGTTTGGGCACCCCTGTCTTAAGCAAAGGTCCGGTTTCTTCCAAGCTTGATGTAAAGGAGAATCGGAGCCTGAATGTTCAGTGTGCTAAACCGTTGCTCCATCCAAGACCACAAAGGAAAGCAGGACTGAACAACTCTCAGAACTGAAGTCACCTGTGGCCTTCAACCTAATTTCAAAAACCTGCCACAGCTGATCAGTCTGTAGGCTATTTGGCAAGGGCAAGACCTCCGCCAGCCCACTGAGCAAGGAGGAAGATACAGAGGCAACCGGGGTGGGGGTGGGGAGTGAGAAAGAAGGAGAATGAAAAGGGGGGTGGGAGCAATAGCAGCAAAAAGAAGGGTAATACTGTTCACTTGGACACTGGGTGCACCCACCACAGGCATAGAGTCCCCGACAAATTGAACCAGAGAGAAGATGGTTTTCAACAGAAAAGGAGGGAAGGTTCCTTATCTTAGAATAGGGAGCACTGCCTGGGTGGCCTGTCAGTATTTAACATCTCATATACCCAGCACAAGGCTGGCATTCCTGAGGCTTCCTAAACCCAAAGAAAGGATTGTTATCCTGCTTCCTAATAGAGATGGGCACGAAACACCAAAATGGCATTTCGTGGTCATTATTTGGGCCCTGGGGTCCGCCTCTTTCCATTTCCGTTTTTCGGGCCCCCAGGGCCCACTTCGTTTCTGTTTCTTCATTTTTCGGGTGCAGCAAGCTACAGCCGCAGGAAGCCTTCCCAGGGCTGGGTGCCACCGGAGCCGACGGCATGCAGGCCGGGAGAGCGTTCCCGTGGAAGCGGGAAGCCCTCCAAGGGCCGGGGCAAGCCTCTTGGGAGAGCCGTCCCGCAGCCACAGGGAGCCCTCCCGGGGCCGGGCACCGCTGGAGCTGGTGGCAAGCCTGCCAGCAGGAGAGCAATCCCGTGGCCATGGGGAGTCCTCCCGGAGCCGGGCGCTGCTCCGGTCACCACCCCCAACAGGCCGCCACCCTGGGAGCACCGCCAAGCGCTGCCTTCCCTTGGACCCCCTCCCTAAGGACCGATACGCCGTGCCGTCCACCACCCCCATCTGGTCGCTACCCCTCGAGCCCCACGCAGCGCCGCCCTAACTGGGGCCCTTCTCCCTGGGAACCACTCCACCCCAGGAGCCGCCGCCCCAGCAGACCACCGCCCCGCACCCCCCTGGGCCTAGACCGCTGCACTCCCCCTCCCCTGTGCTCCAACTATGCCCTCCGCTCCAGCTTCCGAGCCGGCTGCACCATTGCTGCTTCGCTACGTACCCGAGATCCCGGAGCCCAGCCCATAAGGGCTCGGATCCCGCCTCTTCTTGCGAGATCGGCAAAGTCTTGCGTCGTCAGCTCCGGTGGGGAGGGGGCAAAGAGGCTCCGCCAGGCCCAGGCCCCTCTCGCCGCCCTCCGCTGCTCCATTATTCATCGCGCGAGCAGCCCGACAGCAATAACGTAAACGAACAGAACCGAAGAAAATTTTCTTGGTTCTGTTCGGTTCAAGCCTGCCCCATCGCAATGGCTGTTATTCGTACCATTACGTAACGGAACAAATAGTGGAGAACGGTAATGGAAAAATGGTCGTTTCGTGCCCATCTCTGCTTCCTAATGCTGTTCCTCATGGCTCCCCTGATCTGTTTTGGTACAAAGCTTGGTTTCTAGCAATGCAGAGTGACAGCAGCCTCTGTCCCACTGCGCCTCAAGGGCCAGGCTGGGCCTTCCACTGAACAGATAGAACATTAGTCCTGACTTGGCTGCTTCAGGGAACACCAAACAGCCACCTCACAGGCAGCTCTGCTGCCGAGTTTAAAAAGAAGGGTTTGGGGCTTTTTATTGCACTGCAAATGTCAGTTCAGAGGCAACCTTTCACACTTTTCCTAGGATCGTACACGACTGCAAAGCACAGTGGAGAACCACTGAGCAAAATTGTGTGTGTGTGTGTGTGTGTGTGTGTGTGTGTGTGAAATGCTCAACTGACACTTTTTAAAAACTCCTCTTGTACTGTCTACTTTTCATAAGATACATGTTTAAATGCTACTCAGCCACTTCCTATGAGATAAAAGGGGGGTGGAGGGATAGGAGAGCTTAGTTGCAAGGCCTAGGCCAGCCATTATGCAGAAACAGCTGCTTTGACTGTCTAGTCAGGGAGTCCCCAGCCGTTCTCCATCACTGAAAGATGGAAGATTGTAGGCCCCACAGCCTGTTCTTCTGCCCCCACCCACCCCACTCCTTTTGGTTTGGGAAAGCATGGTGTCCCATTGTTAGTGCTGGTGTAAAGTGAGATAAGATCCAACTGCCTGGCTTCTGTACAAAAGTAGGAAGTGCCATAAGAACATAAGAAGAGCCATCCTGGATCAGTCCAAAGGCCCATCTTGTCCAGCTTCCTGTGTCTCACAGTGGCCCTACCAGATGCATCTGGGAGCACATGAAACTAGATATCTGTCTCCTGATACCACTCCCCTGAATCTGGTCCTTGAAGTACCCTGGTTTTAAGCCTGTAGATTACACATCTCCATCATGGTTTGTAACCTGTGATGGACTTTTCCTCCAGGAATCTGTCCAGTCCCCTTTTGAAGGCATCCAGGCCAGATGCCATCACCACATCCTGTGGCAGGGAGTTCCACAGACTAACAATGCACTGGGTGAAAACATATTTTCTTTTGCCTGTTCTTACTCTCCCAGCCCTCAATTTGAGTGTATGTCCCCTAGTGCTGGTATTTTGGGAGAGGGAGAAGAGCATCCTTCTATCCACCTTTCTTCAACCCCTGCATAATTTTGTACGTCTCAATCATATCCCCCCTCAGGTGCCTTTTTTCCAGACTAAAAAGCCCCAAATGCTGTAGCCTTTCCTCATAAAGGAGGTACTCCAGCCCAGTAATCATTTTAGTCACTCTCTTCTGCACCTTTTCCAGTTCCATCTTGCCTTTCAACTCAGGCTGCAGAGTTTCCTCAGCAAGCCATGGTTACTTCCTTGGACACAGCTGATTTCTGTTGACTGGAATTTGAAGATGGCCAGGTTAGACTACTGTTTGTCAAGTTGCTTCCACTAGCAGGAATCTTTCAGGACTGCAGTACAGAACAGCTCAACTGAGCTTGGTCAGCAGGCTCTCCCAAACAGTTGCTTCTGGGTTGTTGTGCAACTAGGGATGGGCACGAAACTAAAATATTATGTTTTGTTTCATTTCCTCCCCCCCCCCACACACACATTTTTCGTTTCATATGATTTTTTTCAAAAGAATTTGTTTGAAATGAACCACTAATGAAGTGGTTCGTGGGAGGGGGGCTGGAAAGTGGCAGAGGGACAAAACGATTTTTTTAAAAAAACAGGCTTTAAAAAAAAACTTTTTGCCCTCCCCAAGCCCCGCCTGCCAGCTGACCGCCACCGGAAGGGGGGAGAAAGCTCCCCAACCCCAAGCGCGGATCAGCTGGCAGGCAGGACTTGGGGGAGGAAAAATACTTTTTTTAAAAAAACCCACAGCTTTTAAAAAAAACCTTTTTCCTCCCCAAACAGCTTACAGACTGAACGAAATGATTTGTTTCAACCACCACCACCACCATCACAACAACAAAATTCATATCGTCTGTAATGGAATGTTGCTTCCTCGTGTCATTTCTTTTCATTACCTAAGGACATGACGAAACAGCATTTTGTTTTTCATTTTGTGCCCATCCCTATGTGCAACCTTGCTTAGGCAGGAAATTCTTCCAGATCTGGGATGTTTCTCTGCTGTGACTCCCTGACTCAACTCCTGTCTCCCAGTTTCTAGCTTTCCTCTGATACCTGCCTATGGCAAGTGTGGCAAATACCTGTTATGGCCAGCAACGAGAGATAATCAGGATTTGCAGTGCAACAGTACCTGGACTGCCTCGTGTTCCCTGCCCCTGGCCTTCATCTTCTCACAAGTGTCTTTTCCTTCTGTAGCTTTAAGAAAAATAAAAATGGAAAAGCATTGTCCTCATTTTGTGGAGGACAAAATGGATGGAACCATAGTCACAAGCTTCTTCTGTAGGTTTTTGACCCTGACACCTGTCTAATTAGTAGTGTGACAAAACATGAATCTCCTTCAAAGCCTCCAAGTTTCAATACTACTATCTGAAGATAGCTCTTAAGTCAATAATGCATTTACATTATCATTACATCTTTTCTGCCAGCCACTTTTATTACATTATCTATTGTACTTCAGAAGAATTGATAACTGCCTACAGCAAGGGTGTAGGGAAGCATTTAGAAACCAAATCAATTTTTTTCAGACAGCAGTCTTGTTAACGACACATCCACGCAAAAGCTACAAGGTAAGCAACACGTTACACCCCAGCAGTCTTGGACAAAACGCTGAACATCTCTTCTCTGTAAAACACATCCAGGAAACTCCTCCAGCTGCTTGGGTTCTTCAAGTTGAACCTACATTTCTAAGAATAAATATGGGGGTGGGAGAGGTCCAGAGTTTGAATATGGGGAAAGGATTATGCTTTTATTCCTAAGGGTGGCCTTACTTTTTAAGGGATACTTATCTCTTTGAAGCACTGCTTCAATCTGCTTTAAAGACGACTATGTTTGCCTCCAAGCTGCCTAGATGCCCTAAGCACATCTGATCTCACCTGATTTCAGAAGCTAAGCAGGGTCGGCCCTGGTTAGTACTCGGATGGGAGACCACCAGGGAATACCAGGTGTTGTAGGAGCCTGGAGTAGGAACTGGCAAACCACTCCAGTATTCCTGCCAAGAAAACTCCATGGATATGGAATCACAAAGTGTTGGTCACGACTGTAATGACACAACACAACACACATGCTCACCTCCAAGGCCCCGACAGGAGGGTTGAATCAAAAGGTTCTCCTGGTCTGGATTAGAGAAGGGCACAAACTGGGAAATCCGGCTGGTTTGTGGTTCATGGCTAACCATGAAGCCCAGCCTGATTCCTCTGCACATGTGCATATCACCTGGGTGGTGGTCACGCCATGCACAGAAGCAGGAGGCCTGGCTCCAGAAAGGGAGACCAGACAAACGCACTGCCTCTGAGGATGGCAATAGCAACAGTGGTGGCAGGACCAGTTAGGAAGTGACAGAGACAGTTGGAGGGGGGGCACATGGACATTCCCTTTTGCCAAACAAAGGAGAGAGGGGAATGTTTGGTGCTTCCTTTCATTTCAACACAACAGAATGCCCAAGGTGGTTCACAAAATGGACCCCAAACCAACTGAATGCATCAGTTTTCCTAGTTCCTGATTTGGTTTGTGCCCATCTCTAGTTTGGACATAAAGGCAGAACTTTAACATATTACTGGCATAACTTATGAACCAGCAGAACTTTAACATATTACTGGCATAACTCCCTTTTCTAAAAGCCGAATCAAGGTACCCCCCCCCAAATGGAGAGTGTTTACCTCCCTCTTTATAGCTTTCTGATACTCCTGAAGGTTTAGTTCTGCTCACATCTCTGCATGCAGCCACTACATGGGAACACTAGTCTCTGAATGGCTAGCACCCCTCCTTCCAAGCAGCAGAGACATTCATACCGCCACTGTATTCTCCACCAGTGCAGTTGCATGGAAATGGGACCCACCAAGCCAGGATCACGGGGAAGCTGGTTACATGATTTTTGCACAATGTTGTCACAAGACCAACCAAGGCAGGAGGCTTGAAGAGATTCCTCAGGAAGTTCTGGTTAGGAACATTCCAGCATCAGCACCAACTCTCCTCTTCCTTCTCCTCTCCCATTTTGGGTCCTTCACTCTCTGCGATCAGTCATTCCCAGCCTATGTTTCTTGTCCAGTGCCACCACCCTGTAGGAATGACTACACGACACATCAGTGGGTTTCAAGCAGACCTTTTTATTAGGTACAGTAAACGAGGTATCATGAGGAGAGGGCCAGAGAGTCATTGGCAGAGAAAAGATGACCTGCAGGTACTCACGTAGCCCCTGAGTTTCACTGGCCTTGGGAAAGCTTATCTGAGGGTGCCAGGAGGATGTGCTTATCTGAGGATGCCAGAGGAGCATCCTGTTTACAGGCTTAGCCCAGGAATTTACTCTCCCCCTCCTGGGGCATCCCCGCACAGGTGGGGTGGAGGAGCTTCCAAGGGCCCTGCCTACCTAGGTATCTGGGGTCACGTCCTTTTCCCCAAGGGGAGGGTATTTCTATGCCACCTCTGACCCCTGCTCTTTCCCTGCCTTTATACAGTCCTGGTCCCCCTCCCTTACTCCAGTCCCTCCAAATTCCATTGCTTTTGGGGGTCCAGCCTGATCCCAAGCCTTCTCTATCTTGAGGCTTCAGAAGCTTCTATAGCCCTGGAGCTTCTCAGGCCAATTGCCTTTCCCATGCTTGAATCCTCAGCATTCCTCAGTGACACTTGAGTCTGCATTCAGGATGCTTAGCTCTCCCACTGGCATTTGCTAGGGATTCAAGGAGAGCCCAGATTAATCCAGGGGCTAACCACTGTATAAGGCACAGGCATTGGCCTGACATTGGGCTCTACTGGGATGCTTTCACAACAACGGAAAGAAAAGGCCATGGAAACTGACCATCAGCTATTAACCCATGGATTGGACAGACAAATAGATCAGGGTGGTAGAAACAGTGATTTAACTATAAAAATAAAAAAGAAAGGAAAAGAAAAAAGTGAAACTAAATCAGGGAAACATTTTCTGAAATGCTGGTCTTCGGCTCCTTTTTTCCTCTCAAATATTTTGAGCTGCTATTTGAGAGTACATTTTACTGAATTCAATGTGACATAATTCTAATTAGATCTACACATAACAGTGCTGTTAATCTCTGACCTACTGCATTCAATAGGATTGCTATAAATAGTGACTGCTATTTTCTGTTCGGACCTGGACTCAGGAGACACGGGTTCAATTTCCCAGCTCTGCCATGGAAACTCACTGTATGCATGTACTGAACTGGTAAAACCCCTCCTTAAATACTGTACCTCACTTATCTTGAAAACCCTATTACCACACTTAGGTTTTGAATGGCCTTTTGCTTAAAGTCAAATTGCCTTAAAAATCACTTACCGCATTTCCAACGGGAAACTGGTTCTTGAGAAAACGCCCAAGTGCGGAATGCTGAATCGTTTCAGTGACCACGTGACCGGGGGAGGGCAAAAGGCGATTCAAAACAAAAAGCGGTTGCTGTTTGAAGTGCGGTAGCAGATAAAAATAAATAAGCCAGTTCTGATTTGATGGTATGTAGCAACATTTTCTACTTAATAATTTTCTTATTTTTGTTTTATGACTCTTGAGTGTAAATTAATAGTAATAATCATCATGTGCTGTCAAGTCAGTTCAGACTTATGGTGACCCTTTCCAGGGTTTTCTAGGCAGAGAATACTCAGAAGTAGTTTACAATTCCCTTCTTCTGGGGTCGCCCTGGGACTGGGCAGTCCCACAGAGGGTGGATCTGCTTCCAGGAAGTACAGTGGCAAATTGAACATCCACCCTCCAGCTTAATCACTGAGCTCTTCAGCCACCTGTGTTTCCCATTTAATCTTTACATTAAACACATATGTTGGTTTGAAGCAGGTGAACTGGGAACATCTCACTAGTCATCCCAGCAGGTGTAATTAAAAAAAATATGTTAGACAAGGCATACCACATAGTAACTATATTTTCATAAGTCTTCTCTAATTAAGAGCCCCACTGCTCCTAGTTTGTGTGTTTGCAAAGCATAGCAAACCCTTGGTCTCAGGCTTTGTCTCTGAAGTTTTAGGGAATGAGGCACTGGTAGCCTGGCAACCATATCTCTCATGTAAAATTAGCTGTTCAACAAATGATCTGCCCACACTGTAAAATGTATGTATTTCTGATATACCAGTCAGAGGCTGTGCGGGTCAATAGCAGCCCCAACGAATGACGGTGGCCACTTATTCATTCATTTATTTATTTTTAGAACGATAGCTACTTTAAAATTCCCCAAAGAATAAGAAAGAAAGAAAGAAAGAAAGAAAGAAAGAAAGAAAGAAAGAAAG
>JAHTLZ010003542.1:38854315-38889289 GCA_023846285.1 Phrynocephalus versicolor
AGAAAGAAAGAAAGAAAGAAAGAAAGAAAGAAAGAAAGAAAGAAAGAGAAAGAAAGAGAGCTTTCTGAGGAAAATAAACCTCTTGTTGATCCTCTGCTCTCTGGAGGAATTTCAGCTTGCCCCTGAAACAGAGTTGGAACAAAATAGCCAGCTCTGAGGTATATCAGATGTTCTTCTTAAATGCAAGAAATTGCCCTTCTTAAATTGGTGCAACCCTCGTCATGACACAGCCATTGTTTGCTCAACGGAAATTATTTCATGTCCTTGAAAAAATTTTAAATACCTGTTCGGGGGCAAAGCAAGAAATGAAATTTGTTAGGCTAGATGACAGAACCCCAGACTGAAGCTTGAAATATATCAAGGGCACAGACATGCAGGTTTGAATGAACTGAGGGAGGTGGTAAGCCCTGGTGGATTTTGACACAACCGGATGGAAAAGAGCCTTGTAAATTAGGTGGGAGAGGGGAAAGCTAACTGTGTAGCACCAATTATCAAAGGTACAGGTGAAATATCTCTTTAGCAGGAATTACATTTTTAATGTTGAAGTTCAGCTCGAGCCATACAATCTTCTATTCTTAACTTGACCCTGTTCTCATCGAGACCCTTTTCATTATTACCTGGTGGACTTGTGCAGATGGAGCATTTAAAGCACTAAGTTCTACCCTGTTGTGGTTCAGTATTCCTCCTCCTGACTAGCCAACCCAAAGCTTGATCCCAAAGGTTCACTGCCTTCTTCACTTTTTCCTCTCTGCTAAAGGCAGGCACAGTTTATTTTATTTCCCAGCTTATTCTTGGAGGGGGGAAGTAAAATTTAGCAAGTCAACAATCCCCCCCTTCAATCAAAAGTCAGATGCTTTTAATGAAGGCTGCCACTGGGGCACACCACCAAACATTGTCCATTTAGACCATTGGTGTCCAAACTTCAGTCCTCCAGATGTTTTGGACCACAACTCCCACAGTCCTTTGTCATTGACAATACAGGCTTGGAATTCTGGGAGTTGTGGTCCAAAACATCTGGAGGGCCGAAGTTTGGACACCCCTGATTTAGACTGAGAAATCAAACAGAACAGCAAATACAAAGCTGTCATCAAAAACAAAGGTTTGTGCTTGTTTATCCCTTTCAATTTTAAGGTGAAGGTGGCAGCCACAAATGCCAGGTAGGAGGCTGATATGGGGCGGGGGGGGCACCATTATCTGATCATTGTAGAAAGACATTTCAGTATTAACTCACTTTGCTGGAAAAAAAGAAAATTACTTGCAGTGTAGCAATTGTTTGAAAATGGTCTGCATAACATTATAAAGTGTGGACAGCCCATTAACCTGGGGGCATGTATGTGCTGGGAAGACCAAGTGGAGGAAATCAAATGTCTGAAGAGACCTTTCCAAGCCTGTTGTCTGTCAGCTGTGATTGGCAGGAAGAATTGGCCAGAATGCATTTCAAAGGGAGCCGATCTATGGTTCTCCTATTGATCAAGTGCATAAGGTAATTCAAAGCTGGATTTGATATGCGTGTTAGCCTTTTCTAGGAGAATTTCATCTTGCTGGAGGGTATGATAATTTATACTGAGGGATAAAGCCCCCATTAAGGAAGCAATTCATTAACCTGGGGCAGCTGATAAATTAATGCAATGACAAGTGATTAAGGCCCCTGTAACACTACTCTCTAGGAGAGGGAGTCACTCTGATTCCCATCCATCACCATCCTTTCTCAACCCAGGTCAGGGTGCAAATCCAGAGGTTGCATGAGGAGAAACTGTTGAGTCACTGGAGCTAGTCTCCAGGAAATGTACACCAGATCTAAACTGCCAATGAAGATCTGACACAGAGAGAGTCTGATTGTGTTGGTTTAATGGATCCATCAAAGGAACTACAGATGCCATCTTCGGGAGGCAAGGCGGAGGTCTGCTGCTGAGCAAGGGGGTCAGGGTTTATATAAGGTTTGTACAGAAGAGGGGAACACAATGGTTTCTCCACAATGGTGGAGGCTTTGTTTGTCCAGATCTTGCTTTGTAGTATCAGTCTGGGTGTCAACCTAGGAAGGGAAGGGAAATTAAGGGTATAAAGAGAAGGGAGGTTTGCCTATTGTGTAGGACAAGGGTGTCCAGGCTTTGGCCCTCCAGATGTTTTAGACCACAACTCCCAGAATTCCAAACCCGTATTGCCAATGAAAAAGGACTGTGGGGGTTGTGGTCCAAAATATCTCGAGGGTTGAAGTTTAGACACCACTGGTGTAGGGGATTTGCTCAGAGGATGCTCAGGTGTGGGAACAAAAGAGTTACCTAAGTCAGTGGTGGCGAATCTTTGGCACTCCAGATGTTTTGGAACACAACTCCCACAGTCCTTTGCCACTGGCAATCTAGGCTCGGAATTCTGGGAGCTGTGGTCCAAAACATCTGGAGTGCCAAAGATTCACCACCACTGACCTAAGTGGACAGTTATCTTCTTAAACAAAACAAAAAGTTTTTTCCTGAATGTTGTATTGTTCTGTCCTGACCATCTTAGTTAATTGGGGAAGGGGGATGATTTGCTCTTAAAACCTCTGTCTAGGAAAAAAACCTGAGATGGGCTATTGAGTATATAATTTATTATTTATTTTTATTAGTTATTGCAAACACAGACATATCCTGTGCTGCACATGGCCATGTTCTTCACGCTCCCCACAATGTCTTCTTCCTGTGACCCAACAAAACCATGAACAAGACTCTTAAACAAAGATTTCACCAGTCTGCTCAGTTCCAGACCAAAATTTCGTTGATTGTGTATGCTGGGCCTCTGCATGCCAACCAGGTCAAACCAAAAATAATTTAAAGTAGCAAACATAGCCAAAAAGCTGTGCACCTTCTTTAAATGTGCTTCCTCCTCCCTTCCCAAGGATCACACCTTATTAAAATATTAAAAGTTTATTAAACATTATAAAAAATAAAATAAATAAAACAGTTATACTGTACACTTAAAGTACTGCAAAGCCAAGTCTATTCGGATCTTTAAGTAATCATCATGACAATGCTAAGAGCTATTGCTAATGAGCTGAATGACATTTTTAAAAAAGCATTAAGGCTAGAAACAATGAAATCATTAGTTGACTGCCAAACTTTAAATCAACAGTTAGCAGATCTTTTCAAAGTTTGTTCTGTAGATTCTCCTTCAGGATTGTTAACTTCTACAAAAACAGTTATTTCATTACACAAGGCCTGAAACAATTAGCAAAAGAAAGCAACTTTGCCTTTCTGTGCTAGTTCCTGTTTTCACAAAGAAATGGGAAATGAATGTTACATTTCCTCACTTGTTGGCTATTAAGCACCTGATACTGCTCCTAAATGACATGTGGCGGAACATTAGGAATAAGGTCGGATACAAGGCCTATTACATTCTCTATATTCTAACTTAAGGCTTCCTATTCTCTCATTGCCTAAGCCCAGAGATTTGGGGAACTGACAGAATTTAACATGCTGAGGGAAAGGCAAACACTGTCCCTCAGGAATGACTCTGCTTATACCTGAGGAGACCCCATCCATGTAATAAAGTATGGGTTAGGTATAAGTAAGAGAGCAGGATTAGCTACAGCCCTCTTATTTTTCAACATGTGTACCTTCTTTCAGATGACCCACAATTGTTTTTCTAACTTGCTGTAATTTGTTCTTTTTTTAACTAAGGATCTTTTCACCATTTTAATTTTTGGAACCATTTCATCTTCTTTTTTGCTTAATTCTTTTCTTTTTAATAAAATGCATAAATTCCTATCCAGTTGTTGTTGTTGTTTGTGTTGTTGTTGTTTTGGATTTTGAGTACAGAGGAAATCTGGATACTAACTTCTAGTGTCTTGGCCTTGCTCTGCCTCCAGGGTTTTGTGGCAAGGAGAATGATCCTGGAGACGGTGACCATTATTCTAAATGCACTGAACACTGGGTAAAGCTTCCTGAAAGACACAGCCACACAAAATGGGGAGCCTCCCTTACCCTTTTTAGTGTCAGGCGTATTTAATAAACCATATTGAAAACTTTCAATTGAGGCTTATCAGTGATATTTCCCCCCTCCATCACTCACTCTCTCTCTCACTCACGTTTCAAGCCCATGCTCCACAGCAAAGTGGACAAGAGACAGTGACACTTTCCCCAGGTCCTAATGTTGCTTCTTACGCTCTATTTTCAACGTGCAGGGGATTGCTGGATTTTCCTCCCTCTAGCCAGGGAGAAACAACAGAGAGAAATGACAGTCCTACTGCATGTTCCCTGGCAACAGGATGCTAGTGGTAGTATTAGGCAGAAGGTGATGGTGGACGAAGCCTTAACTTTTCACTGTTTGTTAAGAAATGCAAAACTAGGCTAGGTGATACTTGTTAGTTCACATAAAACAAAATGCAAGCTGAGCTTTTGATGGCAAGCCATCTTTATCAAAGCATTCCACCAAAAATACATTCTTGGCAAAAGATGTAGTTTGCCAGGCGTTGAGATTCTTTGTGGCCAGATGATCTCAGAAGAGCACCTGGCTAGGTCTTGAAACATGGACAGGTTCAATAGGAATCTGCCTCTGTCTAGCTTTTGGGCCCTGTGTTTAGAGGTGCTGCCTATCCTCGATTCTGATCTGCCACCTTCCCTTTAGTCTGGTTAAGCAGTTGTTCCCACAGTTCTGAGACGGAGCAAAGAGTCAATCAAGCTGCATTTGGTATGAAACTTATTCTACTGTATACCACATTGTCTCTAGAGTCGTTACCAAATGTGATATGCTGTATTGCCACTGCTACTTTCTTCACCACTACCAAGCCCATCTTCCACCACAAGGCTCTAAGGAAAAAAAAAATCTATAACTCCCCTATTCCCTCCTGAAACTCTCCAATTCTCTCACCCTCCTGTCTTCACCTCCCCCTCTTCTCCCTCCCCTCCTCATCCTCAACCAGATCTGGTGTCTGTTTTCTTTCTCTTGAGGAATTTTTACAACAGCGCCTTAAAACAACAGCAACCAAATCAATGCATGTAAAAAGGTACCATACATCCAACAGGCAATGAATATTTGGTATGAAATTATATTCCATTGCATATTATATTATACACTTCATTCTGCTGCTGTATGTCTGAAGAAGTGGACCTGTCCACGAAAGCTTACATTAAAATATAATAGTTAGTCTTTAAGGTGCCACATGTTTTTGTCTTTTGTTTTATTTTGTTGATTTTTGCCTGGAATTCTTGGACAAACTAACACAGCTACCTCTTCCAAAGCTGCATCCAGGATATTTTGTGAATCAAAGAGATTGAAAGACAGCAGATATGCTTATCAAATGCTATTTATTTGTTTATGCATACCTGAGCTTACCATGGTGGACATTGAATAAGGAGTAAATGGCTCACATCAAAGCATATGAACTAAGAATGTTTCACACAGCTACTGTTTATTAGTGTAAACACCAAAAATGTGTAACAATTCTTTTATTTCAGTCAATGGATGGGTTAGACTTCTCATCCATTCCAGCTACTGAGTGCCTGTGTAAGTTACTCAAGAAACTTGTCTCTTTGTAAGCAAATGTAGACCTTGTCTGGCTAATCAGACAATATTATTAACCTACATATACATTTAGAAAAAGGAAGAGGGAAAATTATACTTGGGTCATCTCATCTGTACTGAACATTTCTCTCCTGCCCACCCTTCAGTTCAGGTTACTTGCTACCTCTTTTAATGCCCTATTCCAATATTGTTAAAGTTCAGAGTATTTTACTAATTGAATTTATTTATCCAAAGGAGGCACTACTAAATTCAATGGAACCTACTTTCAGTCATGCCTCATAAACCCAACTTTGGGATTCTATTAGTAAATGGTCTGAGGTATCTATGTTTTATAGCAATAAAATTCAAAGTACAGTAGAATAATTCCTTCCTGTAGGACCAGTTAAATGTCACAAATATGGTGGTGCAAGCTATCAAGCATGATGTAAAAAAATTAGTGGAATTGTAAAACATGCAATGTTCAAAACTCCTGCCTGAAAAAATTGTTCCTGTTGTTCCTAGCTGCAAGATGTTGAATGGAGGTTCTATGGAAAGAAAAGGTGCAAAATAATAATTTTTATAGTTTATAAGGATGCTAACTGGCCATCCCTTACTGACAAGAGGCTGGCTGGGAACATAATGAAACAACATTCTGATTGCTTATCTATAAGTAGTGCTCCTTCAAGTGGTGAAAGACATCTAATTACACAAGCATGTTGAAAGAAGAAGCAAACATGATCATTGAAATGTAAATACTGTAATGACCTTTTTGGCAGGTTTTCCTGTCTATGCCTCTGTGTGCTGTTTCAATCAGCTTCTGCATATCAAAATTTACTATAGCGCTGTGGTTTTTACAACTAAAAATGAAACAACTGTATTATCCCTGCAGCTTGTAAAAGCAATGAATTCCCAATTATGTTGCAATGCTTCTATTCACTGGTGAGGAATTGGCAAAACTTTCTGCTACTCTTGTCTAGTACATGAATTAGGAGCAATTGTTTATCCACTGTCTTTTTTTCTTTCATATTCAGATCCTGCCAACAACCTTATTTTGTTTTCTTTGATAAGCAAGCACCATCTAGTGTTTAAGGTCAGTATAAGCTCCTGAACTGGAGAATTAAAATTCAGAATCTGTTCCTTATTGTTTTCAAAAAATGACATGTTCTTCAGGTTCACCAAGATTGGAGAAATACCACAGTATTTATTGTGTAGCTTTGGTCTGATTCAGAACTATTTCTATTTTGATGGGAATAAATACTTCCAAGCTAATGTGACAGACATGGGCACCCACAGACCCCCCCCCCCCATACGCCAATATCTTCATGGCAGGCTTTCTCAGCTCTAATTCCCAGAGAACTGCCTCAGGTTTATCCATGACATCTTTATCTGGACCCATGATGGTGTTTCTTCCTGAAAAAAAAATGTTCATGAAGCTTCCATAAATCCTACGAGATGTGTCGAGGAGAGGGGTCATCTTGCACAGCAAAATATTTGTGTGATGAAAAAAGATTTATTTGATTTGTCGTCAAGCCAGCCTGTAAGATTTACATCTCTAAACAGAACTGCTACACTTAACTTTTCGAAAGAAGGTCACCATGAATTCTTTTATCCTATGAAAGTATGGAATATGGAAATAAGGGCAGGGTTCACTCTGCTCTGTTTGTTTGTTTATCTGTTTAATGCCTTCAAGCATGCATAGAAGCTATTTTCATCTCCACCGCCTGACTCCAAATATCAGAGGCTGGAACAGGATGCCTGCATGAAAAAGAGACCTGGGCTTATGTAGCTTTAATGCAGGGAAGGGAAGAATGTGGCTTTGAGCTTACATGCAGTCCCTCAAAATGGCTTTTTGTGGCCACTGTTCGTGGAGCATTAGGCTTACACATGGTGTACCCCTGCTCCCCCCCTCTCCATTTTTCCATAGTTGTAAGAAAGGGGGGACCACCTGCCCAGAAAGGTACCAGGAGCACAATTAACTTCTTGAATAGGCTGCTCCCTCATCATCCTTGCAGTTTCACACACACAAATGCCAAGATCTATTTTTCAAAACTGGACGTGGACTTCTGGCCAATTCTGGTGGAAATTTCTTTCCACAGTTTTCCATTTCTGGCACCCCATGTGGCCTCAAGAAGACTCTCAGTTGAAAGCTGAACTCCCCAGACCTGCTGTCCTTGCTTTCTAGGTGCAGAGGAAAGGGGGCTGGGGTGTGTGCGACTTCCCGGGCTCAAGTATTAGAGGCAGAGGCGCCCAATCCTCTTTTGGTTTGGCCCTTTCTAGCACTGCCAAGCAGAGGGCTGGGTTGACAGCACAGGATTCCTGGCGAAATCAAAAGGTCCAGCCCTTTTCAAGGCGAAACTCGCTCTTTGGTCGAGTGATGCTCTGGGAGAGATCCCTATAGAGGCGGAGGGCGGTGGTGTGTCCCTCGGCCTGGGAAATTCGACGGTGGGTCAGCACAAGGGGTTTGTTGACATTCAGTCTCCGCAGTATGTGCGCCACTAGATCTGCTCCCCGCCTAGCTGTCAATGTTATTCAGGGGGCCCCTCGCCCCAAGATTGAGTGGGAAGCAACCTGGGTCCTCCCTCCCGCTACTCCCTAGGTTGTGGTGTGTGTGTAGGGGGGGGGGACTGCCAGGTCACCGCCGCCCACCCGAGGGGCCAACAACGCTTTGCAACGAAGCCCGTGTCAGCGGAGATTTTGGGGAGCACACAAGACAGAGAGAGGGGGTAGAGAAGGAGACGGAGGAGAAAAAACGTTCGGCTGAGGTTGTCGGGAATTGTAGTTCTTCTGATGATTTTCCTTCGGCGCTCCCCGCACGGGGGACTCCATGCCCCAGAAACCCACGGGAAGCCTGCTGCAGTCACGTGCCCTCTTCTCGGGCGAAGGAGAGGCGAAATAGGCGGCGTCGGCCATTTTCTGAGGGACCGTCGCTGTTGGAGGCGTCTTCTCTCTCCCGTGCCCCCTCCCCGCCCCTGAACCGGGTCTCTTTCGTCGTTGCCGCCGCTGCCGCCAAGGCCTCGCCTGTTTGTTTGCATTTCTTTCGGCCCTCTCCCCCCACTGCCGAGCCTGAGAGAGAGAGCCCCGGGCGAACCCAGCCGCGGCCTTTTCCCCCCGAGCAGCGCCCAGCCACAGAATCGCATGTCCACTATCCAGAACCTCCAATCCTTCGGTAAGCGATGGGGCTCCCTTCGCCCTTGGTGCTCTCGGCGGTTTTCCATCCTCAGCCCAGGTCCCTCAGCCGAGGTGGAAATGGTCCGAGGCCTCCCTTGGGCAGCCTCTCTCCGCCGACCCCTCGTCCTTTTGGCCTCCCCGTGTCTCCTCCGGTCCGGCCGCACTTGGTTTATTTATTTATTTATTGTTTGTTTGTTTCATTTTTATACCGCCCATCTTCCAATATGGAACTCTGGGCGGTTTACAAGATTTAAAAAAACAGTACAAAACAATACAACAAGATGGGTCAAAGGGGCGGTAGACAAAAAGGGGGGGGGAGTGAACTAAATAAAATAAGTTAAATTAAAACCTGGCCTTGGGACGGCGCTGGTCTTGGGACCACGCGGTTATGCTTTTTTTTTTTTTCTCAGCCGTGGTAGCAAACGGACCGCAATGAGTAGGACCGTTTGTCGCATCTCGTTTCTATTTTACTCCCCTCTCCTCTAGGTTTACTCCCTTCTCCCCTAGTACGTAGTCGTTATACTGTATGTCGTGTTACATCGACCCTTATAGGGGTTTCAAGGTAAGTGAAATGTTTAAGGGTCCGCCTGTGTTTCCATGGTGGAGTGGGAATTGAACCCAGGACTCCTCTATCCTAGATCTTTCTGTCTATCCGTTACATCACAGATGGTTCGTGTTTCAGTTTAAACGTGTGATTGTAGGCAGGAAATGTCTTTTGTCTTTCAGCCTTTGCGTTCTGCTGTTCTTGTCATTAACACAGAGTTCTCTACCTGCCATCTCTGTCCAAAATCCCTTTGATGAAATTTGGGATGGGCAAAGAGCATCCTCACAGATATGTTTTTGCATCTCTTAGTCCTCCCATAACTCATTATTCCCTAGGAAAGATGGGAATATCGGCTTCCAGAGACCAGCAGGAATAGTGATTTGCTTTCCAAATATGTCACAGGCTGTATAACATCAGAAAACTGACATTTTAAAACAACAACCACTGGAAGTAGACAATTCAACCACTGTAAGTTTCCGTATTTTGCAGTTTCTGTCAATCTGCAATCTCCAGAGCATCCTGGGATACAAAATTGGTACCTGGGACCATGGAGTTTGGACTATGGTTTAATATTCCTACTGTCTTTTATTTCTATAACAAAGACAAGAAGCTGTTAAACTCGGATCTTCCTGTTCCACTGCTTGAATTCTTTAAAAGGTGAATATCATGCAAGACTCTTCTTTTTCTACCTTCACCTATTTCTCTTCCACAAACTTGGGGTCTGTTGCTATATGACTGATTTTTTTGTGGTTGTATTACTTTATTTGAAAATGTGTATGTTTCCAAAATTAAATCAGTATGTGCTTCATTGGGCTTTGTCTCTATTGATAAACAGAAGGGTTGAGGCAGGCCAGAATGTTGTCGTCTTAGAAGAATAAAGCATAGCATGTGCAATGGGATGTTTGATCTTGCATTGTTTGTATTAATGTTTAAGGGCTTATCCTGAATTGCTAGATGAGATTGCTTTTGTCAGTCTTGAAGTATGCACAGTAGTTAGATATTTGCCAGTGCACTGACTGATTTGACTTTGTTCTCAAGGGTATCGTTTTTAGAAAATCCTTGGCTAAGATGCAGTTCCATTCTCTCCCTAATAACTGATTGTCTAATTGCATAGAACATTGTTTCCCAGCCTTGGATAACCCAGGGGTTCTCAGACTGCAGTTTCCAGACACTGTCACCACTAGCTGTGCTAGTCAGATTTTGCAGGAATTGCCGTCCAAGAACACCTTGTTTTTCTGCTGGCATAAGCCATTGCCTGCTCATTGTATACTATGAAAATTCTGCTTATGATGTGGTTCTTTCCATTTTAATGATACTGGGGGGACTTCTTGTGGGAATTACAACTGCCAGCCTCACAAAACTTATCTTGTAATCCTCTATAGATCATCCCTTGGTAAAGCTTTCTAATGGTGTGTCGGAGAGCCAGGTATAGCATCTTGCAAGTTGGCCAGTTCACAGTTGACTGAGATCATGGGCAAGATGACATGCACAGTTGCAATTTTTATGAAGAATCTGAATCAGGGTAGCTGTTCCTCCTTTTCTTTTGAGGGAGTCTTCTTTTCCAACTTCCTTTGGGGGATGCATTTTTGCATAATTCTGCTCAGTTTTGGATAAGTTCCACAGCTCCAGAGTGCTGCCAGAAGAAGGGAATGGTAAATCACTTCTGAGTACTCTGTAACTAGAAAATTGTGAGAAAGGTTGCCATAAGTTGGAACCAACTTGAAGGCATTTAATGCTTAATTATTCCTAGATCATGGATCATTCTGAGATTATAGATCCAAATCAAGGTGTTACCATTTCACATTCCAATTCTAGTAATGGGATGTTCTTTCATACCCAAAATTAAAATAATCCTGTACATAAAATATTAACAAGCTACGGAAAAGGCTATGGTTGAATATGTATTATCTTTGATATGGTTTTGATCTGGAGGTTCTGGGTAGATGGAGTAATACGGAGGAACCTTAAGTCATGTGAGCCTTCATAATGATACAATCTAGGTGCAAGATGAGGGCCTCAGAAGAGTCTACACTTGTCACCCCAGGAGTGCCTGCCTGTGCTATTCAGGAAATTTATTTAAGAAGAGCTGCCTTATGTTGCTGTCACCCTTGGCATTACGCTCCCTTTCTATTCAGAGAACATTTATCCTGGAAACAGAATACCTTCATGCTATCCCTCTGTCAGCATCTGCTGTAAAATAGTATTTCTTGGCTCGGCTTGAATACCCAGACTTCTTATACACTTCCAACCAGCTCTAGAGTACTGTATTTTGTTTCTCTGAACTGTGACATAACAATTTATTTTCTAGAGGCGGACAGAAAATTACCTTTCTATTCTTATAGGTATATTCCACTGCCTCATATCATAATCGGACAGAATCAGATAGTTGTAACCATTTAAAGACTTCTGTCTGTGGAGCAGAATCTGTGACACTCCAGGTGATGTTCCAACTGTTATCAACCCCAACCAGTGTGACCACAGGTCATGGGAGTTGTAATTCAGGCCCACAGGTTCTCTACAACTGATCAGCAGACTTTTTTCTCTATGGAATATATTCCTACTGGAATGCCTAGCTTTTATTAACATATGGTTTGTTTGAATCAATGGTTGAAATCCTGTTTGTGTAAGTTCTGAGGCATAAGGGCAATAAGGTCACCATGCCTACTGGCATTGAGGTATTCTGTGGCACAATGGTGATGTAATTAATTGGAGCATTTAAAAAATAATTTAATCTTTCTCATTATTGTTAACCTGTGGCTACTGAAGGATGGTAGGCAATGTCTTGAGTTACTGAAAATCACTGCTGCTTGGGGCATTTGTGATGGGGGTGGGAAATATTCAGTTTCTAAAATTGCCCTGGCTGATGACATCTACACCATTATGCCACAGAATACCCCACATTGGTGTCCTCACAACTGGAACAAAATGGTTCATGGCAATTGTCTGGGGTTGGAAAAGTTCTACACGAGGGAAGAGGTGTGCATGCCTATATGGCTTAGAGGGAACCTTGTTTACTGCCTCTTAAAGCGCTTTGATATACAGTAATAACTTGAATAACCCTACTAGATGCCCTTAGCACATCCAATCTCGCTTGATTTCGGAAGCTAAGCAGGGTCGGCCCTGGTTAGTACTTGGATGGGCGACCACCAGGGAATACCAGGTGCCGTAGGCACCTGGAGTAGGAACTGGCAAGCCACTCCAGTACTCCTGCCAAGAAAACTCCATGGGCATGGAATCACGAAGAGTCGGTCACGACTATAACGACACACAACACAACACACACACAATAATTTGGATAATGAATGCCTCTGATAACGAATGTTTCGGATAGCGAATGAAAATTTCCAGGTATAGGGCTGCCTCAGATAACGAATGTTCTTTATGGTCTGCCTTGGATGACAAATGTTTCATTATGCCTTGCCAAAAAAAGTATACCCAGGATGCATTGCACCCCCCATAGTTTGTGGGGGTGGGTGGGAGGAGCTAGAGTGCTTTTTATGGTGTTTTGGAGCCATTCCAGACATTTTTTGCTAAGGGATTTGGACCTTTTGAACTTGGAAAGGTAGGGAGCTGTGGTTTCCTTGCTTTTCCTGTCCGGTTCCATTCCAAAATGGAGGGGTGAGCTTAGGAGGGACTTGCTGAGAATCCTGGCTTTTTCTGTCTTTCTATTGCTTTCCATTGCAAAATTGAGGGCTGAGCTGAGGAGGGGTTTGCAGAGAATCATCCTGGCTTTTTTCTGTGTGTTTGGCAGGAACGATTGGGTGGGGGGGGTTGTTGGGATTTTTTTGGTGCTTATTTTTATTGATCTTTGAACTGCTTTCCTATTGCAATTTTGGTGGGAAATGACTGGGGTAGTCTTGCTGGATTCCTTTGTCCATGTTTGCATTGCACTGCAAGCGGGTGGTTTCTAGCACTGCAAGCCATTAAAGTGCACTTTATGAAGAGATCTGGAAAAAAACACACCCAGCTTTTTTGCCTTTTTTCAGACCCCTGGAACGGGTTAATTAGTTTCCCATTCATTTAAATGGGAAACTGCATTTCGGATAACAAATTGCCTCAGAGAACGAATTAAATTTGTTATCAGAGGTGCCACTGTATTTAAATCTGAATCCATCAATATGATCTCTGTTGCAATGCAGGTGTGGTTAAAGAACTGCATGTCTGTGCAATCTGAATATCACAACAACTTGAAATTTTGGCATTTAGAATAGGTATAACACTTATTCTACAGTTGGTACTATATGTTCATTTTAGCCTCACCATTGCAACCCCTTGTTAATTTTGCAAAACATTACCCTCTAGGTTGGGTTGCAGAACAGCTCTTATATGTCAGTGGATACCCCCCAAAGATCTCTGCATTTTTTTAATTAATTAATGTGTGTGTGTGGAATCGTTTCCAGACTGCTGTACTAGCATATGCAGGATTTACTGAAGTAGAAGGAGATATTTGAATTTTTTGTGATCTGGATAGCTTCTGGGTTTCAACTTTGAAACAGGCAGGAAAAATATTTGTTACACCAAAATTATAGAAGTGTAGTGAATGTAAAGGGCAGATTCACAGTAAAAGGGAAGTTTTTTTAATCGTCCCTCTCATTGGCCCAGTGTCTAATGGAATGTTCGTTGATACCATTTTCTAGTCTATTTTCCCCCGCATCAATGATGGTAACGTCTGAAAATAATTGTTAGAATATTCTTGTGAGGTGTTTGTGTAGATCCCTGAGGTGAAATGTAATTTGAGTTCATTTGTAGCAAATTATTTAAAGGATGGTTATAGTATTCATCTGTTGGAGAATAAAATTTACCCAAATCCACAAATGCTGATTTCTTTACATGACAGTAAACCTACAATTGCTGTTGCTTATTTGGGTAGGTGAATAAGAGAAAGGCAGTACCTGCCAGTTAAGAGTGTTATAATAATGTGTGGGAATTTGAGGATTTGTGTAAAGCTATGTCTTGTGAATTTCTCTCTTCCAGACCCCTTTGCTGATGCAACTAAGGGTGACGACTTACTCCCGGCAGGGACTGAGGACTACATCCATATAAGGATCCAGCAACGAAACGGCAGAAAGACACTGACTACTGTTCAAGGGATTGCAGATGACTATGACAAAAAGAAGCTTGTGAAGGCCTTCAAAAAGGTAGAGCTATTGTTTGTCAGGTCTTAAAAGTGTTTGACCCTGAAACATCAATGTCTGTGAGTTAAGGTTTCAGTATCTTAAGTAAGGCATGTTCAAACTTCAGCCCTCCAGATGTTTTGGACCACAATTCCCACAGTCCTTTGTCATTGGCAATACAGGCTTGGAATTCTGGGAGTTGTGGTCCAAAACATCAGGAGGGCCGAAGTTTGGACATGCCTGTTTTAAGTACTAGTAAAAATGTGACAATTGTAAGATCAGCCCAAAGACCTGCCTCATCTCATATTACTCATAGTTGATGTTTTGGACCTCATCTCCATTAAACCCTGTCCTGCATAGGAAATGATGAGCAATCTAGCAGCTTTGCTCACTTTTTCTTTAAAGTGATTGTAAGCTATGTAGGCAGG
This sequence comes from Phrynocephalus versicolor, assembly GCA_023846285.1. Taxonomy (NCBI): domain Eukaryota; kingdom Metazoa; phylum Chordata; class Lepidosauria; order Squamata; family Agamidae; genus Phrynocephalus; species Phrynocephalus versicolor. The sequence goes on from JAHTLZ010003542.1 coordinate 38,869,045, forward strand.
CATACTTTTGCAAAAAAGGTCCTATACACATCCTGTTAGTAGTGGTGAAATGTATGAGTGGTAATTATTGGGAAAGTAGGAAGCAGGGCTAAGAGGCCCACTGGGCTCCTATAATTTGCGTTGTACTTGCTAATCTTAGTTCTGAGAATGCCAAGAGCCATTGTCCAGCAACCTTGAAAAGTTTGCTGGACAGAGTTGGACTACAACTCTGTAGTGGTCACTCCACAAATGGGGGAAAAGCTTTCCAAGCTCTGATAAATCAAAGCTAGGCCAAGTATAAGATGTTTTCCTTTTGCAAGTGATCTGAACATAAGTTGTTTTTGTTCAGCTTATGAAATATTTCTCAACAGAAATTTGCTTGTAATGGTACTGTGATTGAACATCCTGAATACGGGGAAGTGATCCAGTTACAAGGTGACCAGAGGAAGAACATTTGCCAGTTCCTCATGGAGGTGAGTCCCCACAGCCTTAGCAGTGCAGCCTGCTAGCTAAGATGCTAAAAAAGACAGAGAACCTTGTTTAAATCAGTATCTGGACACTCTGGCCCTGAACATGGTGACATGATAGGATTGAATGAGTCACTAACTCAGCTATGAGCAGCATTGCTGCATTGACTAAACTGATAATAGTTGTGAGCTGAGTCATCAGGCTGGAGAAGCAGGATGAATATAACAAGCCTTCCTTTGGTAGCCTTGGCGACATTCACAAGATATTTGATTTATATCTGGGCAGCTGGACTTAAATAAGGCAGAATCTGTACTGTCTGACTTGTAGAGTACACCATAAACTGCTGCAGATTTTTTAAAAGTCTCTAATCTTTGCATGCTGAATCCCCACCCTGGACCCCCATTCTTGTAGGCAGGGATAAATACATATGTTCATTTTTTTTTTTTTTGCTTTTTCAAGATTGAGGCCTTAACTACAGAAGGGCTTACTTTCATCTGTTTATTTTCTACAGATTGGCATTGTTAAGGAGGAGCAGCTGAAAGTTCACGGCTTCTAAAATGTGTGTGCTTATATGAAAACCTCTGCAGATTTTGTTCGTACCCAAACTGGCCACTCTGTGAAATATGATTCTTTGGAGTAAATGGACTTTCCTTTCAAAATCTGGTTTGCTTTTGCATGACTACAGAAAACAAATGGAGTGTAGACTAGAAACACATAAGAAAACTGCAGTAAGATGGTAACACAAGGTTGTTAAGAATTTTAACACATTCCCAATGGGAATGTTCTACTGCTGATAGTTCAGTGTATTACTTTTCACCTGATTTAAATGTTATATTAAAATGTGTGTGTTGCAGCTTAAATAAAATGTCTCTTATCTTAAAATCTCTTGAGCATTCAAAATCTATTAATTGTGAGTTATCAAAAATGGCAAACTTCGTCACAGTTTTTAGGCCATCAGTGATACATAGTCAACACAGCAACATCGACTGCAATAAGGATTTCATAAGAATCTGAAGTTGAATGAAATAGGATTGCTTGCTTGTAGTCAGGATTATATGACAAATGCAACTGCCTAATTCAGTAGGAGTAACTGACATCTAGGAAATGGCTGCTTTTGCTGGCCCTGGGTGGACATTTCTTCTTACTCTGGTTCTAAAACATTATACTGTATTGCTGAGCAAGCTTCTGAAATCTATGTGGCAATGACCCAAACATCTTCATAATAATGTCTGGTGTTGATAATAAAGATATTGATTGCTCTAGAGAGGGCAAATTTTACTTTATTAAGGGAAAGTGTGGCTGTGGAAAGGGTGAATTGTATCAGTGAGGAAGCACTTGAATACAGAGACACCAAGAGTTAAAGAGGGAGCCTTTGAATAGTTAAAATGCAGTTATTATTTGAATTCTATGTACACATTATACCCCATGAGCTTGTAGGAAACCTAAACTTCTGATTCTTCAGCTAGCTGTCTTCCCCATCCAATGCTTTGGAAGATTTTATAACAGATTCTTACAAATGTATATGATGGTAGCTGGATTCAGTAATGATGCTGTATACATACTACATTCTTGTAAACAGTATAGCGGATATAAATAGACGAGATTAAAATTCTAAGTATGCTGCTTATATACCACCCTATAGTACTTAGAGCACTATCTCGGCAGTTTATAATTCAATTATGCAAGCTACGCATTGCCTCACCAGTGAGCTGGGTAATCAGTTTACTGACCTTGGAAGGATAGAAAGCAGAGTAAACCTTGAGCTGGTTACCTGGGATTGAACCCTGGGTTGTAAGCACGATTTGGCTGCAGTCCAGCAGCTTAACCACGGTGCCATGAGGCTTTTAAATACATAATAAATGAACGTATTCCACTGGATCTAAAAGTAATGGTGATTTGAAATGCATTCTATAATGCTGTTGCCGTGGCCAGATTCCACCTTTTAGCCAGATCAGAAAAAAATATATTTGTGAGCAGCCTTGGTTGATCATGGCCTGCAAACTGAGTTTGGCAGATAATCATAGGCAAACTATTTATACTACAACTTCTGGGAAGTACTTTACTGGCAGCTTTTGAATATAGTCCAGCCTCTGTCAGCTCCACGCAGGCTGTGAAACATGATCATATTGAGGTGATTATGTGTCAAGTGAGCTTATGTGTCAATGCTGTTAGTTCAAGAGCCAGAATTAGGTTTGTTTGGGGATGACATTTGCTTAAAAGAAGTATGAAAGCATGCCATAAATTGTTGCAATTTCCATCCATATTAAAATTGCAATTGACTAATAATTTTTCTGATATAAATTTCTTTTTACTTGAATGTATGGTGGAAAGCAAGACTCATGCCTGTGTTTTCAGAGATGCGCTGAGCAATCTGAAAGCATTTTCACTGGACTAGGCTTTTGTGAACATTAGTTTTCAGATCTTATGTGCTGCCCTGTACTACTATGCTCTGACCAAGTGAGTTCATAGTGTGGCTAAGTCAGTAATTCAACTCCCAAGAAACTGACTGTCAGTATCTTAATTATGAATTTCCAGTTAGGGAGATTCATATTCAGGTTGTGTTGGGAAATTGAGAAACTGATGACAAACTTCCTGGGAAATTGTAAATCTGCTTACTTGCAAGAATTAAAGTTAAGACGATAGATCTATAACTCAGGCAAGGACAGTTTGACCTAATGGCCTCAGAAAACCACATTGCCTGTTTACCCATTTGTAAAGGCCTTGGGTCTTCAAGTACTGCCTTTTATTTTTCTTCTTCTGCAGTCGTTTCCCCCGAATGAGGCTTTGCTGACCCGTTTGTGCAGTTGCCATTGCATTAAGAATTCTCATTGAAGTCCTGGGGATTCTAAAGATTGAGCTGTTCTTAATGACTTTGATGATGGGGGGAATTTGTGTTCTTCAGACACTGGATAGCAAGTCCTGTCAGCCAGAAACATCAGTAATTAGCAATGATGGGGTGTTGCAGTAAAACAGCATCTGGAAGATTCAGAGCTAGACAAGAAGTTACATTGCTTGGAACATTTTTAAAATATATAGCTTTACACCTTTCCTGCTGAAGGAAGATCATTTATATAGAAAACATGATAATTTGTTTTACTAACGGTTACTTCATACCCATTTTGGCTTACCGAATAAACTACATGTAAAATGTCTTTAGGGATAACAAGTTTGATTATATACCGGTAATCTACAAAAATAACTAGTACCTGAAGTTGTTCACCAAGGAATTTAAGGAGTAATAATTTTAGCCTGTGCCATTAACACATAGTAACAATGTGTCACATGATGGGCCTCAATGTAGATTGAAAATAAAGTTGTGTACTTTGAACATCCTCCATGAAGTCTAATGTGGGTGTATGCTATAGCCTCATATATACTGCATTGGTGTTCCATGCTGCAGAGAGGTCCAACAGAACCAACAGGACTCCATCCTTTTTGTGCTGTTCTGGGCATCAGAGCATTGCTCAAAAAGAACATTTTGAGACTGGGTGGTGGAAGTCATGAAAAAATTCTTATTATGTCTCTCTATCACCACCTTCTTGAGAAGGTTTGGAACATGTCCCCTCCAATATGAGCTTTCTTTGAAGATCATTAAATTCAGGTTGATGGTTGCCAGTCTCATACCTCTTCTACCCATGTTCAGTGCTTACTAGCCTGCTTGGCCCTAAGCACAAAGCTACATAACAACCTCTTGACTGCAGACAACAGACACATGAATTATCATTCCAAAATTAGACATTGCCTGTTCACCCATTGCCAGAAATGGATAGGGTAGAGGGATTCTCATCTCTTCCATTCAGGCTGTTCACTGCCTTTTGGGCTGAGTAGAATTAGCTAAAGCCTTACAGTTGCAATGTTGTTTCTTATTTCCACTGTACAGTACTTTCAAGCTTCAAATGATACTGCTTTGTTTATCCCTTTAATATGGAGTGATGAAAAGCAAAGGGGAAGGTTTGTAGTTTCCTGTTTTAAAAATGCATTGCATTTTTGAACAGCCCGTGTGTCTTGACCTTTTGTACTTTTCCAGTGGAGGCATAAACGTTGCACTGAATAAATGGAGACATGCATTTCAGCAGCTGCCGATATTTTTTTCCACAGCTGAAACAACTGTCACAGCAATAAATACTAATGCGAATCTGAGTTGTCAAAGCAAGGATTAAATTGACTCCATAGTAGAATGTTTCCTTTCAAAAATGTTGCTTCCCACGTTACATGGCTGGGAGATTATAACTAGGCTGAACAGTCAATGTAAAATAGTTTGTACGAATGTACAAATCGTCTGTCAACATTTTAAAATGAGTGGGCAGTGTGGCCCTCCAGTGCTTCCATCAGCACTAGCCAGTAATGAAAAGAAGACTGGGGAGGGGGGAGAGATTGTAGCCCTTTTCAAATACTTGAAAGGCTACCATATAATCAAGACTGCAGGACACGGGGCAATGGGCTCAAATTAGAGGAAGGCAGATTTCAGTTTCATATCAGAAAAAAAGTTCCAGACTGTTGTGTGTGTGTGTTGTGTCATTACAGTCGTGACCAACTCTACGTGACTCCATGTCCATGGTGTTTTCTTGGTCACACACTACATGTACACATACAATAGAACCCTGGTATCCACTGGGGATTGGTTCCAGGCCTTCCCATGGATAATGAATACCATGGATAAGAGAAAACACCACCCCCACCCCCAAAAACTGTTTTGTGACAGTAGCTTGCTTTACGGCTGCTTGCTTTACAGCTGCTGTTTGTGATAGAAGCTTGCTATGCGGCTGCTGAATTATTTATTTAATTTTTTCCTCTGCTAACTGGATATCTGAATCAGTGGTTAATGAATCAGTGGATATGGGGTCCTACTGTAATGGAATTGGGCGGGGATGTTCAACTTTGAACAGGCCAAGGTCTACTTTTTCCGGTCCAAAGTGCCTGAGGGCTACTACACTAAAACCTCTACTTACAAATTTTATCTGTTCCGAGCACATGCTCATAAGTAAAAACTTTTGTAAGTAGAGCAGGGGTTTTCCACAGGAATGCATTGAAAACCAATTAATCTCTTCTGGAGGAAAGAGATATCAATGCACCATGGCCTTTGAACTGCCCCGCTCGCCTGAGGCAGTGGGCAGGCAGACCCAGAACTTTGCTGGGGCAGTGATGGTCCTTGGGATGGGGGAGGGAGGGGTGGAGAGCTTATCCCCTCACTTTTTTTAATTGATGGCCAGCGGGCTACTTTTGAACCCTTCATGGGCTACCAGTAGCCCGCGGTCTACCTGTTGGGCAGGCCTGGAATAGGGGTACCTAATTGCGTAGCATGGGCGGCTTGTATTTGGAAACAGGACTTGATCACCTACTAGAGACTAGGGCTTGGAACCAAACTCTGAAATTCTGGTTGAGAATTCATTTTCAGGCCAAGCAGCTGGGCTATATATACCACATGTTATCAGATTCTTATATGAGCAAGTGGTCATGGGCAATCCAACACAAAGTTAGATCCATTCGTATGCCCCTTGAGTCCATCTTATTATTTGGTCAACATGAGGCCTATCGAGCCCTTAGCCAGCGACTTAATGATATTGAGAAGCAGGAATTGCTTGCATTAGCAAATAGAACTTGCTCACCTCAGGTGCATGGTATCCTTCCAGGGTTTGGGAAGTCAGCAAACTATCTATCTACACTAGGAACCCCACAAGCCTGTAGAGCATTTATCTTGGCAAGATTCAGTGTTCTTCCCTCAGCCCTACTTTGGGGTAGGTTCAATGGAATTCCACGCCATGAGCGTGTTTGCCCCTGTGGAGCTGGGGTACTTGAATTTTTTATTACATGTCCTTCTATATTGTACTTTTATAAAGAAATTAGGAGAGACTTGATTGACCCCCTAATTTATAAATTACAAGGGCATCCAAACAAATTGTTGGTTGCATACTGTCTGTCAGATCAGAATTCTTATGTAACAACCCAGGTGGCCAAATTTTTCATGGCTGCTATCCATAGAAGGGCTGTTCTAGTGGCAGAGGATTGATCTAGGAATTTATTGTTTGCATTGCTATGTCATAGATTGAAACTGTTGTATTGCTATGTTTTAGATTGTGTTCGGGTCAATTGACCGCAATAAAGGATTGATGATTTGTTATGTTTTCATTTGGCTAAATACTAATGGACTTCCAATACATAACTTGCTTTCTAGAAGAAAATAAATACATCTCAGTATACTGCAGGTGGGATATATCCTGATGTCTGGAAGAAGGTAGTTGCAGTCTTAACTGCATGCATTCTTACATTTTGGGGCATGAGTATGTTGTTGTGAGTAGGTTCTTGGGAGGTAAGCGATGGCAAACCTGGGCAGCATCTTAAAAAGCAGAGACATCACTTTGCTGACAAAGGTCCAGATATTAAAAACTATGGTTTTTCCAGTAGTGAAATAAAGAAGGCTGATCACCACAGAATTGACGCTTTTGAGCTGTGGTGCTGGAGGAGAGAGTCCCCTGGACTGCTAGGAGATCAAACCTATCCATCCAGAAAGAAATCAACCCTGAATGTTCACTGGAAGGACAGATGTTGAAGCTGAGGCTCCAGTACTTTGGCCACCTCATGAGGAGAAAGGACTCCTTGGAAAAGTCCCTGATGTTGGGAAAGACGAGGGAAACGGAAAGGGGGATGGCAGAGAATCAGATGGTTGGATGGTGTCATCGATGCAACCAACATGGATTTGACCAAACTGGGAGACAGTGGAAGACAGGAGGGCCTGGTGTGCTCTGGTCCATGGGGTCACGAAGAGTCAGACATGACTGAACAACTGAACAACAACAACAGGTTGTTGCATATACCAAGCTCCTAGAGTCAAGGATTTTTTCTGGCTTTACCATTACGCAAAATAAAGCAGCTTCTTCAGACCATAGCCATCAAGGAGCCCAGTACTGTGTAAAAGATGTGGTGCAAACAAACAGATACTATAGATGCTATAGATGCTATACTATAGATCCTAGAGCATACAGGCTCAGTACGCTGTCTCAAACAGGGATGACAACTTGGTACCTCTAGAACTCCCATCAGTTCTATGATATGAGTATTCTACCTCAACATATGCGGATGTTGCCAGTTTGCTGCATTGTCTTCAGGTGTAGTGGAAGTTACTGACTTGCTGGCAGTGGTGAGATGAGATTCATCTTCCAGTCTCATCAGCAGACATGGAATCATAAGGGTCATGGAGTGAGGAGAAGCTTGCCAATTGTCTGAAGCAACAAGAATAACCCTTGTTAGGGAAAGACCATCAGGGCAGGGGGAGGCAACACTGTTGAGTTTAGGGACCAAAGATACGACCTGGGATGCTCAAGTAGCTGCACAGACCACTAAAATGAGGTACTGGTGAGTTAACAAGTGTTTGGACTCCACCTCTTGTTTTAAAAAATGAGGAGTTTTATTGTAGGGAGACCAACAGCATATTTAAAGTATTTGGTCTGTGATCATGAATAAAGATTGATTGATATTTAAAGCATCAATTAGTACTCCTTAAGGCTTCCAGAAGTAGCCATTCCCTTTTTTTTTCTCTCAGAGGAAAACAAAAGTTATTTTTGTTGGGAAAGAGGCCTGAGAATCTATTAGGATTGGAAGACAGAAAAAAGGGTTGAGGACAATTCACACCCCCAAAGCTACACTTGGCCTTTCATGTGTTTTGGAAAGCCAAACATTATATAAACATAGTCTGAAAAGTTCTTAAAAATGGAAATTGAAAGTGATTGTGGGGTGATAATTGTGGAATTATATTAGACTCCGGGGTGGAAGCAGGGATTTGACCACTTGGCCCACCAGTTGTAGCTCTGTTGTCCTGTGCACACCAATCCATTCACTGACTTCCAGTGAAATTGCTCCTTTACCTTTCAGGAAATCCCCTCATGGGTACAGTGAGAGATTTTCACCTCCAATACCAAGATGGGGAAAAATGATTAAATTCTCTCACCATGTTTGATGTCATCCTAGTAATTATTACACCCTCAGCTGATGCCATGTGCATGTGTGTGTGTTTAAGTGGCATCCATTAGATCAGATTTGGCTTTGAGTCTTCTTCTTTTTTAAAAAAATGTTTCTATATGCATATTTTCTACACATTTCAATGGAAGCAGCAAAATTGTACTATTAGGAACTGCTAGGTGCCTCCTTCCGCAGGCAGCCCAGATGGGGAGGCATCTGGCCAGTGTGATTTGCATAGCTGGAGAGAAATGTGGCACATGCAGCTTCATTTGTACCCACAGACTAGCCTGTTCCGTATGAGTGAGATAAGGGGTGTTCTCTTGTTGTTCACGTTGAACAAAAAGTCAAATGCCAGTCTAGTCAGATTTTGTAAAGGGTATGAAAATGGGCTACATTCTTGCTCATTTCTCTGGCAGCAGAAAGCCTCCTGTGGGCCCTGCACACCACATACACACTGCTGAATATCTAGTTTTGTCCCTTGTGATGAGATTACTTGGAACAATTTTTGTATCCTGAAGAATTCTTCAGGAATGCTGGAATCCCTGGGACCCACAGCAGGCAGCTGAATTTATGCGAGGCAAATACACATCCTGGGTCTCTTAGGGTTTGTTGATTTTACCTCAGTCAGAAGTGCGACAATGTCTGCAGCTTAGTCTTTTTAAAGTGCCACTAGAGGGTGCTGTGTGTCCGTTTCAAGGATGGCTTCCGAAAATGAAAGCAATGGCACAGGCCTGAGAGCTGAAATAGAAACAAGTCTGAAGTGCCATCCCTAAGTTGCCAAGAAGTGGCATGGGTCATCCTTGTGCCCTTCTGTCTTTATAGAGTCAGGTAGAGATGTGCTTTTTTTTTAGTGAGCCTCGTGGCGCAGTGGTTAAATGCCTGTACTGCAGGTAAAACTGTGCTCACGACCTGGGGTTCAATCCCAGGTAGCAGGCTCAAGGTTCACTCAGCCTTCCAGCCTTCCGAGGTCGGTAAAATGAGTACCCAGCTTGCTGGGGGGGCAATGTGTAGCCTGCACACTGTAATTAAAATTGTAAACCGCCCAGAGACTACTAAAAGTGGTATGGGGCGGTATATAAGCAGAACACTTTTGCTTTTGCTTTTGGATCTGGAACTTAGATGGAAGACAATACAAGGCAGAAGTATTACCAAACCAATTCGAAGGAAGGAAGGAAGGAAGGAAGGAAGGAAGGAAGGCAGGAAGGAAGGAAGGAAGTTTTACACATTGAAAGCTGGGCAGCAGTTGATATTCAGTTTCACATACCCCTCATCCCTGATCTGAGCCCCTTTCCTCACCATTTTCACGTATTTTCAAATTTAGGACAAATGCAGATACATGCAAACACTTGAAAACATTTGGATGCAAACAGAATTGGACAGACTGCATATCAGCTTGAAGCAAAGTGGACATGGCTTGTAAGACAAATTATTTGGATTGTGTTGGAGTGGAAGGCACAGTAACCCCCCGCCATTTCGCGGTTCATGTACTGTGGTCCCGCAATATTGTGGGACCGCAGTACATGCTGGGTCTCCAGCTGGTTAGCGCTGGGGTGAGGGAGAAAAACCTTAATTTCTCCACCCCAGCCCCAATGAGCTGGAGCCCAGGGTGTGGGGAAGGGGGGGGAAAGCTTTTAAAAACCTGGGCTTTTAAAACCTATTTTCCCTTCTCCAAGACCCAGGCTCCAGCTCGGTGGTGGATCTGATCTGCTATCATTGCTTGCCTGTCTGCTCCAAGACTTCTTTGAGTAGCCCGGGTGAGCGGCGGCGGCGGACCCAATTCCCCCCCCCCCCGTCACTCGCCAGGGCTGCTCCAAGACTTTTTAAAAAGTTTTTCCAGCAGCCCAGGCAAGCGGCGGTGCCGGGTCAGTTCCACCACTGGTGCTTACATGGGCTGCTGCTCCCCCAGGCCCCACCCAACCTGCATCTGCATATTGCGGATTTTCAGTCATCAGCAACTTATGACTACCAGCTATTTGGACCACAATGCTGAATGTTGATGGAACTCCTAGCATTTGAGGTGCAAAACAACTGGAGAACCCAGGACTCTCCCCCCCCCCCATATGTTGCTCACCTTGAGAAATCAAATAATTTGCTGCAAACAAGCAAACAAAACAACCCCAAAATCAATCAAACAAAAAATGCTGCTTTTTTATCCTAGGATTCTTATTGACAGAAGCATCACTTTCCAGGAAATTATTTCAAATCATATTTAGAAATGAACTTTTTCATCTGTGTGACTTTCAAAATTATTTCAAATCATAATTTAGAAATGAACTTTTTCATCTGTGTGCCTTTCAGAATCTTTTCACAGTGTGTTCAATACCTGCAGATCACTTGATGACTAAATAGGAAAATAACTTCCTTTTGCAGACTGACATCCTTCTGACACAGACAACATTTTCCCCATAGTTTCTTTTTGATAAATACCTCTCCTCTGCCAATTCTTGCTGTTTCTGTCTGGTATATCCTTCCACCCCCAATTATCATAGCTAGGCCTTACAACAACCAGGAGATGGCAGCACCAGCTCTGTTTTATACCCCAGCACACAAGAACTGATTAAAATTAATGCTCCTCAAGGTATGGCAGGGGAGGGCAATTTACCTCCCAAAGATCACAAATATACATACACAGAGGATGAAATCCAGTACTAAGTCACATCTAGAATAAGCCCATTAAATCAGTGGGGAATCTGACGCGTCAACTCCTCTGTACATTTGATTGATTCAATGAAGCTAGTCAAGTTGGAGCTTATTACTAAATTTCAACCATTGTTCACTTTTGGGGAAGTAGCTCATTTGAAATAGCCACCCAATGACAAATATTACTTATGAACCATAATTGGGAATTTATTAGTTCATTTGCAACAGATAATTCTATGCACAGTATACAGATATGGTGCTGCAAAATTAGTATAAAAGAATAAAGAAAAACACACACTGGATGGTTCTTACTTCTGTGGATTGTTCAAATAGAAGCACCACTATACTTTCATTCCCATATTAGAGGTGACTTCGGAAGGGGAGAAAGAATATTTCCAGTGAAGGGCAGATATTCACATGAAAATGTTTTAAGTGTCAAAATAACAAGACACCAAGCCTTCTTAATGTTGGCAAGAAAGCCAGAATTCCATATCTGATTAACTAGAAAAAGAATTGGTATTGACTTCAGTTTACTCTGATCTACTACAGATTAAGTTGCAGATCACTTTGGCACTATTTTATAATTTGTTTGGGGAAGAAGGTTTTTAGTGATGCCAATATGGTGGGTCACAGGAATGGCAACTCCACAACACATGAGCAATCGCCTCTTTCTTGTGGCACCCTATGGCTAAAGAAGTGTTCACCAAAATTTCAGCTGAGCATGGTATTGCACACAGTACCTGCTCTAGGTCAGCACCCAGGACGATTTCCCCTCTGTCTTCCTCTAGGCTGAACCATGGGTAGAGCACTCCTTTTCCATTGTGTACACCTCCATTTGTCAGGAGATTCTATCCTAATTTGGGATAGTTATACTGTATTTTACATCCATACCTTGCCAGAAGGTCTCAGCCAGCATCAACCTCTCCTGGCTAGATAACTGTTTCAAAGAAGTACAGTACAGTGGACCCTCGTATAACAAATGGTTTGTATAACATAAAATCTGTAAAACATAAAAAAATTCTGGAGATAGGGGAAATTTGCTTAAAAGGAATTACCTATGGGGCGAATCCGTACAACATAAAAATGGTTGTGATTAGGGGTTACTCTGTTTTCAATGTATTCCTATGGGAAATTTGTATAAAGGAAAATCTGCTTAACAGAAATTCATTTGGAACAAATTAATTCCTTTATATAAGGTACCACTTTATCTCACTGAACCTTCTTGTTGAAATGTGGAAGGGCCTGGCACTACAATGGCCGCCACCATCACATTACCCAAGAAAAGAGACTGTATCCACAAAAAGAACTTTTAAAAGCACACGTGTTGACCGAAAATGTGCATGTGCTAATTTACATGGAGATAAAGCTTCACCAAAGAGTGTGCCCAGTTTTGTTGTGCTCCATTCACTGTTGGAGGGGGCGGGGGTGTTAATGTTCGACAGCAGCTTCTAATTCTTTATATTCTTATGCAGCTACAGTATGTCCTTTTCTATGAATATTCATAAATTGTTTGCAGCTATTACAATGTGCTCAAATGAACAATAAGCTCACAATGCAAAACAGAGCTGAAAATAAAGTTATACCTTTAACCTGCTCCTAAAAATATGAATTATTGGAATCTGTCTAATATTTGATGAAGTAAAAGCTTAAGCACTAAATGTTCCAAGTGAATGCTAAAGGAACCCCAAGACAGGGTGGAACCACAAACACCTCCCTTCCATTTGACCTACAGAAGGGATTTGTAAAGGAAAAGGGGGATCATTCAAGGAACAGGTTCTCAAGTTATTTATATCTTCATGAACTAACAATAAGATCTTTTGTTCTTTTTCTTAAAACTGGGACTTGGCTGGATAGCCTGATCTGGGCTGGACAGTTCTTCAAGTACGGCATCCCTTCAAAGAGGGATCTTTTTGATCGCCTCTTAAAACTGAGGTATGCACTCTGTACTTATAGGACACTTGGCCAGTCCAGCATCCACCACAGCTTCTGTGGCCACAAAGAAAATAGGTTGCCAATGAACTATGTTATATTAAGGACACAGTAGGCACTCCGGTTGATAAATCCACCATTTAAAAAAAAGTCATGCTCAGCTGTGATCAGATCATTAGTAAATAAACAGAACACCATTAAGCATCACATTTATAATTTGTCTTTTTCTGCAGGAGTTTTCTATGTACAGTTTCTGCAGCTGATCTAACATCTGCTGGTGCTCATAGCTTATCTCATATGGATTGAACCATTCTTGTATGCTAGCTAATCTGGCAGTAAATATCACACACATTCCCGGCACAGATTTCGGACCATCTGCTGCATAAGCAGGAAGGTTAAACATGCAACGGAAAAACAGAAGGAACTCAGGGAGCAGCTGAACACCAAGACACTGCTAAATTTCAGCCAAGTGAGCCAAATGGTTGATTGCAGCATGGGTCCGGTTCTCAAAAATCAATGTTTCTCCTTTGCAAAAAAGATGAGGCCACGGAATTATTTGAGCCACCTTCTGTTGTCCACACTCAAAAATGGCCTACCTACTTCTGTTTTCCTTGTAGAGTTCAGGAAAAGAGGTATAAATATTTGGGCATGATTGTATGCCCCTTTGTGCACATATGTTAGTCTAAATCTATGGAGAGAAAAAACAATGCACTTTGCTGAATGGATGAATGCTGAAGAATAGCTCCCACCAGGACAAGCGTCTGGCTGAACCTTCTGGAAGTTACCGAGCAGACTCCAAAATCAAGTAGGAAATTCTCAGAACAATCAAGTAAAATGGAACTGCCTAGCTATAGGTCAAATTTTCTATGACTTCAAAGAACTTCAATCAATGCAGCATTTATGTGCATGCATTTTATGCCCCACCATGTGCTACAAACATCTAGCATATGGGTGAGATAATGCTACAATAAAACCCCACCTATTGCGGGGGTTAGGGACTCGATCTGACCCGCAATAATTGAAAAGCCACACTATGCAGATCCTGGGTTGGGTCAGGACTGGGTGGGCTCTCTGGGGGTTCTTGTGCTTACCCCAGGCCTGGCATTGCCCTGAACGGGCCTGCACAGGGCTTCCTGGGCCCCCCGGAGGCCCCAAAAGTGCTTTCTAATGATCCAGAGGTCACTTCTGGTTTACTGGAAGTCACTTCCGGTTTGTGAGGAAACAATTTGGGGGCCTCCGATGGGCCTGGGAAGGCCTCTCCTCCTTACCCCAGGGGGTCTTTTTTTCTTGGCAAGCCACTCCAGTATCTCTGCCAAGAAAATTCCATGGACAGAAACAAAAGGCTAAAAGTTATGATGCTGAAAGATGAGCCCCTCAGGTCGGAAGGTGTCCAACATGCTACTGAGGATGAGTGGAGGACAAGTATAAGTAGCTCCACAGCTAATGAACTGGCAGGGCCAAAGCCGAAAGGATGCCCAGCTGCAGACATGTCTGGAAGAGAAAGGAAAGTCCAATGCTGCAAAGAAATATACTGCATAGGAACCTGGAATATGAGATCTATGAGCCAGAGTAAGCTGTATGTGGTCAAACGTGAGATGGCAAGAATAAACGTTGACATCTTGGGCCTCAACGAACTTAAATGGACAGGAATTGGTGAATTCAGTTCAGATGACTATCACATCTACTACTGTGGACAAGAATCCCATACAAGAAATGGAATAGCCCTCATAGTCAACAAAAGAGTGGGAAAAGCTGTGCTGGGATACAACCTAAAAATGATAGAATGATTTCGGTACAATTCCAAGGCAGCCCTTTCACCACAACAGTAATCCAAGCTTATGCACCAACTACCGATGCTGAAGAGTCTGAGATTGACCAATTAATTCTATGAAGACTTACAACTCCTTCTAGAACTGACACCAAAGAAAGTTGTTCTTCTCATCATGGGGGATTGGAAAGCTAAAGTAGGGCGTCAAAGGAATAATTGGCAAGTTTGGCCTTGGAGTTCCAAAGAAAGCAGGGCAAGGGCTAATAGAGTTTTGTCAAGAGAACAAGCTGGTCATAACAAACACTCTTTTCCAGCAACACAAAAGGCGACTATACACATGGAGATCCCCAGATGGACAATACTGGAATCAGATTGATTAGGTTCTCTGCAGCCAAAGATGGAGGAGCTCAATACATTCAGCAAAGACAAGACCAGGTGCTGACTGTGGCTCAGATCATCAGCTTCTTATTTCAAAATTCAAACTTAAACTGAAGAAAGTAAGCAAGACCACTGGGCCAGTCAGGTATAATCCCTTATCAATACAGAGTGGAGGTGAAGAATAGATTTAAGGAACTAGATTTGGTGGACAGAGTGTCCTGCAACATTTTAATATCAGTTCTTATATTGAATTCCATATTAGAGAGAAGTTGTGCTAGGTCTTTCACTTCCTTTTGGTAGCCATTTTCTCCACCCCTTCTGATCTTCTTTATTTACTCAGTCCTTATTTCTAATATTTTATCACCCGGGTGGGATATTGACTCACCAACTTCAACTCTCAGTATTGTTGTCACATAGGAGAGCCGGCAGAGATAAAAGGCCTCTTTTCCTCTCCTCTTGGGAAGCTTATCTTATTTTCCTTGCCGGAGGGAAACACCAAGGCATCTATCCCAGTCGACGCATGCGTGGAACTCCTGATCTATGGAAGTGAGAGCTGCACTATAAAGAAGGCTGATCACCACAGAACTGATGCTTTTGAGATTCTTAAAAGTCCCCTGGACTGCTAGGAGATCAAACCTATCCATCCAGAAAGAAATCAATCCTGAATGTTCACTGGAAGGACAGATGTTGAAGCTGAGGCTCCAGTACTTTGGCCACCTTGTGAAGAATGAAGACTCCTTGGAAAAGTCCCTGATGTTGGGGGAAATTGAAGGCAAAAGGAAAAGGGGACGGCAGAGAATGAGATGGTTGGACGATGTCATCGATGTAACCAACATGGATTTGACCAATCTCCGGGAGGCAGTGGAAGACAGGAGGGCCTGGTGTGCTCTGGTCCATTGTGGTCATGAAGAGTCGGACATGACTGAATAACTGAACAACAACAACAGGTTGTTGCATATACGAAGCTCCTGGGTTCAAGGATTTTATCCAGCTTTACCGTTATGCGGAATAAACAAACCCAGTTTAAAGAAAAATAATATGTTAAACTATTTAAAATACCACTTCAGCATTAATTAAAAATCACTTTTTAAAAATTCAGTTTTTACCTCTTTCTTAAAAACTTGGAGGAGAGGAGCCTATATTAGAATCCTGGTTAGACCTTAGTTACAAAGAGGCAGGGTTACCACTGAGAAAGAACCGAGAGACCGTCATTAGCAGCAGAAAGATGTTTAGCTAAGCAAAATACAGCAGTAGCTTTCAAAACAGTGTTAGTTTGTCAGCTGCAGCAGCAATCTGAAGCATTCTCCCTTTTTGTTCATTTGAAGGGATCTTGATGTCAGCCTTAAATAGTCAACCAGACCTTCAAAGTAGAATTGCTGTGTTTTAAAATGCACACAATAGGAATTTGTTTGCTGAGGGAATTCATTTAATCCATGTTTGATTCATATTTTAAAATGTCAACATATTTTTGTATTTTCTAGTCTAACGTGTCTATTAATTAGAATGCAGCTATTACTTTCTAGGAATTTGCAACACAATTCTCTAAGCTAAGCTAGGCAAAGCAAAACCCAACCAGCCAAACAAGCAGACAAAAACCTGAATTCTGGGAAAGCAGGGTACCACAAGGCAAGCATCAGAGAAAATGCTCCACTAAAAATTGTGTTCAAAAATGTGAATGAATAGAAAGCAAAACAGATGTTGCTCCTGGTCTTAGAGATCTCTAAAGATATTGCTTGGGTCATTGCCCTGGAAGGTTTGGTTGGTCCTTGTAGCTCCACCAAAGACATCGCTTTTCGCTAAAATGAGTACACATTGCATCTGATGTTGACAATAATACATTTTATTTATTTTTTCAGCCTTGACTAGGTAATCTTGCTCTTTCAGAGCTGAGTCTTTCCTCCCAACCCTTCCTCTTAGATTTTCATGCAGGAATGTAATGTTCTTTCATGAACAATGGTGCCAGAACGAGGAATACTATTCCGGACCCCTAAATAGGTGGAGAATAAATGTTCCTTCATTACATTTTGTACCACTCTAATTGTATTGAAAAGCTGGCACTAACAGTAATATATAAAATTTAAAAACATTAATTCTTCTGCCTTTGTGAAACGTAAACAACGGCATACAGTACCTAATACTCTGGGCAACAGAAATCTTAATAGGCTCAAGCACTGGACTGAAAATAATAGCATGAAATTTACCAGGGTGAAGTGTGAAGTTCTACACCTAGAGCAAAACAACCACATGCAGAGCAACGAGATATAAGATACTAGGCTCAACAGTACTACATGCAAGAAGGAATCATCATAGATCACAAGCAAATGCTAATTTAGACCACATTAACACAAGTATACTGTAATTTCCAAATTACTCCCTTATATTCAGCATCCTGAGTACTGTCTCCCGTGTCTACTTTATTAACTAGAACAAGTTCAGAGGAGATCAGCAAGGATGATCAGGAACCTGGAAATCATGACCTGTGAGGAAAAACTGATGGGACCGGGCATGTTCAGCTTTGAGAAAAAAAGACTAATGGGAGATATGTAATAAAAATTATGTGCTGTCAGTTAGTTCTGAGTTATGGCAGCCCTTTTCAGGGTTTTTCAGGTAGAAAATACAAGAGATTTAATAGCATTCTTCAAATACTTGAAAGGTTGCCATAGAGGTGAGGGCCAGAATCTGTCTTCCATCTTTCCCAAATTGAGGACATGAAGAAATGGGCTGAAATTACAGGAGGTCAGATTTTAAATGAATTGGGGCAAATGCCCTAAGTGTTAGAGTGGTATGACAATAGAACCAATTACTTCAGGAGACGGTGAGCATGTCAACACTGGAATCATTCAAGAGAAACTGAGACACCCATTGGTCAAATATACTCTAACTTGGATTCCTGGTTTGAGCAGGGATTTAGACTCAATGGCCTTATTATAATAATTGTGTGACATCAAGTCAATTCTGACTTATTAGCAACTCTTTTTGAAGGATTTCTTGATAGACAGTATTCAGAAGCTTCCCATGTTAAAGAATAGGCTTACATAAGTGGCAGTAAAATGGAGATTTAGCTCGTATACTACTTGTTCTGTGACTAGTGTTGCACCGTGATAGCGTTGGTCACGATCACGTGGTTTTTTCCGTTTCAGTGTTCCCATGGTCGTGATAACTTGTCTCATGACAAGTGTTACCTCACTGTCTTGTATTGTGACAAACACAGCATTTGTCTAGCTTCCTTTTTCCTTTTTGGAGGGGCTTAAAAAACTTTTTCGATATTTTGAATTACTGGTGATCATTGATTCATACGCTAATGCAGCAGTGTCAAATTAAAAAATATACAAACCCGGACACAGTTTTCTCAGAGAAACAAATGTATTATTGCGTGACAGTTGTTACTATACGGTGTCTTGTCTTGGAACAGAAGGCGGGAACTAAGAGTGACAAGGGAAAACCCTACCCCAGCACCAGGTAAAGGATTGTCCCACTTTGAACCCATTCTGGGGGAGTGGTTGAGACAACTTTCAGTAGTTACGCGACAGACATGAAGTAACGTTTTTGTACCACTCCTAAGTGCAACACTAACAGAGACAAAGTGGACGTGAAGTAACCGCCAATATTGAGAAGGCTGCACATTTCCCAACCCTTCCTGGGACTGGTGTAGGGGTTCGCTGGAATCTATTTGGCTCTATAGCAGTAGTGGCAAACCTTTGGCACTCCAGATGCTTTGGACCACAACTCCCACTGTCCTTTGTCATTGGCAATCTAGGCTTGGAATTCTGGGAGTTGTAGTCTGCAACATCTGGAGTGCCGAAGGTTCACCACCACTCTATAGAGTGAACTTCTGCCCATCCCATGTTCCCTTGACACTCCCACAAACCTTTCCACCAGCCACCATCAGGAGCAGCATTGTTCTTCTTGAAAGGTAAATACTGTACATATAATGATGACAGAGGTTCACATAGAGGTGTGAAAAAACTCATCCTTAAATGATTGTTTTGAATCTGCAGCACCTAGGGTTCTGCCTTCGGGAATTTCTTGCAAATACTGGGAATTGTCATTCCCCCCCCCCAAAAAAAAATCCCATGCCTAACCTATTGTACACTAACTCCATGACATTGAGAATTTGATCCATTACATACTCCACACCTTGATTTGCCAAGTTGCACTTCAACTTCCTGTACTAATGCTCAATATATTTTCCTACTCAGTATATACATTTTGAGATAGAATGACCAGAGTTGTATTGGAACCATTTTGAAGATGGTTGCAGCATGGGCTTAGACATTTGTTGTGATATTCAGGAAAATTGAGTTCTGGGATTGGGCCATGGAGTGCCTTTGCTCCTTTGAATTCAAATTTCCCTGGACTGATTGCATTAGATATAGGAATAGTGCCTTAGGCAGAAACACGGTACTGGAATATGTGGCTGCAATCAGATTTTTTTTTTAAAAAAAAAATGAAAGGCTAGATCTGGTATATGCCATCTAACAAACAGAATTTTCTTGTTAAGATGCTGAAAGACCCAGAGAAGTAGTAGGCAGCTGCGTATTTCTTGCTGTACTTACAGAGTTCCTTTTATAGATTATCGGTGTCATTATATAATGTGACAGCATGGATCTCCAGATGCGAGTGAACTGCAACTGCCACCCAGGCCTAGCCCTGGGGCACAACTTTTAAAAAGAACTTGTTGCAATACAGTACTCATTTACTTTGCTCTGCCTTCAAGCTGTTATCTAGTGATACACCTTACTGAGAAAGTAATTAGTTGGGTTGCTTATTATAAGCGTATTGCCTTCAACATTACAGCACAGCACAGAAAAGTGCAGAAAATGCCCCCTGATTCCCTGTGTAAACCTTCAAGCAGCTTCCTCCATCTCTAGAAGCAAAAATTACAACAACAGCAATGCATTAATGCATTAAATAACCAATTAGCGATGAAAGAAATGCTGCTGTTTCATGGCATTGCTTTTATCTTCAGACATCAAGATACGTCTTGGTAAGAAAATATTGGCTGGAAAAGAACCTATATTGACCTCATATACGCTTGTGTGCCAAGTAGCTATTACAGTCTATTCTTTCCTACCAATCATCATCATCATCATCATCATCATCATCATCATCATCATCATCATCATCATC
>JAHTLZ010003542.1:38889299-38918663 GCA_023846285.1 Phrynocephalus versicolor
TCATCATCATCATCATCATCATCATCATCATCATCATCATCATCATCGGTTGTAGTAGTGGTGGTGGTGGTGGTGGTTTTCCATTTTTCTGGGGGAGTCCTGCAACTTGCCCAAGTCCATGCAGGCTGACTCTTCTTCCAGGAATCAGATCTCCCTTCCAGCTCTCAACATTTATGTGCAGAACTTTTGTGCTACTGCAAGTTTCTAAGAACGAAAGACAGAAGCCCAGAGGTTTTTCCTCCCTCCCAAATCAAACTCCCAGCCTCTGCCTTTGCCACCAGATAGCCAAACCACTGAGCCATCCAGCCAGCTTCAACCCTACCAAGCAGACACAAGAATTAATTCCACTGAATTCAGCGAGTCAGTGTGCATCAATGGACTGACTATAGCCTTAAGCAACAACTCATTCCTCTGAAGGATCAGATGCTGATTATTCCCAATGCGCTCCTTCTGTTTGAATGTGAGAAGGTCAATAAGATGATTGGTTCTGGAGCACAGCTCAGGGAAGGTAAAGGGGGATAAAAGGGAAATGGAAAAACCTGAAAGTTCCTTTCATATCTCCCTGGGGTAAAATGCCTCATGCCAGTCATTTCATCTGCTCCTCGCTTGTTTATCTACCGGACCTCACTCACAAAGGTAGGCAGGTGAGGAAGAAGCTCAAAAAATGAGCCAATTCTTGGTCTTTCCTCCTCTCACTGCTCTAGCGAAACATCCCCTGCTCCTCACCAGAGCTGAGTAGGACACCCACCTTATTCTCATCCTGCCCACAAGTTGTGAATCACAACCATGTCACAGTTATTACAGTCTCACTGAAGGATGAGATGCTAATATCCTGGGGTTCACATGCGGGCTCATTGCTGTATCTCATAATGTGTTGTAAGTGTTGAGACCATGATATGGTAGAGGGCAGGAGAGTGTGATTAGTAGTCCTGGTCATCAGCGGTTGCCATTTAAATACCATATAAATGTATTTTTAAAATAACCAGAAATAACTAGTAATTATTCAGTTACTTTGTCTAACAGGAACATTAAGTTACTTTTCAAAAACACACTAAAATGGAAACTCTGGAGGGGGGTCCCTTGAAAATAAGTTGTAATCATCATCATCATCCCCACCCTTCATAGCAATCTAAGTGAATGACAATTATCTCATCCTGTGGCAGTGTATTCCACAGGACATGAAAGAATGCTGCCTTCATTCTCTCCTGAACATCTCTTTTAAGTCCATTTAACCCAGAAAGACGATAGACACAAGGCTGGTGTCTGTTTTGAAAAGGAACCAGTACGCATATTAACACAGTTTTTATAGCATAAGCAGCCTCTGTAACAAGAAATGAAATCATAGTATACATAGTGGCAATAACCCTACTGAGGAATATGAATTGTTAGGTTATAAAAGGGTTAAAGGTTTTTTTTCTCCCAATAAGAAACTTCTTTTCCCCTTGAAGATTATTCTTGACAACTTTAATAATGAAAATGTCAAAATGTGATAATCAGTTGCCCTCTGATTAAGATGGTACATTATTATGTCTTGTACATTGTCTTCATTCCCTGAAATTGTATCCAGCAGGTGGGTCTTCGTTTCATCGTGCCAAAACTGTTCTTCTCTTTGAGTTGTGGGGGGAGATGAATCACTTTGTAGGGGGAATTGAGCAAACGTTAAAAGCAAATGTATGAATCTATTAGAAGCTGCTTAAAAAGAACTGGGGAAGTGACTGGAAAGCAAGTCATTGGCAGATGTGAACAAAACCTCCCATTTTCTTCCCCGAACTCTCTCACAGTCTAGCCATCAGTTCATTCTACTTTGGTTCGACACCAGATGCAATTTTTTAAACTCGTTCACCTAAAAACTATATCTCTTTAAAGCACATTTGTCCCAAACCATGCATATTTGCCACATAAATATGTTTTGAAATTCGGTTAAGTTAATGCTGTTTTATATTTTGCTGATATTTATGACTGTTCATTCAAGGAACAAGCAAAGACCCTCTGCTGCAGTTGACTGTGTGAGTCAAAAGCTTTTAAAAAGCTGTTTGGGCACAGCCCTGTAAGATGTGTAATTTTGCCTGTGGGTGGTGGAGATACATTGTTATTCGGTCTTGAAAGATTGATCCTGTGAATAATTCATGCTGAAAACAAAGAGCACCCAATATGCAAGTCTGATTTCAGACTGTGTTATTCATCTCCCAAAAAGTCATGATTTTAATGCATCCACCATGGACACAGACACACACTCTCTCTCTCTCTCTCTCTCTCTCAATCTGTGTGTGTGTGTGTGTGTGTGTGTGTGTGTGTGTGCGTGTGTGTGTGTGTGTGTGTGTGTGTGTGAGAGAGAGAGAGAGAGAGAGAAGGCTAAATACAAGAGGAATGTTTTCCTTATTTCACTTGAGAGACATCCCATGTGAGCTTTGTTATCTGAGATGAATGGTACTGACACATTGGCCAGAATCCTGTTTCTTTAGGTGGAACATAACATTAAGCCAGTGCAAATGTGCCAGTGGAGAGTTTTCTGTCCAAGCAATGCGGACTGCACAATCCGATTGTGCAAATACTTGGGCCATTTCCATTTTTACAGATCCTGCAATGCACTTGTGGAACTGCTTCATGATTAGTGCTTCTGCCTTGGTCCAATGACACTCATATCGAGTTACTCAAGCATAGTTACATAGATTTAACTTAAGGGTGACCCAATGCCCAATGCACCACTAGCTCTCAGAAGAGTTAGCAGAAGCAAACGCTACAGTCAAACACTAGTAGATATAAAACAAAAAATAGAGACCTATTCAATTCTGTGGTTTCATCATGAGAGAACGGCACAGGTAAGGGAATGTTTGGAACTCACCGATCAGTTGTTCTAGTCAAAGCCTGATTCTGGCCCATCATACTTTTATGGTGGCATCATGGCACAATTCCAGTTGGACCAGATTGAACTTTTGCTATATGAGAGATCAGCTAAAAAGGCCAAGGTCTCTTCAAATAGTCCAGAGCCAAGCTGTGGGCTGTGAGGTTTCTACATAGCAGCTACAAAGGGCAGTAGCAGCCATCTGGTGATGGCATCAAAAATAGAAGAGAAGAGAAGGAAATATAAAATGGAGGAAAAACATACTACTGCCACGTTGGAAGGCAGGATGCCTTCAGCTGTTGTGGTACTATAATTCCCATCAGCCCAAACCAGGATGGCCAATGATCAGGTATTGTGAGAGCAGTAGTTTTAAAATCTGAAGGTTATCTTAATTCATTGAAATATTGAAATATGATGTATTAAGTGCATAGAAAGCAAATGCACATTCTCGTTCTGAAATTATAATCTCTTAGTCGTTGTTGAACAGATGAGAGAAGTCTGCAGCTTTAACATGCATTTAAAAAAAGATACTTCTGAAATGTCGGGACAAACATAGCTCATAAGATATGAGCAGCACCCCCTTGGAAATTAATACAGTTCTGTATTTTTGTCTGGAAGACAGAGTTTTTTGTTTGTCTGGAGCAGTGGTTCTCAACCTGTGGGTCCCCAGATGTTCCTGGTCTGCAACTCCCAGAAGCATCCACCACTCACTGTGCTGGAAGGGGTTTCTGGGAGTTGCAGTTGAAGAACATCTGGGGACCCACAGGTTGAGAACCACTGGTTTGGAAGATACAGAGTCATATGCAAGGCTCTGGGACTGTCCAACCTGAAGGAAATTTACAAGCCAATAAGTATGCTTCATGTGTTGAAAATTGAATATGTATATGTTATTGATTAATGGTAAGACAAAGTAGTAAACTTACTATGGAAAATAAAGGGCAAAAATTGATGGTATTTGTGGGCTATATAAACCCTGAGAGACATGGATTTATTAAAAATAATAAAAGTATTGTTTAGTCATTATCCTAGAGAGGAACTGAATTACATTAAAGCTTCACGAGAATACGAGCAATTAAAGGGGAGTGAAGTTCCATGTAGAGTTATGAGTGATGGAAACTAACATTGAAAATGTAGCATCAATGTAAACTCATAAGGTTAAAAGTACCTGTGGTTATAAACACAAAGTATATGTGATCCTGTAGATTAATATAAAAGACATATAATAGGTAGATCATCATTGAGGAAAAGCTTGCCTGAAGAGAAAGGTCTTTGCCTGTTTCCGGAAAGACATGGAAATTTTGGAAAAACCAGGAAATTGGGTAACATGTCATCTAGCATGATGGATGTCCCTGAAACTAATATGGACAACTATAAAGCATAACAAGGATAAATCAGGAGCAAGTTGTGGCCCAAGCATGGTCCCTTCTGATGTTGGCCACAACTTGCTTATGAGACAAAGTGTATCCTGGTTTTTTCAGCTGTTATGAAACCACTGTAGAAGTCAGGCTTGGTTCTCTTTATGAGCCTGTTGTTAGGTTAAATAATAAGTTGGAAGCCCCTGAGATGGCACACAACAGATGAGACTCCCAGGTGCATTTGGAGTACATACCAAGAATCTGTGGTTCTCGCACCAATATTTTTTAGTGATGAAATTAGAATTCATTTGTAGAAGGAATGGTTCATGACTGAAGGGCTTCTCTTTAAGCATCCTTTTCCTGTGTTGCAGTCTCTCTGGGATTCTAGCCTTCATTAACAAAAAATGCATCACTCATTGAGAAGGCTGTTCTTGTTCAAAGCAGCCAGGGATTTGCTTTTCCCCACTCAGCCAGTCCTTTCAGGGTTTGGATAGCTGTGCAAAATGTGGCCCAATTGTGTTTGATGTTTAAAACATAAGAAACTTAAAGCAATTATATGCTGCCTTCGAAAGAGGACTTGAATGGCACCTACTTCATTTCTTTATAAATTGTGCATACTTTTGGTAACAGGAATGTCTACAGGGTTAGGGTTAGGGTTAGGTTGCCTTCAAAGATGCGTGCCTGGTCGCACCAGAAAGCAATCTTCTGTGAAGCAACCTGTCCTTCTGCTGAGGAATCTCTCCAGCCCAGTTCTTCTCCAAAGTAGAAACCCTAGAGGTGCATCAAAAAGATTCAGCTTGGGCTTAGACCAAGGTCAGTCTGTAGCACATACATATCCCATTGTTCACTGAGAATATCACTGAGAATTTCTCCACGTGACCACAGACCATATGTTAGTCCTACAGTAATTGCAGCAATAGTCACAAAGATAACTGTGACACCTTAAATGCTAACAAGTTTCATTTGGAGTATGCCTTTGGGAAATGTAGCCCAGTTCTCCTCCTCTTTGGACTCTCTCAAGAAATGTTTAGGACAGGTTGACTAGGAACTGTCTTCTTCCAATGATCAACCAAAGATTGGTTGAACTACGCATCACCCATGACAAATCCTTATTCCACCCTTTGAGCTTAGTTGAAGTTTCAAGGAACAAGGCATTGTTGTGATTTATTCTTCTTGCATTGCCAAGGATTTGAGAGTGGTTTGTTGTTGAACTGGCATTAAAAGCCATTACAATTACAAAGGATCTACTCCTTAATTGTTCTTCAGACCAATTCAGTATCCTCTTTTAGACACTCAGGAGGACTAGCTATGGGGACTGTAAGGATGAGCACCAGCTTCTCCAGGTTTACCAGTATACTACTGGCTGACTGTCCCAGAATGGCATTTTGGGTCCCTTTTTTCCAGTAAAGAGCTAAACATTCTGAACTGATCACTGATCTTGAAAGACTGTGTGTACATTGCAAACACAGATGATTCAATGTGTATTGGTTCTATGGAGGACATGTACACTTTCACAAAAGAAAAAAGATGATGACAAAGTACTGGTACCTTAAATTGCTATATAGTGCTATATTTAATTTGAGTTTTTATGGAGAAGCCCATTATTTCAGCCATAAGACCGCAGTATCTACATTCTGTATGTCATCTCTTTTTTCCTATACAATGAAGGCATCTAACCAGTAAGGGCATGTTTTGTTAGTTCTTATTTGGAGACTGTGGAATTCAGAAGAGACTCTCTTCCAAAGAGATGTTTAATTCTAACCAGGATATTTATACAATAATGTACATGCATTACTGAGAGAGACATATGGGATGGGAGGATGGGCATTGGTAGATAAAAGGCTTTGCAAGGATATGGTTCAAACCTAGTAATTTGGTAACAATAGTCTGCGTAAAAAATATACCCAGTTCAACCCTTGTAGACAATGTGGGCTATACATTGCCAAACCATTTGACTTGATATAGGATACAGGTTCTAATGTAGGTTAGAATTGGGACACAGATATTGGGGCTAATTGATAGGAAATGCTCTAAAACAAGGATAGGTTACTTGCAAATTTCCATATATTGCTGGACTCCAGTTTTCATCAAGCCGAGCCAACAGAATTAACTGTGAGTGATTAGGGCAATTAAAGCCAGAGAAGGAAAGGTTATAATTTGGAGTTCTTTCAACTTCAAATGATAAAGATTAACCATGGCTCCTTTTCAATATCCAGCCTGAGGAAGAGTACATGGTACATACTACACTGTGAGCCTTCACTGGTATAAATAAAGGCATTGTTTTAATGTCCTTGCCAGTTTAATCTCAATGTATTTCATAATCATGGACAAAAGCAACATTTTTTCCTGTAAGAAACCCTAATCATTTCAGACGTCAAATAAAATATAAGTCAAGATGTCATAAAATGAATCATATCCAAAAAGTGTGGCTATTTTTACCGTCCTCTCCGCTCTTCTTTCTAAAATTCGGAGGCTGGCTATTTTGTGGTTTTTAATTGAATTGCGAGCGCAGAAACCCTGTTCTCTCATCAGACTGCATTCTTCATTTCCAGATTCCACAGCAGATACCATTACAAGATTATTTTGGGAGAGCAAGCCAAGGACAAAGACAGCAGAACCAAAAGGCACTATTGGAGAAATCATCAGACATTGGTCAGATGGACAACAAAACTTGGGCAAGTTACTTTCATGGAGTAACTCTCAAAACCCACCAGTCACCTTAGCCTATAAAATATAACTTTTCCAGGCTCTGATTAAAACCTACTTGGGTCCAAGCAGTGCTTCTTTGATCATGTAAAACAATACCACATTGAAAAGAAAAACCGCAATGTGCTAGATCTTCCACTTTGGACAAAATCCAGCCCGTGCCCAGCATATTAATGTCCTGATGATTTATGTGGAAGAGAGACACACTTTTTTTCCATTTGTACAAGTGAAAGGCCAGTTAAATTTGACAGATGAGAGTGGGGTAGTGAATTCTAATTTTTCCCTAATCTCTTTCTCCTTATCTCTCCCTACTTACCTACTCCAATGCATTTGATTCCCTCCACCCTTCCTAAACAGCTGCACAGGGTGATGAGAGATGGACCTTAGCTTATGGGTTGTGGAGGGTCAGGTAGTATTATTAATCCTTATTTTCCATGCCATGCTGCTACTCAATATTACCTCCTCCACCACCTATTCCTATTCCAAGCTGCAGTTCCCTTTGAGAAAACAGCAGCTTTTGGCACTAAAAACATTCAGGAAGGGGGTTTCTCACCCCACAAGAAAGCAGCTCCTGTCCTGACTATTTGCTATAGCAATTCTTAAAAGAAAAGGCTCACATTAAATGCCTCCATCTGCAGTTTTATATGCTATTACCTGGCAGAAAGTCTAATTAAACTTGGAGGGACATTTTGGGCCGATGTACATGGGAATGCATTGACTATGCACTTCATGTGTTGCCTAACATGGCTGCAGGATGTATGATGGTGAGAAGGCCAGTTATTCTTTGTTCTTGAGAGGCTTCAGATTATGGCTTGGTAAACAGAAGTTGACTTCCTCCATGTGGAGTTGCCAAGCCTCATTGTTCAGCCTCAAGGCTCAGATTTCGGGGTCTCCAGATCTCAAGCTTTGGGCCTGAAATCTCAGGGGATGGGGTGCTGCTAGCCAGGAAACTCTCTACCTCTCCTGCAGCTGCTGGAGTTATGGGCCAGTTTTTAAATTCATCCCAGAGTCTCAACACTGTCTGCCTCTCAGGTACCCGCCATTTTGCAACTGCCACTAAAGAGTCTTCCTCATGGCATTATATAGATCTTGCATGCTGGTGTTAATATCTCAAGGAATGAGATGCTGCTGACCTGGCAACCTTGTTCACCTGGCAAGTTGTTTTAGGAAACCACTGGAGGTTGCATTAAAAGCAACTTTCCCAAAGTCTGGGAATAAACATAATGGTCTCATCAAGATAGGTGTGATAGATTCCATGATATATGCTATCATGTAGAGATACTGTATATTCTACAAAAAGACGTGATTGTCTCTCTTCTAGTTGGTTGTTTACGAACTCTAGCATTTAAACAGCTCTGATAACATATTCCTACTAAACCTGGTTGGAAATAAATACTGCTGCACACAGTGGCTGTAATTCACTTGTGAATATCTGTATGTATTTGGTACATTGTGAGGTTGGTTGGATAGCCCAGTAACTTAAGCATCTGAAGAGACAGAGGCTGGAAGTTTGGTTCCTCACTATACTAGAAGAGGCAGCTAGTATAACTTTGGGGAAGTTGCATGGTTTCAAAGGGCACCAGAATAAGGGAATGGTGAACCATTGCTGGGTATTCTCTACCTTGAAAATCCCGGAAAGAGTCTCCATCACTCAGAATTGACTTGATAGCATACAATTATTATTTATTCCTATATTCTGAGATACTTGTTATTTAATTTAAATTAGTTTAATTTGGAGCACTTTCGGCGTTTATACACAACCCCTAAACTCCGGGGCAAATGGCTCCCAGCTCCGGAGCTTAAAAATGTTTCCCCACCAGCTCCGGAGTTTACAGGAAATTAAGTGCGACCATGCCCACTTTAGCGCGTCCCAGCGCACCTTTCAAGTATCTGCTCTCTGGAGGTGAAAATTCCTTGATGTGGTGTAATGATAGTGAGTGCGGGGCTCTCCTCGCTTCTGTTTGTTGTTGTTTTTTTTGCTCCCGCCCCTTTAAGAGCTACTTAAGAGACTGGAATGTTGCCGCGGCAAGAGCGAGAGGCAGAACGGAGGTGAGCCACGTTCTTTTCTTCCTTTTTTCCCTCCCTCCCCTCACGCAGACAGGAGCAAGGAAGTGCGGAGGGGTGGGGACACAGGAAGAGCGACAAGCCCCTAAGATCTCTGGTCCGAATTTAAGTGGCCAGCGGATCTTAGGGGTCGTGTGAAAAGAGCCTTTGTTATACTATGTATGTTTCATTGTGTTGTGAACCACCCAGAATGAGCAGTGGTCATATAAATGGTAAAAAAATTGAATATATATGTATATGTGTGTGTGCGTGCACACACACACACACACTCATGTCTTGAGGTGCCTACTGTATTTTTTGTTCTTCCCAAGTCTGTGCATGAGAGCTGAAACCTATCCCTTATTTGCAGAATGCTTGTCCTTCACTGAATTTGAGGGGAGAAGAAGGAGGCTAGTAATGGACATGTCTGCCCATGGAAGATATTCACATAAGACTTCTCAAGTGTTCTTCACTTAGTAAAGCAGCTGAGTCCTTATGACAAATCATATTCTATCTCAGGCCAATGAAAAACACATCCCCGAAGGAATGAAAAAGAAATCATATTTGCCATTTAAGTAGCTCTTCCCCTAACTGTTAAAGAACAGGAAAGAGCAAAAGATTGCGCAAACCAGTCAATAGCATTTCAAACAGGATATGATGCATCTCTGCCGGATACACATACACATACCTACAAATGACACAACTTTGAAATGAATTGATGGATAACTTTTAATGGAACTCAGAATTCTGTAGACACTAGGCTACTTCTCAGCATCTTCAAAAATTATATTACTCATCCAGTGCACACACAAACACACACAGAGAATGTCTCTGAAATGGCTCGCTATCATGAATTTTCCATAAGTTGCTAGATACATTGGCCTCCTGAGCTTTGAATTTCTGGCATACATGTTTAGAATGCATTTATTACATGATTTGAGGCACCACATAAATAATTCTGGCCCTCCAGGTAATTTAACTTGAAAAGTCATCGGTCAGAAGATTATGAAGTTGCGCATGCTTGGTATAATAGAACTACTTCTGAAGGACTCGTTCCAAGGGGGAAAAGAATCAGTTTCCTTAAGTTTCCACCTGAGGCATCATTTTGTGAATGAGGCAGTAAAAATGTCTCCAAGAAAAAGATGAAAGTACCCTGGAAACCACACACACACACACACACACACACACACACACACACCACTCCCAGGACAACCATGGAGACAGATCTTTAGCTTGTGGAACAGAGTACTCAGTGCTTCTGTGATGAGTACTAATTACTAAAAAGGAAGCTATTTTTTTTGAAGAACATTGTTTTGGCATTCAGACAGTCCTATATTCTTTTCTATAAAAGAAACCCACATATTTCATGTACAGAAGGGACTTCTACAGACAGAAGCATAGTTGTGTCATGGTTTCCTCAGCATCACCAATTGTTACAAGACCATGCATGGAAGAAGTGGAGAAAAAGGCACTCAACACCTTCCCAGGAACAACACCATCCAACTGGTTCAGGTATGTAGATGATATCTGGGTGAAAATCAAAACTCAGGAAGTACAGGCCTTTACAGACCATATCAATTATATTAAGTTCACTAGGGAGGACACCCAAGACAACAGGCTGGCTTTCCTGGATTTCCACGGTCAGTCATCACCAGTCCTGACCGTGGCCTGGGAGTAGACGTTTACAAGAAACCCACCCACACAGATCAATACTTACTGTTTGACTCCCACCATCGATTACAGCACAAATTAAGAATCATTAGGACCCTAAACCACAGAGCAGAGAGCATCTCCGCCCCCACAGAAGCCAAGAAGAACGACAGGCACTTGAAGACAGCATTTAAGGACAGTGAGTGGATATCCAAAGAGGGCCTTCAACAAAGCAGTGTGCCGACCCAGAAAAACAATGGATCATCCTGAGACCCAGACCTGACGGAAGAACCTGGTTATTCCGTACATGGCTGTTGTCTGAAAAGCTTAAAAGGATTTTTTTGCAAACACCACATCCCTGTTTATTTCAAACCCACAAACACACTAAGGCAGACACTCATCCACCCAAAGGACCCAACACTAAAACACAAAAGGAGCAATATAGTATATGTGGTTCAATGTTGTGAGGAGGGTTCAGACCTCTACATTGGAGAAACTAAACACCCATTAAACAGGAGGATAGCCCAACATAGGAGGGGCAACAGCTCAGGACCAGAATCAGCACTACACCTCCACTTGAAGGACAAAGGGCACTCATTCAAAGATGAAGATGTACACATATTAGACAGAGAAATGGGAGGTTTGATAAAGGGACCAGGGAAGCCATTCATGTGAGTATTGAAGAACCCTCTCTCAACAAAGGTGGGGCATTGAAGCACAGTGAGATACAGGAAGCTGGACTAGATGGGCTTTTTGCCTGATCCAGCATGGCTCTTCTTATGTTCTTATGTTCCACTGGTAATACAAGAAGTGTTAGTGGCTGCTGGCCTGTGTCCCTTGCTAAGTGAGGCAGAGAGGAAATGTAAGGAGAAACACGGTGCTCCAGCCCTACCAGTTGGCATAGTGATATAGTGAAGGCAGGGTTTGCAGGACCAAAGACTTGGGACTTTATAAATATCATTATCTATAATGTTACCCCTCAGGCTTCCCTGTTCCTCTGAATTTTGCTGCACTCCTCATAGGGACTGGGAGATACTGGGTTTCCCAGGAACAGAATATTGTTGCAAGTTGTCTCTGTTTAAGCATTTGAGGTGATGTATTCTTGAATAGACAATTAAGAGCAACTGGTCTTACAAATCACTTGCTCCTCATTTGTTCATGTGAATTGTTCCATCTGCCCACACTTTGGACCCTCCTTAGAAGAATTTGGCTATGGGGCTTGATGAGCATCTCACTCCAAGTTACCACTATATCACTCAGGAAGAGTGTGGCAACTGCTTCAGGTAGCAGATCACAAATGGAGAGGCAGCAGCAGTAGCTTCCTGCTATCCCACATGACCAGAAGCCCTTAAGCCAGTCCATTAGGCACTCCCGAGGTAGCTTGCCTGCTTTTTCTCAGTTGTGATGGAGTACCATATCCTGTTGATGAAAGAGTCAACTGCCTATTTTGGTCTGATTCTACATGCAGAACAAGGGCTGTCTTGTTTTCTATTATGCAGCAGGGCATCTTGGGACACTTCTGGGCCCATAAGACCAGGATGAAAATGCCCATGTTTCTTGAGTCTGCTGCTGACATGAAAACGACAGCATTCCCTTCTGAATTCACCTTCAAATGTATCTCTGTGTTCTGCTCAGTGCAAAGGAGTTAAACAGCTGCTAGACATTTCATTTTATTAAAAGGAGGCATGGCCATTAATTTTGTTCCAGGCAGTAGCTCTTGCTGTAACCTGTAATCTTATTTGCACCTAGCAGAGATTATTATAATTAAGGGTGCATCTAGACAAGGATTTTACTGCCAGGAGAGTGTATCCATATGACACTGTGCTCTAATTGTAATCAGTGTTTTTATACTGCTAAATCTTTTTCCTTACCACAGAAAATCTAGTATGGTGGGAAGGAGCAGAAGAACAGCATAAGTAAAATAAATCCTTCCTGAGACAGCCCATCAAGAGGATAAGAAGATGAGAACTTTTTAAAAAAATCAACGTTTCCACACTTTGTACAAAAGTTGTGGCTTTGCTCTTTACAAGCAAAAGCATATACAGAGAAAGCAAGTGCAAGTGCAGTAGGACCAGCTGATTGAACAAAAAGATGTAAGCAACCCATTCGATGATTGGAAAATCCATGCAACACAGCAGCAGCTATGGTAGTTTAGCTTCATAATTGCACATGTTATGCAATTTGCTCAAAAATGTTCTCAGAAATATAAAAGTCCTCATGAGATTTTTGTAAAAATCAAATGTTTGTTTGTTTGTTATTCCTATAAGTGAGGAAAAGAGAGGAGAAAAATTTTATATACATTGGTAGCACAGGGTGAACTGCAAAATCTGTGAGTGCAACAGCGGTTGTTTCTTGCAAAGATGCATGATTTGTAATTTAATATGACTTGCCTTTCTTATCTAATAACTCCTGTTATCCAGGATGAATTTTTTCTCTCCAGCATTTATTTCTTTTCCTCTAAGTAATTGCATCAATTGCCTTTGATCTTTATTAATCATTTGCTCATTTTTTGTTTCTCTCTTAAGCCTATGGGTGCAGCCGGTGTGGAAGTCCTGCTTCTGTCTCTCCATCAGCCTTTTCACACAACCCCTAAGATCCGCTGGCCACTTAAATTCGGACCAGAGATTTTAGGGGTTTGTCGCTGTTCCTGCGTTCCCACCCCCTCCGCACTCCTGGCTGCTGGCTGCGTGAGGGGAGGGAGAAAAAAAGGAAGAAAAGAATGCTGCTCACCTCCGTTCTGCCGTCCCGGCACTGCATTCAGATCTCTTAAAGGGGCGGGGGGCAAAAAAAGAACAAACAGAAGCAAGGAGAGCCCAGCAGTCACTACGTTATATCCGCATCAGGAATTTTCACCTCCGGAGAGCAGGTACCCGAAAAGTGCGCTGGGACGTGTTTAGGTGGTCGTGGTCGCACTTAATTATCTGTAAACTCCAGAGCTGGTGGGGAAACAATTTTAAGCTCCAGAGCTGGGAGCCATTTGTGGTGGAGTTTAGGGGTCGTGTACAAATACCCCATGCTGGCATTATAACAACTGCTTGCTTAACTGCTTCCTGAATTTATTCCTTCCCAAAATACTACCACTTGCCCAGCTTCACCACAAAAAGCATCCATTTAACTTCAGGGTTCGACATGGCTTGATTTTCATCAATCCTATTTTAGCACATCTCAGATGAATTGTGTCAGGGCTGGTGGTTTTTTTAAAATAATTTTAAAATCCAAAGGTTTATTTGTCCAAAAAGATCTCTGAAATGATAAGAATGTCACATCCCAACTGGAGACGTCTTTCTTAGATGAGGATCCCGGCCCACAAGGGTCAGAGGGCATGGGGTAAAAGACTACTTCTGAAGTTCCTCCTCTTCCTCAGAGGATGTTTTAGAATAAAGGCTATTAATTGGACGAGCTCCCAGAAAGGTCACTTGCTTTTACTTCCAATAGTGGTCGCAAAGACCTGCTCTCTGGGTTCTTGTTTGTGACTTTGCCACAGCACATTTTTATAGACATCTTACTGTAAAACAGTATTTCTCCTTGGTATATTCTTCTTTGCCATGGCTGGCTTGATGACTGGTTGACCATTGCTCTGGCATCAACTGATTGGCTGTCTGCTAAGAGACAGCTTTAACTATTGTTGAATTTCAGACTCTGCCAGTGGGTTCCTCTTTCTTGGACTGTGGAATTGAGCTGTTTGTCTAATCTTGATTAAACCCAGCAGTAGATGCACTTACATTACTGGGTCTCACCTGACCTGGGACAGGACAAAGAGCCAGAAACACCCACTCTTGCAGGAATGCAACTACTTGCCCAACTGGGTCAGGTGGACCTTGAAACCCAGTCCCTCAGAGTCCCAAATGACTCCACTAATAATAAGATTTCAGTAGTGTCCTGTCATAGGCATTTACTGGACTCTAGTCTCTCTTGGGTTGTAATTAAACCCTCTCTGCCTATAAAAGGATGTGGGCAGAGGAGGAGGAATCGTATCAAGGATACAATTAACCACATTGGTTTTCCTGTAGAAAACCTTTCCTGCATAATTTAAAAAAATTAAGTGGACTTTAAAAATGAGAATAAGAAAACAGTAAATGGTAGTTTTTATATTCAGAAAATACTACCAGATTTAATTGCTGGAAAAGGAGCATTTCTGTGCTCTGGACCCCCCCCCCCAAAAAGATAAATGTAACATGGTTACTTGGAACATGTTAGAGAAGAAGGTGGCCCACAAAGTGTTGGGGGCTGTTGTGGAGGGCCGGGGAGTGGGGGGTACATGGAGGCCACAGGCCCCACCTTGCCCACTTCAGATACCATCAGCTGCAAATGGGACATGGTGTTGTTGGGATTTGGAAATTGGTACACAAAAAGAGCATGGAAAAATCTGTCCATGCTCCACTCCTACCCATCAAAAAGAAAAGAAAAACTGGTCAGTCTGGATGCTTCCTGATAAGAGGAAACCAAATAAATTCCTTTCTGCCCATAGCTTTGTTCTTTGATATATGGACTGTGGAGCTACATCTTCATATGTAGGTGGCTAGCAATTAGAATAAAGAGAAATGAAAGTATGGCCTGAAAGATTCTGAAGCAGAGGAGGAAGTCCTCCAAGTTTAGTGGTGGTTACAGAACATGCTCAATGCAGGTGCCCAATGTTAAAGGGAAAGCATGCAGGATTGTATTTCTCCATCATGTAGCATGATACAGATCTAAGGGGGAAAGAAGTTCCTTTGCCCATAGGGCAACAGATTTATGACCTCCTTGTTCTTCTATCCCTCCCCAACCCATCTTCATCTTTTGTTTGTTTAATGCTCAACATGAACAGAAATTCTGAATAACGTACTAGCATGCAGATGACTTAGTCACACTTTTGTTGGTCCTTATAAGGATACCAACCTACTATGGCTTTGGATTCCAAGCATTTTGACTTTCTTATTGGTGCCCTATTATGGAAAACATGTGGCAGGTGACAAATGGTCTAAATTCACATTACAATTCATAGAAAGGGTAGTAAATATGCAAATCAAAGCAAACTTTAGAAGTGGAGGAACTGGGCTCTTCTGTTCTTTCCCAACAGCCCTTATCAGTTGATGTTTTACAAGCTACATTGAAACCGTGCTCAATAATTGATAACATGAGGTGATCCACTTTTATACGGTGCTAGTAAATATTTTATTTGTTTGCTCGGATTCACGAGAGTGGATGAAAAAGTAATGTTCTGTGTTTTTACCAATGCTGTGATTTCGTATCTCATTTCATTTCTTTGGAAAGCTGGCCTACATGTCTCTCACGAGAACATTATGAAAAAGAGTACATTTTATGAAGCTGTAAATATCTCCTGGACCTATATATCTGGCTAAATCTCTCTTTTTATTTGCTTAGTGCTGTGCTTTAGGCTGAAAAGCTTTCATGGATTGCCTGGGAGGGCTCTGTGCCAGAAGGACATTGATTATCCAGCCAAGAGAATAATAGAAGGAACCTACGTATATCTAGCACTGGAACGTTCCAAGAGCAAGAAATGATGATCTCCTTTGTTGAAGTCTTCTCTTGTCCCTCAAAAGGAAGCATCCCTTGCATCGAACAAGAATGTATGTCAAGGCGGTTGTTCAAATTATGTATCACTTCTGATGTCACAGAAATGCAAGAGAAACCATAATGCACTGATAAAAGGCAGTCCATTCTTATGGCTTTAAATTATTTTCCATTTATGCCACTCTCTTTTAGCAGCCTGGATTGAACCCGGGCATAGCGAAATGTTGATCTCGTTCAGGGCTTAGACGTGATTAACTGAAACTAACACCATTAGATGTAACACTACACAAAAATGTTGTGAAACTGACGCTGTCCTACTTCAGGCACACCCATGAGAAGAAAGGCTGATAGCAGCAAAAATAGACCAAATACAAGATGGACTGACTCCCTAAAGGAACCACTGTTTGAGTTTCACGAGTTGAGCAAGGCTATAGAGGAGAGGGCACTTTGGAGATGACTCAGTCATGAGCCCTTTAAAATAATAGTGTCATTTCCTTCTACATGTTTACATGGAAACAAGTCTCACTGCGTTTATACAGCTTACTATAAGGTATCTGTTTAAGACTACATAAGCTTCAGAGAGGTCTGTTGGGTGAGCTTGTATGATAGCTCTTTAACAAAGGGTGAGATAAATCAAATTTATTTGATCATTCCTTTGCTAGACAAGTTTGTAAATCTTCAGAAAGATAGGTCACGAGGTAGCTTAAGAAAGCTACTACAGCTTTCAGAGCAAAACCTATGGATATATCACTTTCTCTTTCATTCATTCTGATATTCCTCTCAATCTTACTGCTATTGCTACTGGATACAGTCCTTGGCACCCTCAAGCTCAGTTTATGTAATCCTTGGTTGCTGCAGTTGATAATTTCAAGAAAGGCATTTGCTCTTTCCTATCTGGCAGTAGCAGCTCACAAGGTGGCAGCTGCTGCGATAGATGTCACCAAGATATTTTTTTTCAGTGATCACCAGAACAACTGAGGGGCCTGAGCAACCATGATGCAGAAAAGATAAACGTGTAAGGCTGTTGGGAGTGTGCACTCAATTGCATCAATATGTCTCTTCATTATGTTTTTGTTCCTCCTTCCTTCCAACAGGGCGCTCACAATGACATATAAAGGCAGGCTGGCCCTACCAGTAGGCAGAAGTCAGTAATCATCACTGGCTGCATCTCCTCTGAGGCAACAGGCAACAATGAGGTGTACATGGAATTAGGGGAAGACTGCCATTTTTCTTTCTCTTCAGGCCGACATATCCCCGAGACCAGTGGTGGCAAATCTTTGGCACTCCAGATGTTTTGGACCACAACTCCTAGAATTCCAAGCCTGCCCTGTATTGCCAATGACAAAGGACTATAGGAGTTGTGGTCCAAAACATACCTGGAGTGCCGTAGGTTTGCCGCCACTGCCCTAGACCATCCCAGCACATTGGGTTCCAAATTGTCTTCCATTCACACAGTGACTAGTCCTCAATCCACTTTACTTCAGAAAATCTGGAACATACATTTGTGTACATTTGAGACAGTATCTTGTGAATATTTTCCCAGTAAGTTGTTTGCTGGATTTTATCAGCAGCTTTGGTTGCATTTGCTACTTTTAAAAGATTTTTGGTGCCAGTCTTTGACCACAATAAAATTCAATATTTTGTTGTTGTTGTTGTTGTTGTTGTTGTTGTTGTTAACTATGTTTAGAGCTGTTTTGGGCCCACACCCACACCCCAGTAAGTAGAAAAGCAGGATATAGATGCTTTAGATAAATAAATGTATAGTTAAAAATGGCTGCAAGTTTTGTGACACAAATAGGTGTTTAGAGGTTAGAGAGAGAAAAACCAGGGTAAGATATTGGAGAAATACATCAGTCAGAAGTGGAGAGGAAGGAGAATGAAGCTGAAAGAAAATTTCCCACTATACACTGATGACTATTACTATGAACATTGGTATTAATATAATGCATACTTTGGCACTCCAGATGGTACTTGTAAGGGAATATTCATAGTTCTTCACATATATTATATTGTCATAACTAACACACAGCAGTGAATTTGGGCTTCTTTCACCTGCTATCTCCTTCTGGTAAAAGTTGCACAGTGGATGATTGGACTGTTTTGTTCTCAAGACGAAGTGATTCAGCGCACATAGTAAAGATACCACCCAATGCAGTCTTCCATTATTGATCTGTTAAATGGCAATCTGGATGCTTCGCAGTATACTGAATTTTTAAAATAAGAAAACTTGGGGCTAGGCGCAAACTGCTATCTGTGGTCCAGAAGAGACTTGTGGTACTTTCTTCTGGTGCACTGCCAGCTTACAGGATGGCTGCATGACTTTGAAAAGGGGAGTTTATTTGTATCTTATACCTTCCTACTCCAGTGTTCGCTTCTTGACATGAAAATTATTATTATGTGCTCACTGAAATGGAAAATTGTTTAACCATTCTCATTGTTATATTTATGTTTGCTCCATTATTATGCATTTCTTTTTTCTTTTCTTTTTTCTCTGATATGAGTATTTCATTTTCCATCTTTTTTTTTGGGGGGGGGGTAATTTGACAAATGGCCTAAAAATGGCCTCAAAATATTAGTAGCATACATTGTTTGAAAGAATTGTTCTCTTTTTAACAGGGCAGGAAACATGAACACTAAGTTTAAAGAAGTACCTTAGTCTTTTGCTTTGGTGCATCCTCTGAAATACATTTGAAATTTCAGCTAAACTAGGTAATTATTTAGGCATGTGCTTTATTACACTTTAAAAGTACTATTATTAATAATAATTGTGTTCAATCAAGTCAATTCCAAATCACCGTGACTCCTTCAAGGGTTTGGGGGTTATCAAGAACTCTAATGTGGTTTTACATTCCCTCCTTCTGTAGTATGCTCTGGGCACTTGCTCGGAGCCACACAGCTCGGTTCTTCTCCAAATTTTAACTCCAAATCTCTGACTCTGAAGTCAGAAAACCTCTCATACTTAACCCAGTAAGCTATCCAGCCCACAATAACAGTGTTATTCACCATTTATATGGCATTCTAGAGAGTATTCAAAGTACTTGACAAACACACTTATACCTTACAACAACCCTTTGAAGGAGGTCAGCATTATTATACCCATGTTGCAGATGGCAGGGTGAATGCATAGTAGCTTTTTAAATGGCATTCAGTCAACTTACATGTACTATAAGGTTTGGTCTGAAGCTTAATTATGTTTCCGATTCAGGTTGCAATTTCCTGCAAATGAGCTCCACTGTATACATTTGAAGATGTTCATTAAACATTCTTTCCTTTATCCGATCCTCTCCATCAAAAGAGCCGCCTCAAAGCAACATCCAAGAACAGGCACAAAAGTCCACAATCAATATGACAAAGAAAGAAATTCAATATAACTAACAATAAGAACATCAGGCAAAAGCCATATAATACAAATGTTCGTCCACAATATAATGACCAAGTGCCAAATACACCCCCGCTTGTAGAATAAATGTCACAATACAGTAGCAGCAGCAACCCATAATAATTGAGCTATAACTAATGTCCCAATGCCTGATAAAATGAATTTGTCTGCCTGGTCCTGAAAAGATCACTACAGTGCCAATGCCTGATGAACTTCTTTAGGGAGAGTATTTCACAGATGTGGGGCTGCCACAGAATACAGTAGGACCCCCTTATCCACTGATTCAGTTATCCACAGTTGGCAGAGGAAAAAATTAAATAATTCAGCAGCCACAAAGCAAGCTGTTATCACAAACAGCAGCTGTAAAGCAAGCTATTGTCACAAATAGCATCTGTAAATCAAGCTTCTGTCACAAACAGTGGCCATAAAGCAAGCTACTGCCTCAGAACAGCAGTCATAAAGCAAGTTACTGCCAGGAAACAGCAGTTAGTGGGTGGATGGGCAGGTGTTCTCTCTTATCCACGGTTTTCATTATCCACAGGAAGGCCTGGAACCATTCCCCTGTGGATACCGAGGTCCTACTATAGTCCCATTTCCAAATTTCCTACAACTTCTCTTGGAGAGTTACAAAGAGAATAGCATCCAATGTTGATCTCAGGGGTTCAGGTAGGTATAGGAAGAGAGGATCAAGGTACTTGGGTCCCATGCCATGCCGGGTTTTATAGCTTAAAAGAAGCACTTTGAATGTAGCCACAAAATGCATGGTAGATGAATATGTGCACAACTGCACGATGAGTCACAAAAAGATGCTCAGTCACCTGTAGCATCCTCCTGCCTCCCTTGCACACAACAGGTCCCTTCCCTCTTGCTTCTTGCCCGTTTCAGGTCTTCTGCCCTTTCGTGTATGCTTTTGATGAGGCCTTCTAGCTGTGATCTCTACAAAAACTGTCAACATATTTCGGCAGATTAGAAGTGCTATGTCAACATCCACAGCTATCTAAATTTGATTAGAAGGTTGTCGCTTGGATGAACTGATAAAATGTCTTGCAACAGCAGGTGTTTCATAAATTGGTAGGCAATGAATTTTGCTTTCTGGCCCGAGGGAATAACTCTTTCTGGTGATAACTGTATAGGTGAGTTTTCTCATACCTCTTTTCAAAGAGGTGAACTAGGTTTTGAACTCCAAATAAGAATGGACAAACAGGGGAAAGTTCCGATATTAAACCATTCAATAACCATGTGTCATCTCTCGGACACTTCCTATGAGGATAAAAAGGTAAAGGTAAAGGTTTCCCCTGCACATGCGTGCTCGTTGGATTCAACTCTAGGGGCGGTACTTATTTCAGTTTTTAAGCCAAAAAGTCAGTGTTGTGCAAGTCTATGGCCATGTGGCCAGCATGGCTGAATGCATTTCTGCGCATGGAACACTGTTTACCTTCCCGCTTTTTATGGTGGTACCTACTTATCTACTTGCATTTTACATGCTTTCGAACTGCTAAGTATGGCAGGAGCTGGGTTAACCGTGGGAGCTCTGTCCGCTGCGTGGCATCTGGGATTTGAACTGCAGCTGACAGTTTCAGCACTCTAGCCCACTGAGCCACCACATCCCCTTCTTCCTATGAGGGTAAAACATAGTATAAATATTTAGTAGTTCATACCTTTTTAGCTGTTCCACTTTTTTGAGGTAAATTAGATGCAGTACATTCATCTGTGCCACTTAAGAGGGGCATATCCCCTTCCTGTTTATTTGCTTTTCTCTGCCCTCTTCTCTGCCCTTTTTTCTTTTTAATTGCACAAGGTACATCAGTGTGCTGGCAAAATGCCCTTGCTGGCCACATCCTGATATGGAGGATTTATTCAAATTTCTATGCTGTTTTACCCATCTTTGGGGGAGAACCCACAGCACCCTGCAGCAGTGGCTAAAAGACAGTAGGGGAACATACAGCCCTACTTGACAGAAGCATACCAACATACTAGCCTTCCAGTTTGAACAACATTTAGATTATACTGTATATAAAAGGGAATTGAACGGCAGCAGGTAGAGGAGGTGGGACCGCATGTCAGATGTAAAGGAAATGAATTGGTTTAGTAGTAAACACACAAAGGCATGTTGCTTGTACTGCACGATGAAATGCAGAACAAATATATTAGTAGCCTCCCAGTGGGCTGAATTTGAGGCAGAGATAGCACAGAGGAGTGACAAAAGAATGTCATTTCCATGTGTGGTCTGATCTCCCCCCGAAAAGTCAAAAATCCTGAGAAGTAACTAGAAACCTTTTTGCTGATGTTTTTTCAGCCCAATCATCATCATCATCATCATCATCATCATCATGCCATTTGATGCCGTAACTTGCAGAAAACATTTAAAGTGGGACAAGGAAAAGGAGGCAAAGGTAATTATTTTATTTATTTATTTTTATTTTTATTTTTACAACTTATATGCTGCCCACTAATTAGAGATGGTGCCTCTGTTTTCAAAGGCAGCCCAATGTATTCATAACTGAGCAGTGATAAACTGAAGACTTCAAGGGATTAGCGTTAGCATCTGAGGTTGAAAGGATTTTGAAATACATTCTCTCTCACACACATACTTACTGTATTATCTGGGTGCTTCTGGGAACTGTACTTCAAAACATAACTTTTCCTAGGTCTTGTTACCATACTCCTATATGTATGGGAGACATCTTTAGGACTTTCTGTCTATAGGTGCCAAGGCTTCAGGGTATTCTAGAGTAGTCTCTAAGGCAATATGTACATTTTTCACTCTTCCATTTTGACGAATACTCTCACTTCCTGTCTTCTGTCCATCCCTTGAATAAACATTACAGTCAATCCAAGAAGTACTTCAGTGAAACGCAAAAGGAAACAACACATCTTTAAAGATTTGCTACACACGTCAAGCAATTATTTAATAAAATATTAAGAGACAGATGGTCAATAACTATTGCATTACACAGGCTG
Organism: Phrynocephalus versicolor; assembly: GCA_023846285.1. Taxonomy (NCBI): domain Eukaryota; kingdom Metazoa; phylum Chordata; class Lepidosauria; order Squamata; family Agamidae; genus Phrynocephalus; species Phrynocephalus versicolor. The sequence goes on from JAHTLZ010003542.1 coordinate 38,911,747, forward strand.
GCAATTATTGCAAATAGTATAATAAAGCTAGGAGAAATCTTTGAATGGATTTTAAAAGAGCACATAATTGCTCAGTGTTGTGTGAGAGTAAACTATACATGAACACGCGATGCTTCCCTGAAAAACCTAAGTCGAGCTACGTCTCACTCAAGGGAGACCCCGCCTTTTCCTGTCTATTAAAAGTTCATTTTGAAAAGCGAAATGAAACAGGACCACTGAAAAAATAATATTATGCTTTCTGTATGCTTGTGGGGGGTGGAATTCTTTGGGTGGGCACAACTGGGCAAGCCTGCAGATTAAAAGGAAAAACATTATTATTATTTTTCAAGCCTTAACAAGGACCCATGAGTGTGTAGAACATACACAGTATAGGGGTGGTAAAGGAGAAGAAAGGAGGAAAAGGAATTCTGTAAAGGAAGGCATTAAAAGATACCTCATGTGCTTTCATCAGCTTTGTTTTATTTGTTTGTTTATTCACATTCTATACTGCACCATCTAGCAAAATTGCTACTTTGGGTGGTGATGTTTTGTTAGAAGGCAAGGGCGGAAGGATATCTGCAATTTTTTTAAAGGGTTGTATTCCTCAGTTACACAAAGGTATTTCAGATGGGAGAAAAGAACTTAACAGTATATGAATTGTATATGAACTTTGTGATATGTGTATGTTGCAATATAAAAAGAGCAGTTTGGCCTCAGGAACAAGGCCAAAAAAGAAGACAACTCCTCCTCTTGACATCCATGCATCTAAAGAAGCTGCCTGGTTTTACTGTTAAAGGTAGAGATGGGCCTTTCGTTTTGGAAGGGGATTGGTTCTCAAATGAAACACGCCAGCACAGCTGGCTTTCGGAACACAGTCCCACGCTCCAGAACAAAATTAACCATTTTCTTCCCTTGCTTTACCTCACACAGAGTGAAACTCCAACCAGGAAGCAGCCTCTGATGCGTCTTCTCCCCCTCTCCCTGTTGCTGGCCAATCAGCAGCTGTGCAAGGACATGGATCATTCTGCCTCCCTGTCTGATTGGTCAGCGCCAGGAAGATTGAAATATGACACATCGAAGGCTGCTTCCTGGTTGGAGTTTCGTTTCACCCCACTCAAGGTAAAGCAAGGTAAGACAGTGGTTGAATTTGTTCTGGAGGGTGGTGCTACATTCCAAACACCAGCTGCGCTGGCGTGTTTTGTTTTGAAACCAGTCTCCTTCTGAAACGAAACGCTCATGTCAAGCTAAAACACTTCAAATGCTTCAAAACTAGCAATACCATATTTTTCCATCTAAAAGACACACCTATGTATAAGACAACTGTTTGCAAAGACAAGATAGGGGCAGTTTCACTACGGAAGGGTTCTCTCCTCGGCTTACTTTTGTGTATAAGATGACCCTCAATTTTTAGTCTAACGATTTTAGATGAAAATATAGTCTTATACATAGGAAAATATGGTAGTTCCATGGTGGAAGCACAACTAGCTTTCTTCAGACTGATGAAGCTATTTGGATGAGCAGCGAAATGTTTCTGTCTCTCAAGAAAAAGAAGTCCAGTTGCCATGACTGAACCTCCAGATAAACTCACCTGGATGACTGAGAATCTTCACAGACATTCTTCTATTCATATCCCCCCCTTTTCTCATGTGATTGCCTAGGATTGGTCCTTTGGGGCAATGGTGGGGCATGTCCTAATCACATTGTGGGTGTTGTATTCAATGGACAAGTTCTGACAGTTGACCTTTACTTCCTTCCGGCTCATACTAGAGCTGACACCTGTTTTTTTTAATTAAGTTACTAGTTTAGCATTATGTCAGATAATGAAATTTCTGAAATTTCCATGAAAATTATGTGAAAGTTCATTGTTCCTGCTAGGGAACAATGACAATAAAGATGCCTATTCCTATTCCTATTCCTATTCCTATTCCTATTCCTATTCCTATTCCTATTCCTATTCAACTAATGCAGCAGAGATTCAGAATGGCCATGTCTTGGCAATTCAGTGCTATGTCACTTTGCAAATGAAACAGCAAAGAAGGCATCTGAGAAAGAACTTGGAGATAATGGTTGAGGAGAGTGTGACAAACTATGGGGAGAAATGTACCTCATTTGACCCTTTACTATGTGGTTACTTTCAACACAACTTTCCAGGAAACCTCATGTCATCCTGGGAAACCTTCCTGTTTACTTGTTCCTTAAGCTGCTTGAGACACAGAAATTCCAGTCTCTTAGTGAGGAAAATCCTGTAAAACTAAAATGATATATATGGCTTTTATCTTTGTCTCTCTGCACTCAGAACAACTCTCTTCCCGATTTCACATGTAACAGTTTTACGCTTCAATCATACTGTATATGGTACAGTCCTTGCAAAGAAATATAAATAATAAAGTAAAGAAATTCTATTTAGCTACATTGACCTCAATGGAACTTATTACTGTGTAGACCTCAATAGGATTGTTTAGTAAATGGGTAAACTAAAAAAGTCTAATTTTGCTTACTTAATATGAGCAAGGACTGAAAAAAATACCTTCTCCCTTCCCCAGAAGTATCCATTATTCCAGAGTACTGTAGTCTTATAAGCCTTCAAGGGCAATTCTAAATATAACTGTTCATAGTTTAAAAAAATCTGGGTGATGGCAATATAGACAGTGTTCCTCTTTTTAAAGGGACTTTGTAAAGGATTTTAAGCCAAATGACTAAAACAGAGGCTTTCCTACTGTTATCTTTGCCTATATCAGGATGCTATTTACCACTATAGTTTCTTACATAATACCAGGTTATCTTCTTTTTCCTGCATATTTCAGAGTTATATAAAGCCAAAAAGGGAATAATATGATAAATGAGTAAATGTGTTCAATATAAATGAAAGATAAATCCTTTTGAATTATTGTGCCTAGGAATTGCCTATAGCAAGAACTGTTGAGTTCTGAGAGCTTCCTCCTGACATGATTGCATTCTTAAATGCAAACAAGATCACAGTAGGCCTGGAATGGCAAGGCAATAATGCCTGTCTATCAAATGACAAATTCCGTGTGACACAGTTTAGCAAAAGGAAAACAGAAGCAATCCTTGGGGACCTCAGCGCTCTCTTGACAGCCCTTGACAACCACCAATATTTAGTAATAGATTTGCTGTCTCATCCTATTAAATGGGATTTTGTTTGACAGCTTTTGATTTTAAGAACTGCACCTGAAGCACTTACAGAAGGGAGAAAGATGATGGCACAAAAAAACCATTTACCTCCAACGAGGGCTGGCCTTATGCAGAGTGTAGCAACTGCCCCAGGGGCAGCCACAGCAGTGGCCTCACTTTGTCATTTATGACTAGAGCTGTTAAGACAGATGGGTATATATTACACAACAAAATCTTCCCTTCATCCCGTCTCTCATAACTTATACATGGTTTACCATACATGATTACATGGAATGTACACTCTTTTCTTAACTGCTCACATTCACTTTTAGCATTAATGTTGCCTTCTAATGCTCTAAAATATCCCTCAATTCCCTGTTCTTAAACTTGAATATATCTTAATTGTACAGGACTGTATATTGTCCCTCCATACTGTAAGCTGCCTTAGATCCTTTTCCAAGGAGAAAGGTGAGGTAAAAATACTCATTAAATAAATAAAATAAAATAAATATGTTCTAAAGAAGAACAATACTTCAAATATTGCACACATTCAGAGGTATACAGCTATGAAAAATGGTGAGCAAAAATACTTTAAAATAGATAAAAACTAAACTTAAATTGCAGACAAGTACAGGAAGACTCTTGAAAGTTAATCTTGAAAGGCTCTGCCTCTTGTCAATAATGGTTATGTAATTCCTAACCTTGGAACTATAGTTGTGGAACTATTTTTGGTTAATTAAAAATGCCTTAAATATATGTGGGACACAAAAAACTGGAATTTGTGATATTACAATGGTTAGTGTTATCACAAATTTTAGCCTGTAGTCTTATGAACCTATGAATGTGGCCTTTTTGCTACAAACTTAAATGGCAGAGATCTTCCAAATGTTCTAAAATACTTACAATGACATGATCTTATTTTCACCAAAACCATCTAGAAAGTTAATGAAAGACATTATGTGATCAGAGCTGGTACTGATCGATGACAATAAATGAGGTCAATTATCTATCTGACTAAATACTCTGGCAAGATTGGTATAGAGCATAAACATCCTTTACTATTGAACTTTCCTATTCACTACCTAGGACAATTGATCTAAGGAAAAAGCCCAAACCAGGACATTTACCTCAGCTTTTAGTACATCACCCAAAGTTTATGGCAGCCATATATCAACACACGTCTTGTGCTTGAGAACAAAGCAAATGTTAGCATATTGATCTGGATTATACAAAGATATGTGTTTTGTCAGTGTATTTAACATGTTCAAAACGTCAGCTTTATTATTTTAGAACTGACTCAGAATTATGTGTGGTGGGAGGTTGTTATCATTGGCATCCTTCAGTCTCAAAAGACTATGGTATCATGCCTGGAGTAGAGATAAATGTCAATTAACAATAAAACACGGATATTAAATTTCAATATTACAGCAATAGCAATGTTGGGAATGGGATCAATAGTAACTACAAAAGCCTGTAGTTTGTTAGACATCATCACACACAATCCCCCCTTACAGTGACCCCCTTTCCCATTTGGAATTGCATTAAGAACATGTGACGTAAAACCATCCAATACCAAATCTTGCTGGGACCAAGTCTCTTGAAACAGTAAAATATCAAACTTCTCCACATACTCTCTAAAAGACTTATCTACCAATTTGGAACCCTATCCTGCAATATTCCAGGAGATAATTTTAACTGAAGAGTTCTCTTAGGAGCCGGTGGATTGTGAGGTCACAGTGTTCCTTCCCCTTACGTCCTTAGTAACTAGAGGTTCACAATCCACTCCAAGGCTACTACATGACTGAACAGTATTTTTGTCCCCCTGTCAATTATGAATTGCACCTTCTCATAACCCACTCTGGGTCTGTCCCTGCCAGTAAATCTGTGAGGACCCATTTAACACAGGAGTATTTCTCTCATTTTTCCAAAGATTAGTGTCAGCTTTCTTATGCAATGCTTTTCTCCCATTTGCTGTCCACCTCCCAAGCCTCGTGTAGGCTTTCCTATTTCCAATTATGACTGGTATTGGGTAAATCCTATTGCCAGTGAGATGTAGTCTTACACAGTGTGGCCTGTCATCTAAAATCAAGGTCAAGCCCCTTTGGCTTTCATTTGGATTTCTGCTTCAAGCAGCCCTAGCTTGCATAGCTAGTGGTAAGGGGCTGAGGAAGTTGTAGACCCCTTAGACCCTGAGCAAGGCCCAATAGACAGTATCCTAAGGCTCTCTCGGTCTATTAGAGATGGGCACGAATAAAAAAAATGGTGTTTTGGTTTTTCGTTTTTCGTTGAGAGGTCCGTTTCGGTTCGTTTCCATTTTTCATGAATTTTTGGAAAATTTCATTTTCGTTTTTCGTTTTTCATTTCTACCCCCTTTTTGCACGATTTTTAAAGCATTTCCATGCGTAGGCGTCCCCCAACACCCCAGACCAGAGGGAAAACACTAAAAAAATTGATGCTGGCAGAGACACAGTATAGACTAGGTACGCAGGGAGGCTGCAAAGGCAGTGGCAGGCGTTGCCCAGGGTGCAAGGTAGCCGCAGAGTGACTGCACTGTGGGGCAGGGGAGGGGACTCACCGAGAGGTACGCGCGCACGCACACAGGGAGGCTGCAGGACTGAAGCTAGAGTCGCAGAGACAGCAATCCCACCCTAACTCCCATCAGAGACTGCAAGGAGGATGGGGGCTGCCAGAGCTTTTTATGCCCTCTGTGGCTGCCAGACCTGCCCAGTCTGCAACCTTGGCATGCTATTGGTTGAACATGATCCCATCACATGGCTTGCCTCCATTTTGTGGCTGGCGACATCCATTTTGTCATCTTTAAAGGTAAAAGAAAAATACATCGCGATGGGAGAAGACAAAAACAAACGTTTTAAGGACCCCAACCCCCTGGAAGGTAATAATTTTAAATAATTATTGCATTATCACTGTGTTTTTACGGATGTCCAGGGGGTTTTAATACCTAAGAAATCAATATTAGGCATCTGGGAGCCATTTTGGGTCGATGTCCCCTAACTCCCCTTAAAGGAAAAAAATACAGTGATCTGAGAAAAGACATAAATGCACGTTTTAAGGATCCCAACCCCCCGGTAGGTATTATCAGACAGTATAAATAATTATCGCTGCATTTTTATGGATGTCCAGGGTATTTTTTAACATTTAAAACATCTCATTTCATTGCGCGTCACCATTAACAAAAACGAAATGTAACTAGCCCAATTTTCATGGTTCTGTTCGTTTCATTCCATTTTCATCACAATTTTCGTTATTCGTTTCGTTACATAACGGAATGAATAACGAATAACAGAAACGAAAAAAGTTCATTTTGTACCCATCTCTACTGTCTATTATTGTCTGAGAATTTATAGAGGCTCTACAAGCACCCTAAGTCCCTCTTATTCATTCAGAGCATATCTCCAGCTCCGTGCAAGCAGTTTGAATATAAATGTTGTTGTAGAAGCAGCTGCTTCTCATCTATTAACAGTGCAATCCAATGCATGACTAATAAGGATGGACCAATCAATCTGTTTCTGGACTGTGTCAATTTGGCACATACTCATTCATTAGTTTTGATTCCTTGCTTCCTCCATCAGTTTTCTTTGTTCTTATCTGCTCAAAAGTGTGCAATAAAATTGGCATCCATCATTTTATTTCCACAGTATTTTGTCAATGTTTATCACTCCAAATACAGTATGCATTTGTCTATGTATATGCCCCAAAACATGAATTCTGTTCACATTTCACCCTGAAACACCCCGTTTGAGATAGATAGATAGATAGATAGATAGATAGATAGATAGATAGATAGA
>JAHTLZ010003542.1:38918673-38967940 GCA_023846285.1 Phrynocephalus versicolor
GATAGATAGATAGATAGATAGATAGATAGATAGATAGATAGATAGATATAGAAAGTGTCTAGCAGGTCTGTCTTAAGTCAATTTACTTCAAAAGGCAGATCAAGGAAAACCCTTAGGAATCCTGACACACGTGAGTCCAACTGAGTTTAATACACTTTATTTTCAAGTAACTGGGTCTAGCATTGCAGCCTAACAGACACAGAAAGGAACGTATTCATTACATCGCACTATTGTTCTTTTGTTAAGTACAGAGATTTTTCAGAAGTGTCCCTTTCTCAATTCTTTTGGTTTTATTGGCTCTCATTTATGCATAATTGCTCAGAACCTATTTGCCATTCTGCAGCATTTTGCTGACGCTCTGCTATACAATGAGCGTGAAAGGGCAGGCAGAACAATGTCCACCCAAAAATCCAGCCTTGCTCAGAAAAAAGCGCCACACACTCTTGCTTTAATGAGATCCCATGGGAATCATGCATGCAAGAACGAGCAAGGCGATACCTTCATAGACCACTAATAATAATAAAAAAAATTTGCAAGCTTTCAAGTGCAGCACACTCTTCTTCAAAGCAAGCCCCTTCTTGGCTAGATGATATATACCAGGCAAGGAGTCTTTTTAGAGGCAGGAAGTCATTGGGCAATTGTAAAAGTTGCTTAAGCATTGGGTTCCACACCCTCATTCTTCAAACAAAGGAACATGGGTCAAACACACACCCCTCACTCACCCCTCATCTCCATTTGGCTCGACGAGATATACAAGTCCTTGTTGGCCAGACAGGGGTGGGGGAGGATTGATGTAGTGGACCCACATGTTTTATTCTTAGATCGGGGTAAAATTTAGAAGGTCTACTAGGTTTGCCAATTGGAGCCAAACTGAATCAAAGTGATATTACCTAGTGGTTGCAGTCTTGTCCTTTGGTGTTGAGAGTCCATGTGCCTCATTCCTGGTCCATGAGGAATGCCATCTCTTTCTTTCTTTCTTCACAATTCCATCAAAGCAAAAGGGGGGTTGAGCTGTGCGGCCATCACAAAACACAATTGCAAAACTAGGTTACAGGTGATACTTTTATAGCCCATTAAGAAAAATAAAAAACACTGCAAGCTTTTGAGAGCAACACGCTTCTTCAAAGCGAGTCCCAAGAGTTCCGACATGACAGAAGGTGTGCTTTGCCAGCCTGGAGATTATTCTTAAAGTTCTAGGCTAGATCTAGGCTAGCAAAGAAGAAGAAGAAGAAGAAGAAGAAGAAGAAGAAGAAGAAGAAGAAGAAGAAGAAGAAGAAGAAGAAGAAGAAGAAGAAGAAGAAGAAGAGGAGGAGGAGGAGGAGGAGGAGACAGGCTCAGTCTTTCTCTAAATGTCACCTAAGAAGGCTGCTTTCACACGACTACTAAAATCTGCTGCAAAGTGCTCACAGACACGGAGCATAAAATCATTTCCCCACAAGCAGAGGACTTAAAAAAATTAAGTGCGACCACGGCCACTTAAGCATGACCCAGCACATTTTACAAGTACTATGGTCTTGAGGTGGTAAAATCCTTGTCGCTGTTCCAATGCAGATTTTAAACTGTTACTCAAGTCCATGGGAACATAGAAAATCCTCACCAAAACATTTTTGCCCCCATTGATGGCATCTTTGGTGTGGTTCTCAGTCATGGGATCAGAACGGTTGCGAATTTTAAAAATGCGACCCTGAGAACATCCGATCCACATCATCAACCACGTGATCAAAGTTTGCTACAGATTTTAGTGGTCGTGTGAAAGCAGCCTTGTCATAACTCAGCCTTCCCTTAAACAAGATTTAAGTAATAAATGCATATTTCACTCCATGCACGTCATAAGGCTGACACTACCATGACGCAGTAGTGTAAGGCATCAGCCTTACAAAAGGGTAGCAAATTGGTGTTTCATTTATTATTGTTGGATTTCTCTCATTCTGGGGAAAACAGATATCCCTTATGATATTTTCAGTCCAAATCTGATCAGTGGAAATAGGAAAGACTCAACTTTCACAAGGCTGTCCAGAAACCATAGTGGGAAAAGTGAGGGTGCTCCCTGCACTCTAACTTGTACTGCAGAAATTGCAGGCTGGTCCCCCAGCTAGTCTGCCACTGCAGCATACACAAAGAAGAATAATTGCAGAAAGTACGCGACAAGCACATTCCATGTGTTAATTGTCTCCTTATGGAAGTCCCAGTGCTAGAGGGGAATTGCATCATCTCATAGGACACAGGCATGGTTAAAAAGACAGTAAGATGTGACATGAATGCATTTCTTCCTGTGCCATCACAAGCCAGGCCATGATTCTGATTTATTTTCATTGTTCCATTACTGTATCTCCAGCGGAAGAATTGCTGCACTGGGAGAGTTTTCTGCCTGCATATCTCAGCAGTTCCATCCGTGTATCCATAATGTAGTCACATATTACCTAGAACAGGGGTGCCCAAACTTTTTGTAAGGAGGGCCAGATTTGGTGGCTGAGAATGTGTCAGGGGCTGGTTGCTCCCCAACCCTGCCACCCCACTGCAAGCCCCACCCACTTTCTTTTTAAAAAACATGGGGTGAAGGAGGGGGAGGGAAGGGTGGGCCAGCCAGCCGTGGGCCACTCAGAATGGCCTGGCAGGCCGGATTTTGCCCCCCCCCCCCGGCCGGACTTTGGGCAGGCCTGACCTAGAATCTGGAAGTTGAGTCATGGCAACTGGATTTATTTTCTTTTGATATCCAAACATTTCACTATTCATTGAAGTAGCTTCATCAGTATTGAAGTCCAGCCACCACAACTCAACTTTCAGATAACCTCACCCAGATGACTGAGAATCTTCACAGATATTATCTAGAATCCAATTACACAACCGTTTTACCACACAACTGGGATGGCTACATCAGTCCTGCATATTTTGAGCGTGGGATCGAAATATTTCTATTCACCCTCCCCCATATTTGGAGGATCTTTAGGGATCCCTGTTATCTCAGGGAAGCCTTTGGGGACCACAGAATAGGGAAGGGAACTATTAAATGCTCCCCAATCTCAGCCAGGACCTATCCTGCCACCAGGATCTCTGTCCACTATTTTCAGGCTTTGGGACTTCCCTCTCCCATCTACAGCTTCCAACCGCTACCTCAGGGTGAAAGGCATCCATAGGGAACCCCAGAACCTGGGAGGTAGGGAACAGGAAGTTTTTAATTTTCCCCTCAGAGAACCACAGTTCATGACACCATCACAACTGCATGCTTTAAAATTGTGGAATAGGATCCCAGTCATAATGTGGACACGCCGGGGTTTTCAGAAAATCTTGTCATGTTTAAGAGTCAAACTACAAGCTACAGGTAGCTCATGAGGGAATGCCTTAATTGCTGACAATCTCTGCCCCTGAAAGCCATGCCTAGTTGTCAAAGCAGGGATGTTCTCTGTCTCTCATAGTGGTAGCTTACACGCTAGCTTGTGATCAGTCATCAAACAATAAGCATTGCTTTTATTTGCAGCTATGATTTCTCAGTCATGAAGGTCTGTCTGTATCTGTTTCCAAGGGCTAAAGGAGTTCTCATAATGGATATCTGTAACAGATAGCTTGGCTCCTATCTAGTTTACTGGGTTGTTTTCATCAATACAAAGAAACCTGTTTCTTGCGCTATTTGAGCATAAAGAATACTTGCTCTTTAAACACTGTGAGATAGAAGACTGCTTCCTGTTTAATTACCCTAGGAAATAAATAAGAAAATGGTAAAAGGAGCATTGACAAAATTTCAGTATGAATTGCTAAACCTCAGCCTGCATCACTATACTATGCATCTTCTAACATGACATTCATGGCGTGGGAGCTGTTGCAATACTGCTTTTTCCCATGTTGCTGAGCTCATGTGAGATAGCCTGCCAGAGCCAGATGGAAGGCCTTTACCCCATGGGACCGGCACATTGATTTTGATGCAAAAACGAACCAGGAGGGATAGGCTCTCTATCATGACTGGCACTTGTGGCCTTCTCTGAATAATGTAGGAAGAAGCCACTTGAAGCATTGCGAAGGAGGCCTAGCAAGGGAATTCACAGAGCTGGGTGTACTGTTAAGCAGCCTGAGGTGGCAGCCTGAGGCAGCAGAATCAAAATGTCATGATCAAAAGGCAGGAAATTGATAGTTGTTTCATTCATATATAAAGCTCCTTGGGGGAATTTCTGAGTCATGTGCCAAAGCAATTTTCCTGGCTTTGGGTACTCTGCAACATACGTAGGTATATGGGGGGCAGCCATTTTTCTGCTGCCTCAAATGGCAAAACATATCAACAGGAAATGTCCACAACAAACAGAGGGACGGAATGGAGGCAGGCAACCAGTACTAGCACACAACCACACAACATGTCTTCTCAAATGTAATATATGGCACTGCACAGAATTAGTGAAGATATGGAAAGCTGATTGAGATTGCCTTTCACAATCCCTTCACTCTCGGAATTGTTGTGGAGTCACACGTTGTGAGGAAATTTGTTGCACCTAACTTGCATGCAACTTTTTGTGTCTTATACCACTGGATGCAATGGAAAATGCATTCTTGGAAAAGTTTTTCACCAACAAAAAATGAAAAATGAAAAAGGTGATAGAATTTTAAAGATTAAAATATATTTGTGCTGTACTATAATTCTGTAGGGCCACAAAAGGATTACTTTCTCTTAGGGAATTCCGTTGAATCATTGCAAACCGCTTTTCCAAAGGCAGACTGCTTTATTAATTTTTAACAATATTAGCATTTTATCTATACCAAATGTTTGTTTGCTAGATGGCAGTAAAAGTGCTGTGCAGGCATTTGGAATTAGCTGTACATGTACTTGCAAAAGTCAAACTTGAAAGCCTGTGTTCAGTTCAACTCGAATGTTCTGAGCTTTTCTCTTTTGCTTTTCCTGATTAAGCCTAATGAGAGATCTGGGACATAAAGCTGAAGAACCAGGGGACCCAGGTTCTGTGATGATACTGAACTTGCTCTTTTTTTCAGGATGCATTCTTCCAGATTTTGGGTAGTAAGTAATAGAACCTGATGGCAACATCTGGAACACAGTGATGAGTAATCCACGGTACCAGCATAATCACAGGCTACAGAGGAGTGCGCAGTGGTTGTTTTGTAGCCCTAGAATTGCCAAATACATTTTGCTCTCTGAGGCAAAGATGGCACTCTGTTCTGTTCTGTGTGCAAAAGCAGACTAGGTTGGTAGTTGAATCTTCCATTCTGGGAATGGGCCTGTTTTCTCTCTTTTTGGAATAACAGCAATATCTGGCATGCAGTAACACTGGGTATCAGTGGGAGGGGTGACTTTTTAGCCTAATGTGATTGTTCTTTGTCACAAAATGTGATTGATAAAGCTCTTTTCCCACCTCTGGCGTTTGAGGCAAGTCCTTCGTGTTTGTTCTTGTTCCCATTGTTTTGATTAGAGATGGGCACAAATTGAAAAAATGACATTTTGGTTTTTCGTTTTTCGTTGTGGGTCCCGTTTTGGTTTGTTTTCATTTTTTGTGAATTTTTTGAAAAAAATTCATTTCTTTTTTTCTTTTTTCTTTTTTCTTTTTTCTTTTTTTGTTTTTACCCGATTTTTGCGCAATTTAAAGCATTTCCGCACGCGGGCGTCCCCCAACTCCCCAGACCAGAGGGAAATCAGTAAAAAAAATGATGCTGGCAGAGACACAATATAGACTAGGTACGCAGGGAGGCTACAAAGGCAGCGGTGGGCGTTAGGCAGCCGCAGAATGACTGCACTGTGGGGCAGGGGAGGGTATTCACCGAGAGGTGCAAGGGAGGCTGTAAGAGAAATCTCTTCTTGCTCTCCCCTAAGAGCCAGGCTGCAGCCAGCAGGAACACAGAGATACACACCTGCCTGGCTGGCCTAAAGTGATGAGTCGCAGAGACAGCAACCCCACCCTAACTTCCACCGCAGACTGCTAGGAGGACAGGGGCTGCCAGAGCTTTTTATGCCCTCTGTGGCTGCCACACCTACCCAGTCTACAACCTGGGCATGCTATTGGTTGAAATTGTCCAAGAATTTACACGATCCCATCACATTACTTGCATCCATTTTGTGGCTGGAATCCATTTTGTGTCATCCTTAAAGGGAAAAGAAAAAATACATTGCGATGGGAGAAAGACAAAGACAAACATTTTAAGGACCCCAACCCCCTGGTAGGTAATAATTTCAAATAATTATCGCTGTGTTTTTATGGGTGTCCAGGGCATTTTAATACCCAAGAAATCAATATTAGGCATGTGGGAGCCATTTTGGGTCGATGTCCCCTAACTCCCCTTAAAGGAAAAAAATACAGCGATCTAAGAAAAGACATAAATGCACGTTTTAAGGACCCCAACCCCCCTGGTAGGTATTATCAGGCAGAATAAATAATTATCGCTGGGTTTTTATGGATATTCAGGATGTTTTTTTAACATTTAAAAACAGCTCGTTTCATTGCATGTCGCCATTAACAAAAAAACCGTAACAAACCTAATTTTTGTGGTTCTGTTCGGTTTGTTCCAATTTCATCACTATTTTCGTTATTCGTTTCATTACGTAATGAAATGAATAACAAATAACAGAATGATTTTTTTTTCATTTCGTGCCCATCTCTAGTTTTGATGCTAGTCCGTTTCCTTCTTCTGACCATTATTTAAGCATCCAACATGCAGGGTCTTCTCCATGTTGGAGACTCTTTCCCTCCCCCCACCACCTTTTTCCTACGGATGATAGTTGTAAATAAGCATGCCTGTTTTCTACATTAAATGCTTCTATCATAATTTTTACCATACACAATGTTAGATTGTGTGCCAATTGCAGTGGGCATTGTTTGGTGAGACTGAACTTATTTCTCCATATTTCTGTATTGTTGTTTTTCTGCCTTATACTTTACTAATTAAAAGGAATAGCAAACTTCCCCCAAACCCCTTTTTAACCCAATTTTCCCAATATTATTTTGATTCTCAAGGCTACAAACCAACTAAGCTATTGCTGTCCTAACCAAATAGCACATCACTAGAAGGCAGCTAGAAGGGGCCTTGAGCAATCTAAGCAAGAGTCATTGGCTGGAGCCATCAACACGCCAGAGCCAGGAAGACTTCAAAACAGATCATCAGTCAGTTAGACAGTGACACAGAAAAAGGCAGGTCAAAGTTAAATAATAATTGTGTGCTGTCAGGTCTGTTCTGACACACTGCAACCTTTTTGAGATCGCTATTGTAATAGATCATTTTGAATGACCCTCCCAATGTTACTAATCGTGGGTGAAATGTATGCAGAAAATTGCACTTTAGATAATGCACCCAATGAGAGATTAAATGCAAAGATCTACATGACTATACTAAGTTCATTGGCTGTGATAGACTTCGAGTTACCTCCTCCATTCATTTGGAAAAGCAGAGCTAAAGTAGAGGAGTGTAATATAACATGTCATATCCAAATGAGCACATGCTGTTGTTAAAGGAATCATATTGCCATCAGATCTGCATTCTTATATAATTATGTAGTAGTATATAAAGCATCAATCCTTTTAAAAGTAGCACATTGCGTTATTGCTGCTATTTTATATAGAGAGGGTGAAAAGTTGATCATCACTCTTGCCAGCATTATCATTATAGTCAATTGTGTTTCTAGGAAATTCTGCCGCATATCCCCTATCCCTCTGAAGTCTCATCAATAAGATTTTAAAGGGAAATGAAAGATCTGATTAAAGCAAACAGGCTTTAATCAGATCTCTCCAGCCATCTTTCACAGAAAGGCTTCAGAGAGGGAGAAGATTGCCAGGTTTCAGTGTCTCAGCTGAACCAAGTTCCTTAGGCCCAGAGACAAATCTTAGGACAAGCAGTCCTGGAGAAGCAGAGAGCTTGGTTGTATTGTGTGGCCAGTTTTAATCCCCTTGTTCTCATGATGCTCCACTTCCAACTGCCTTCAGGGTTTATTTGTTCAGCATATTGGGGGGGGGGGTGTCTGATTGATTCATGGACAGCTTTCTCTCTCTCTCTCTCTCTCTCTCTCTCTCTCTCTCTCTCTCTGTGTGTGTGTGCACTTTTCTGTGTAGGAAATTCCATATGTTGCTATTCTACACCCCATAAGAAGATTTTTTACAAATCTTTCATATACTGTACCTTTGTGCTTAGGTTCAGGTGTAGCTCCAACCAGTTCCTTTCCCTCAATCCCTTGTAGAATTGGAGACAATGTATTTAAGAACATTTATTTATTGTAACAAACTTCAGGTTTATGAACAACAACTTCAACAGGATCAGTAAACTCTTTAACATTACCAAACTCTGCCCATGGCTCAACTGTATTTGGAGGAGTTAATGAGGTATGGGGTAAGGCGAGTTTTGAACCTCTCCCAATCTCTTGGATTTCACATCCATGAGCCTCGACCCAAACATAAAATCCCTCAGCAAGGGTGATGTGCCCACTCCACTTTCTCTCTCTCCCCTTCTCTGCTCTTGGATATGCCCCATAGGACTTCACTCCTCACGGCTCCATCTCTGCTGGGAAGACATAAACTCTCCATCCCACTGGCTTGGTCACTCTGACCATTTCCTCCTCAGCCAACGCTCCTCCCCAGCACTCCCCCCCTTCCTCAACTCCTCCTAGCGTACATTCTTCTCCTCTGAATGAGCCCATGCCACTTTCCAATCATCCTCTTTCACCTCAGTTCCTAGAAATCCCTCTACTACGGACTCCTTTCCTTCTAAGCCTGCCTCCTTTCCGTTTTCTGGATTTCCCACCATCCCTGCTACTTTAATGTTCGTTGTTTTCTGCCGAATGGTAATGTCTTCTTCCTTTCTGCTTGAGAGAGTGGCCAGCTCACCAGCACACTGTCATTCTCCTTGCGGCTCTTCTTCACAACCTTTTAATTATTAGGAGGAGCCTTGTGGCACAGTGGTTAAATGCCTGTCCTGCAGGTAAAACCGTGCTCATGACCTGGGGTTCAATCCCAGGTAGCAGGCTCATGGTTGACTCAGCCTTCCATCCTTCTGAGGTCAGTAAAATGAGTACCCAGCTTGCTGGGGGGTCAATGTGTAGCCTGCATACTATAATTAAAATGTAAACCACCCTGAGACTACTTGAAGTGCTATGGGGCAATATATAAGCAGAACACTTTGTTTATTAATTTTATTACTTGTTCATATTCTGCTCAGTAGTATAAGTTTGTCTGTCAAAATAATTTGTTTGTGCTTCTGACACAAATAAAGAAAGACCCCCTAGGATGTTTCCAGGAAAGGCTTTTATTATCAGTTACCCTGTTCCATTCACAGAATTTGACAGGGGATCCAGATATTTATTCTCTTCATAAAAATAAGGTTTTTGTGTGTGTCATAAGACACTGCAGGGAGGCAACATGAAAGCATCCGGTTCCAAGTATAGAAGTTGACTCATTGGGACTCCGTGTTTGCCCTAAGTCCCCAGATGCTCTTGGACTAAAATTCCCAGAAGCCTTCACCATTAGCTGTGCTGTCCCGAATTTCTGGGAGTCATCACCCAAGAGCATCTGGGGACCAAAGGTTGGCAACCACTGCTAGAGATAACACTGAAGCAGAGAGATCTTGATCTTCAGGAGATCTGTCTCAGGGACAGAATCGCTGGTCTCTGTTATCTCAGGTCCCCTAAAAGTCAAAGGTCTAAATAAATAGCCGCTGGTGTCCCTACTCATATCTTCAACATTCTCCTAATCAATGACATTGCTACTGACAAAAATGCCTTCTGTTTATCTTAACACACACACACACACAAATCCTGTGACTCTCACAGAAAACCTTTCAGTATACTTAAGGGCTAAGGAAATTGAAAGGAAAAGCCTTCACACAGTTCTGTTGGTATAATCATCGCATGTTATTATGTCAAATTATTTTTAATTGACTTCACAGGGAATTGAGCATAATGTATGCAGCAGGCCCAGTGTGATCCAGCCCACATAATGTTTCCATGGAGTCTATGTGGGATATACTCATGTGAAATAAGAATATTCCCTTTATGCCATCCATAGTGGTTTTGATTTGGGCACCAGAGAGAAGCAAGAGTCTGCTGCCAAAGTAGGGTGGGCACAGTGCCTGCAGCAGTTAAGTATATTCTTATAGCTCAGCATTATCACTTACTGATGTGAAAATCTGTGATATTTTACTTAACAATGAGAGGTCTAAATGAACAGATATGGGAGAATTTAACTGCTTCAAATGAGTTGTTCTTTTTCTCATTATTCTGACCCAAGGAATAAATTTCACATTGACATTTTGAAACATATAAAGAAACAATAAATTGTCAAAACCAAGTTTAACTGAACACTTTTGATAAATATATCAGTGTATTGATTATTATGGGTGTACTGGTTCCCCAAGCCATTATGTACCTAAACAAAGGGCATACGGGTATCGTCGGTCCACCCTTTACACTTCAAGAAATATTCTGATCTGTTGTGTCTCTTGTGACATTTACCCCTGATTCATGAATATTTATTATTAAGAATGTTAAAGGTATCTTGTTTTGGATACTCCAATAGGAGTTGCTGTGGGCGGAGTCATCAGATACTTATATCCCTGTGCAAGACTTCAGAGAGCCAGATAGGACTTGGTAGAGGTAAAGAGAACTCTTAGAGTTAAGGATGTAAAAAGTTCACATAGGGACTTGTTATGAGAAAGATACTGTAGTGTACAGTATATCTCAGAAGTGAGTACACCCCCTCACATTTCATAAATATTTTAGTATATCTTTTCACTTGACAACACTGAAGAAATGACACTTGGCTACAATGTAAAGCTGTGAGTATGCAGCTTGTATAACAGTGTACATGTTGTCCCCTCAAAATATTGCAACACACAGCCATTAATATCTAAATGGCTTCTGTGATATACTATATGAAGGAGTTTGAATATGTTACATGTTTAATATAAAATGTGTAACTTAAGTCAATACCAAAAAGCATGAGCATCTTTATTATTTGTACCACAATAAACCATTCTTATTTGTTTTGAATGAAAAGACTACGAGACTCCATGATTTCCAATACCACACTTCGTTCTATTAATAATAATAAGTTAAATGGTGGCAGCAGAATACACATGCATGTGACATCCCTAAGTCCAGAATGCCATCTGTGCTGTCCTAAATCTCTATTTTAAAAACTCATTTGTAGGAATGACAAGACAACAGATCTGGTGCGGGTGAGCAGAATGCTCTGAGCCCCTCTGGCAGGCTGGCTGAGGCCTTTTATTAGGTGGGGTAAACAAGGCATCACAAGGGGAGGAGAATAATTGACAATAGGACAGAGGGAGACAAAGGAGGAGGGATGGTCTTTGGTCATGTAGCTTCCCGACCTGGGGGCATCTCTGGGCCTGGTAACTGGGTGGTACCTGTTTTTTTACCCTGGCCACTGCCTGAGTCATGCCTCCTGGAGCCTGATCTGGCCTGTGCTTGAGGTCATGTAGAGTTCACTTAAGGGCTTGGCTTCCACGCTGGGTCCTGACCTGTCTGTGGCGTGCTTCTACACCTGGAGTCGAAAGGTTTGCTCAGCGCTGCCAAGTCCCTTTGGGTTCCGTGTGCCCCCAATCTCCTACACTCATTTCTACAAATGGGAGAAAGGCAAATGAGCTGGAGAGGCTATCTATCTATCTATCTATCTATCTATCTATCTATCTATCTATCTATCTATCTATCTATCTATCTATCTATCTATCTATCTATCATCTATCTATCTATCTATCTATCTATCTATCTATCTATCTATCTATCTATCTATCTATTTTAGAGTATTTTTATCCTGTCTTTCTCCTTGGGAAAAGGCTGTGCAACATCCTAACTGTGTAGCTATCCACTAAGCCCATGCAACACTCATCCTTTCACAAGTATATACTCATTCAATTGTAATAATACAGTATTTGAGTCAAGTTTAGTAAATTAACCTAAGTGTGAGAACAAACAAAAAGAAGACGACATGCGCAAAAATTCTCTCTAATCTTCAGTTCATCGTATAGCTCCATGAAATAGGAAATGGATAGTGGGGTGGCTGCAAGGGGATAGTGTTCCAATGGTTGGAGTTTTCACTGGGAGTTCAGCTGAAATTTACCAGTGGGGTCAAGTGCTCCACAAAAGCACAATGAAACAAATTAATGTGCCTTTTCTGCCTGTCTTCTACAACTCCATGTTTCAGGAAGTCCTCAGTCATAATGAAATGGAAATTGCCATGTGGTGCTTCAACACTCCCTGTTCATTCTTTTGGCAAAAACCTCAGATGTTTTTAATCTTAACAGCTCTTTGGGGATTCATTAATCCTGGAATGAATGGAGCAAAAGGAAAAACAACCACATAAGTGAGACCCAAATAAAATGCTGATTAAATTATTGATTACTTATATGTCTATAGACACTTTATCTAAAACCTGTTCTAGTTTGGGTGTTTATATTGGGAGGTTTTTCTTTGCTTTTGTGTTTTGTTTGTCCGTTGTTTTGTTTTGTGGAAGAATGGAGTCTAGATGGTGAGAAAAAAAGATTTGGCTGTCTTCACATTATACACATTATTTGTCATCCTTAAGGCCCCCATAAATTGGACCATAGCTCAAGAATACCCAACATACTTGCATATTTCTAGCATTTATGCCATAGTTACCTCACTTCCACAAACATAAGTGCTTTGACCATCATACTTGAAGATCAAGCCTATGATTATCACCCATCACAAAGAAAGTTTGCTAGAACGCAAGATACAGAAGCGAGGAAAGACACAAGTTAAAACAATGGTGCTCCATTTCTCTCTCTTTTTATGAAACTTTGAGATTTTTAAAATGTTTTAAAATGGTTCAAAATTATTTTATTCTTATTCTTCATATATGCTTAATTTTTGAAATGTGGTGTGTATGTGGTAGTTAAGATGCTTGATTGTTTTATAGTTGTATATTCTCAGCTGTTGTGAGCTGCCTTGAACACTGTTACTATAATATGAAAGGAAATATATTACTGTACTCCCCCTATTGAACAAGACTATCAACCACCTTGGGAGACAACCTTAAGAGAAAGGCTGAATATAGATCATATAAATAGCGAAGGTGCAGTGTTCAGTAACTCTCTGAAATGCCCTGTGCTTTTGTTTTCTGCAGTTTAGTGAAAATGAGTATATAAAGAAAATAAACAGAGGTCAATATAGCCAAGCAACAAACAGATATTTCAGAGGAATAATGTGAACAATACTTTCAGAATGTCCATTACTGGGACTGACTTCATACAGAATTAACACGTCATGCCATATCCATCCTGACACTCATCGATAGTTGCTTCAATCTACTGTATATAGTTTCATCTTTTCTTAGAAAAAGACTTTCATGAACCATCTTACTTCACATTAAAAATGAGAGAGTTAGATATATTTTCAAATCAAGCTCTTCTTTCTCTGCTCCATCATGGAAACTCACTGACTTGCATTAGGCTCATAAGACGAACAATGGCCTGTACACATATTAGACAGAGAAGATGGGTGGTTTGAGAGAGGGGTCAGGGAAGCCATTAATGTGAGCATTGAAAACCCCTCTCTCAACAGAGGTGGGGGCTTAGGCACAGTCTATCTGCCACTTATCTGGCAGTGACTTCAACAATCCCCAGACAAATCAAACCACCAAGACCATGGCTAATGACCCGTACTTTATGGGTTTCAGTACCCTTAGGCCATTTCCCACCTAATGGCCTATTGAGGCTATTGTCCACCAAATGAGCCAACACAGGCCTTTGTTCATCTTATGAGCCTAATTCAGACCAGGGTGACATGAGGTCAAAGTGAACTATAAAATGGAAGAATCATAACTAGCTTTCCTCAGACTGACAAAGCTGTTTGGATGAGCAGCAAAATGTTTAAATCTTTCAAGAAAAGATGTCCACTTGCCATGACTCAACCTCTAGATAAACTCACTTGGGTGACTGAGAATTGTCACACAGACATATCACTGATCTGCAGTTTGAGCTGATTAGATCCCGTGTTTCCTCTGTGTACTGTATAGCAAGCTTCCCTTGAAATGCAGCTTCAAAAAATGTTTAATTAGATTACTATGAACTGTCTTGGGTTTGCATTTGTTTGTTTATTTGTTGATTTATTGGAAATGCAGGATGGTATGCAAGTTAACACCATTTTTTAAAACAAAATCACCTTAAACAAATCTTTAAACCATTGTTAACATTTTATAACCCACTCACAGGTGCCCTTGAGGTGGACAAGAGAGAGGTCCTTCTGTGTTGCTGCTCCAAGACTCTGAAACTCCTTAAAGTAACTGTGTGTATGTGTGATTTGTACTCAGGCAGATTTTTTTTTTGTATAGGATGGTGATCCAAATCATTCTTGCTTTTTAGTATTATGGCATTTAATTTGGGAAAGTGTTTGGTTTCCCTTCTTAACTCTCAGCACACCAAACTTTACGTAAGACAATGAGGTCATCAGACTATGAGGATGGTGCTTTACTTTTAATCATCTAACTCCTGTCTTCCTTTTAAAAACCCCTTTAAAATAAAATAAAAAGTTATTCCAGAAATTATTCTCTTTGATGGGGGTGGCCAATCCCTATGAGAGAGACCACTGTCATCTTTCCTTCAGGGAAACGAGTGAAACAGAAAAAGTTGTAAAGAAATCTTCAGCATGACAGGCAGAGTGCTCTGTTCTAAAGCACCCTTTTTTTATTTAACCGTGCTGGCAATTAGAGCAGTGACTCACTGTTCATTTCAATATTTATGCCATGACCCATTTAAATGATAAGGGTGAGAAAGAGTAGAGAACAGAATGTGATGTTAAATGCAGTAAAAGCATTGAGGCTGAGAGCTAGATACAACCATGGGTGGAGCTTGGAAAAGCTGGGGGGGGGGGGAGTTGCAGTAGATCTCCCAAAACTCTATAGCTAGAATGTGTTGGAGTTTTGAATTCTGCCCCAAAATCTCTAGCTGTGCAGCTGAAATGCAGGGACTTACAGAGCATAATTAGTTTCCTAGTCTCCTCTGAGACATTGGTAAGAGAAAGAGTAAAAAGGTTCCATTTACTCACAGTTGAATAGGTCAAAAACTGCAGACAGTACAAAAAGCAAACTGCTTGCAGTACCAGACCTCATCAGTCTCATGACCTGCTTCCAGTAGACTCCTGAAGATTATGTTCTCTCACTGCACTCTAACAGCATTAACTGCTGCTTATGCACTAACTGCCAGCAGAGTGAAAAGAGGGGTGGGGGAAGACCTCCTAAGTAGAAAGGCATGTCTGTTTTCAAAATCAGAGGCAAGGAGCAAACAATTGGTTAGTTCTGGATCGATTGACTTTCACCTGAGCCCAGGAAAGTTCCTCCTAACCAAAATCTAATGAAGGCAGCTTACAAGGTTGAACTGCTTCCAGTAGAATGGCCATCAGCTGGAGGGGCAGGACCTGTAAACTAGAGCTCAAAAATTAACTTTTTACTGCTCTCAAAATATTTGTCTTGCTCAAGGATGTTGTTTCGTACAGGAGCCATCCATATATTTCTGCAACTATGAATAAAACAGAACATTTCTTTGTTTAGCCTGTGATATCTTGAGTTTGTAGGCATATTGTTACTGAACTGGGAGGTTTGATTTTGAAATATACATAATTAATAGTCATAGATGGATCTAGACCCCATTAATTTGCCTAGCCTCTGTTTAAAGCTTTCTAAGCAAGCAACCATCACCACATTTTGCAGCAGTAAATTCTCTAAGGTATGGCCAAATAAATGTATGCAGCTGCCTGAGATGAAGCAGCAAATTGTCTCCCACTTTACTTATCCCAAGTCATAGGATCATAAACTTCTGCATTCAAGACAGAAAATCTCACAATGGAGTCTTTTGCTTCCTGAATATGAAGTTACAAAACTAGTAAATTTTTTTAAAATGATGTGTTGCTCTTTCGTGATAACCAAACCCAATTGCCTCATTCTACCCAATTATAACCTGGCACAGCGAAGTGAATCATGCAATTATGTGGAAAACGAACTTTTGCCCATGTTAAAGTCATCAGCCACCCTGCCATGACCTTAAGGGCCTTTTTACACAAGCCCTCAGATCCGCTGGTCCCTTAAATTCGGACCAGCGATCTTGAGGGTTCGTTGCTGTTCCTCTGTCCCCACCCGCTCCGCACTTCCTTGTTCTGTCTGCGTGAGGGGAGGGAGGAAAAAAAGCCTTAAACAGGGACAAAAGAAGAAAGCCTTACCTCCCCTGCGTGGAAGCTTGCTCCGAGCCCCGGTCTTACTTCCTGGTTCCTCTTTAAGGGGCGGAGGCAAAAGAAAAACAACAAAAAGAAGCGAGGAGAGCTCAGGCACTCTCCGCATCAAATATTTTTCACCTCCCAAAAGCAGGTACTTGAAAGGTGCTCTGGGTCGCACTTAGGTGGGCGCGGTCACACTTAATTGTCTGCAAACTCCGGACCTGGTGGGGAAACATTTTTAAGGTCCGGAGCTTGCAGCCCTTTGCCGCGGAGCTTAGGGGTCGTGTATAAACGCCTGTTATTCCAGTGTTATTTTCTCTACTTATGCCTGATTTTATAATCCTATATTGTTATGACGTATCTTTAAAAAAAAAAAAACGTTTAAAAGCCCCTCCCAGAGCTTCCAGCTCAGAACATCTCCTCACATTTATGGGGGGAGGTAATAAAGCCACACTCTTTGTAGCAATGTATTTATTTATTTATTTATTTATTTATTTATTTATTTATTTATTTATTTATTTATTTGATTTGATTTGATTTGATTTATATACCGCAACCATCTAGCAAAAAGCTACTCTAGATGGAGGTGGAAATATTGAGCTTCTCAAGGACAAAAGTAAAATAGACTAGTGAAGGACTTTTTCTGTCTATATTTATCTGTTCAAGCCCCAAATGGGAAGGATTCTCCTCCAGAGACAGAAAAAGATGGGCTGCTTTCAATTATTTTTTCTATATTGTGAAAAAGAACAAGAAGCAGTCTTTGATATGTGCCATTTTGCCTCAGGAGACCATGCGGCAGCATTTCAGACAAAACTGATACTGACTGGGAGAGAAAGAGTCCCCGCTTGTGGCGAGAAAAGGAGGTCTACAGGAGCAGAGTCACCTCTTCTTCGCGGTAGGGTTTGCTGTGGGAGATGAAATGGAACGACAACAGAAAGTGGGCTTTTGGGAAATGAAAAGTCATGGTTTTGAAACAGAAGGAAGACAGGCAGGTTCGCTGTTCTCCAAGAGAACTCAATGCCATTTCCCACTATTTTGAGCCACTTACTAGAAAAGATGTTGTTCAAGTCTTATCCCCCAAACGCTCCTCAAGATATTCCATCAAAATAAAAACCGAGGGAAAATTACCCCATTTTACTTTGACCCATTTTTCTGGAAGCTTCCAAAAGTGGGAAAAGAACCTCTCTAGTAATGGAAATGAAGCCTCACATAGACCACCCCTGTTTTGGGTGCTGGCTTCTGATAGGGAGACCCTCTCAGTTTTATTTATTTATTTATTTATTCATTCATTCAACTTATATGCCACCCACTACCCAAAGGTCTCTGGGCGGCTTACAATCAAAGAATTAAAACAATTTAAAATAGTTATAAATAAAATATCAATAAATCATCAAACAGTAATAAAAACCTTCTTTAAAATCATTATCCTAAAATTGTCATCAGTGGACCCACAATCTATATTATATCAATTAAAAACCTTCTGGAACAGGAAGGTTTTCACCTGGTGCCGAAATGTAATCAGTGTTGGCGCCAGGCGGATCTCAATAGGGAGGGCATTCCATAACTTGGGAGCAGCTGCAGAGAAGGCCCTTTGTCTACAAGCCATCCCTCTCACCTCCTTGAGGGATGGCTCTTTCAAAAGGCCCCCCTGGCTCGATCTTAATCGCTGGGTAGGTTCGTATGGAAAGAGGCGGTCCTTCAGGTATCTAGGTCCTAAGTCGTTTAGGGCTTTATATGTCAAAACAAGCACTTTGAATTGGGCTCGGACAGCAACTGGTAACCAATGCAGGTTACGCAGAATCGGCGTGATGTGATCCCTGGCGGCTGCACCACTTACCAGCCGCGCCGCACGATTCTGAACCAGTTGCAATCTCCGGACCGTCTTCAAAGGCAGCCCCACGTAGAGCGCATTGCAGTAATCAGGAGGCTCTGCTCGTCTAGGTAGGGGCGGAGCTGGTATATTTTCCGCAGCTGAAGGAAGGCACCCCTGGCCACCGAGTCCACCTGGGCTTCCAGAGTTAGACAGGGGTCCAGGAGCACCACCAAGCTGCGGACCCTGTCCCTTAGGGGGAGTGCAACCCCATCCAGGACAGGAAGATGGCCCTCTAACCTGTCCGGCAAAGCACCCATTAACAGCACTTGTCAGGATTGAGTTTCAATTTGTTAACCCTCATCCAGTCCATTATCTGGCCCAGACACGAGTTCAGCACAGAAACTGCCTCACCTGGATTGGTGGAGAACGAGAGGTAGAGCTGAGTATCGTCAGCATATTGCTGACTCCTCAGCCCAAACCTCCTGATGACCTCTCCCAGCGGTTCCATGTAGATGTTGAACAGCATGGGAGACAGTATGGAGCCCTGGGGAACCCTGTGACGTAAACGCCACGGGGCAGAGCAACTGTCCCCCAGCACCACCTTCTGGACACGGTCAGCCAGGAAGGATTGGAACCACCGCAAAGCAGTGCCTCCAACCCCCAACCTGGCCAGCCTATCCAGAAGGACACCATGGTCGATGGTGTCGAAAGCCGCTGAGAGGTCCAGGAGTATCAACAGGGTTGCACTCCCCCTGTCTCTCTCCCGGCAAAGGTCATCATACAGGGCGACCAAGGCAGTCTCTGTACCAAAGCCCGGCCTGAAGCCCGATTGAAATGGATCCAGAAAATCAGTTTCATCCAGCAGTGCCTGGAGTTGTCTAGCCACCACCCGCTCCAACACCTTGCCCAAATAAGGGAGGTTCGCTACTGGTCGGTAGTTAACCACCAGCCCCGGGTCCAGGTTTGGTTTTTTTAGGAGTGGTCTAATCACCACCTCTTTCAAGGTGGTGGGGACCACTCCCTCTCTTAAGGATGCATTAACAACCTCCTGGACCCAGGTGCGAACCCCCCTGGCAGATCTTTCAATTAGCCAAGAAGGGCAAGGGTCGAGTGGCGTGGTGGTAGCACGGACAGATCCAAGCACCCTGTCCACATCCTCAGGTCTCAATAATTGAAACTCATCCAATAAAACTGGACCTAAGCACGGCACACTGGATACATCCCTTGAATCTGCATCAATAGTGGAGTCCAATTCCCTGCGAATCTGAGCGATTTTTCCCTCAAAGTGAGCAGCAAACTGGTCACAACAGGCTGATGAGTTGTCCAGAACCTCCATCGTATTTCTCGGTTGAAGAAGGTCCTGGACCACCCGAAACAGCTCTGCTGGACGGCACTCTGAGGAAGCAATACGGTTTGTGAAATAATGCCTTTTCGCCAACCGTATCGCCACGGAATAGGCCCGATAATGGATGTTATTTGAAACCAAACTGTATAAAGCTGCCTTTTATTAGTAGTTTACTACTTGACCTTACATGTTCAAATTTCTTTTAATTCGGTTTCATTTATTTAAATGCCAACTTTGTCGATTCAGCAAGAGAGAGGCTTTTTTATTGTATACATTGTATTTTCCTGTTTGGTTGCAATTGTGTTTTGATGGGCAGGAACTCAGGCTGACCCTATCTCCCTCCCCCAGCCGCCGACTAATCCCAACGAAGAGCCAGGATGGGGATTCTCCTCATGCAGCAATGGGTGGTTGGCTGCCAGAGGAGGTGGGGGAGGGCAGCCTGAGCATATACCCAGATTGACATGTCTCCAGAGCAGAAGGACCCCAGCACTGCGCAGCAACAGGTGAGTGGCCCAGCAAACCCAGTGGGTGAGAAGAGGATTTGCACTGCACCTGTGGTGCTGTGCCATGAATTTTGTCATGGAGGTGAATAAATGCATGCCCATCTCGAATTTTTTTATTACACAAATTGAATGTAAAGGATTACTGGGCTGCTCTCTAAATTTCTCCAGGGTATGTTGTTCTTGTCTCTTCACAGTGTCTGCTCTTGCTATCACTGTTTATTTGATATCACTCTGGAGTATAGCTTCATGGTTCTTCTTTGCATAGCAACTAACTATATGTTGATCATGGGCAACTACAGTTACAAGAAAACATAAATAGTTGCTTTTTCTTCTCTTTAATAAAATATCTTTCCTTATGTTGTGACTGCTTCAAACTCCTAAGCTCCCTCATCTCTATCTTGATACTAAATTATCAACAGAAGATTTTTCTAGCATTCCTCTATACCTTTTCCTAAATCTGAGCTAAAATAGATTGTGTTGTAATGATGTTTCATTGTTGCTATAAGTGCTTTTGTGATTTATGCTGACTGTTTACCAAAGCAAAAAGTGAAGTTTGTCGTCTCTCATTTTCAGCTGGGAATGAGTTCAAATTAGCTTTAAAAAGTCAGTGTTTTATCTCTTGTATTTGTTTTGACTTGGTATCATCACATTTAGCTTTTTCCTTTTGGGAAATACTAGATGTGATTAGCCTTGTGATGCAGTGGTTAAACTACTGTACTGCAGCCAAAACTGTGCTCACAACCGGGGGTTCAATCCTAGGTAGCCGGCTTGTGGTTGACTAAGGCTTCTGTCCTTCTGAAGTTGGTAAAAGGAGTATCCAGCTTGCTGCAAAGGCAATGTGTATCATGCATAATTAAACTGTAAATCATCCAGAGAGTTCTTGAGGCAGTATGGGTGGTATATAAGCAGAACACTTTGCTTTTTTTCCCCCTTGGGAAAACCCACAACCATTGCTGACACCTACTTCTGCTGGTACATTCTGAACAGTAGGGTGCATAGATTTAATTGTATCCTTAAAATAAATGGATCTCAAAATGCCTTCTTTGGGAAGAGTATACCTCTGTGAAATCCACATGTTCTTCCCCTCTGTCTTTCTCCAGCCTTATTACTCTGTAAATAAAATGCAAATGTACTCCAAATGTCTGTGTCCAGACCAAAACATTCTGCTGATTCACACCCAATCTGGGCAATATAGTTACCATGTCATCAAAAGCAGAGTTCACCAAAGTGGAAAAAGATGTCTAATTTTCCAAGCACAAGTTTCTCTCATTCTGTCTTTTCTAATTTTGAGTGGTTTTGTTTTGCAATTGACCATTGGGAGATAATCACAGGCTGCATTTACAAAACTAATTATTCTCTGAAGGGATTGCATGCCAGCAACAAAAACCCTGAAATATCAGGAATAACACATTTCCCTCAGTAGGAAGCTTGTCTCTCAGGAAAATGTTAGAATGTCATCCCTGCCTGTACTGCTTGTGCAGGAGCCAATTAGACTAGCAGTTGAATCATACTTCAGCATTGGCAATGAGAGAGGGTTCTTTGCCTCACTTGAGGAAGCAAATTGGTACAGGGGATACATAATACCTTGTATGGCGAACTTGGACAGCAAAAGGAGAGAATTACATAAGAACATAAGAACATAAGAAGAGCCAATTATAGGGGAGGTGGCTGTTACTGCTACCTCCCAGGACCTGCTGCCTGAGTCTTGGCCTCACTCTGCCTACTGGAAGGGCCGGCCAGCCCTGCAATTTTGTGTACACAAAATTGTGGCAAGTAGCAGAATATCATACCTAAATGTCTCACAACACAATAAATATTCACAATATTCTCGAATAAGTTTCAAGGTACTGTATTGATTTTGGTTTACAAAACTCTCCATGGCTTGGGACCTGATTATCTGGTGGAGCGTATCTCTCAGAGGTCAGCTTCGGCCCAACGGACCAGAGCTCCGCTTGCCTGCCCTCTCCAGGTGGCCACTCCAAGGGAGGCCTGAAGAATTTCTACCTGTAATCGGGCCTTCTCGGTCCCCCCCCCCCCCGGCACTCTGGAATAAACTGCCTGTGGAGATCAGGCTGGTGGAGTCCCTGCCAGCCTTCAGGAGAGCACTAAAGACCTGGCTCTTCATGGAAAGTTTCGGTGATCGCTGATTGTATGACTGTGTGTTGTTAGTTGCTTTGTTTGTCCTCA
Organism: Phrynocephalus versicolor; assembly: GCA_023846285.1. NCBI lineage: Eukaryota > Metazoa > Chordata > Lepidosauria > Squamata > Agamidae > Phrynocephalus > Phrynocephalus versicolor. Next base: position 38,940,675 of record JAHTLZ010003542.1, read on the forward strand.
CACTTTTTCTTGCCAGATTTTTTGTTTGCTTTGAGTTTACCATTGTTATTGTTTTTATATTTTTATATTTGTTTGTTGTTATGTATTGATCAAGTTATTTTTGCAATTTGTTGTACAACAAATTGCAAAACATTGGGGGGAAACCGTGCAGTCAAGAAGTAAATAAAATAAATAAATAAATAAATAAATAAATAAATAAATAAATAAATAAATATCACACCATTTATATATAATGTAATATCACACAACTCCATGAAAGTCACCAGATGAAAATGACTTTTAATAATGTCTTGTGACCAAAAAACCTTTTTAAAATCTTTGTGGCAAAATAATAAGCTAAATCTGTATTTGAAGGGTGAGCAGTGAGATAAATCCAACAGCTGGCACATGGGATGTGGGAAATGGCCCAACCAAGACAAAACAAGTGATGCAGCATCCATGTCCCTAAGGCACATTTGCCTGAGTGCCTTATTAGTTTTAATGAACAATCTTGTATTGTTTGTATTTCATCTTTTAATATTCATGCTCTCCTTTTATTCTGCAAACCTAATTAGGTCCAGAACTGCTTGCTGTGTTCTCAAGATAGCTGTTGGGTGGGAGGGTTGATCAAGTTTTTAAAAATTCATTTGTTTTCTAACACTTAGCTCCCCTGACATAGGAGTGGAAGCACCATTCCCTCAGTCCCGAGATTTTGCTTTATGACAAACAAAAGACTATTACGCAGCTCTCGTCCTGTCACATTCCAACTATAGTGGGGCTAAGTCATTCAGAAACAAGTTGAATAGGAAAGGGGCTAGTAAACAACCCTGTTTGACACCTCTGTTGGTAGGTATTCGCTCAGTTAGGATCCTTGAAATAGAGCATTTAATTTGGCAGGATGTTGCCGAATACAATCTCCTAATAAGAAATATTAATCATCTGTTCATTGGGGGATTGGCTAATTTGTCCCACAGTTTTTGACATTCCACTGAGTCAAAAGCCCCTTTTAGGTCTAAGAAGGCCAGATATAGTTTAGATTTAGCCTGATTTACATATTTATTTACCAGATGTGCTAAGACAGGGCTGTCCAAGTTTGAACAGCTCGCGGCCTACCTGACCATAATGAATGTCCCCCGCAGTCGATCTTAATTGTGCGCGCGCAAAGCACGCATGCATAAATCGCAGTGGTGACTACCAGCTCTTGCTCCTCCCCACCTACGGCCATGGTGCTGGGCCAGATCTGGTGGGGACGGCAGCAGCGACAGGCACCTTGCCCAGAGGGTGGGGGCAGTGGAAGCACAGCTGCCTCTGGCTCTCCTCCCCCCTTCGCCCCTCACCCGTGGCTGTGGTGCTGGGCCTGATCTGGCGGGGGTGATGGCGGCAACCAGTGGCGGGGGCAGTAATGCGGGGGCAGTGGTGAGGGCGGTGGTGGTGAGGGACTGGGTTGGTTTTAAAACCATGCGGATCAGGAGGCCTGAGACCTTGCGGGCTACTTCAAACTGCCCCGCAGTCAACCAGTTGCCCACGGTCGATGTGTTGTGCAGGCCTGTGGTAAGGTAAAACAATGGTCAAGAGTAGAGTTCCCCTTCCTAAAACCTGTTTGTTCCAGTCCAATTAAGATGTCTGCTCCTCCCAGGTGGTAAGTTTATTTAAGAGATGTTTGGTATAAAGTTTTCCACTAATAGATAGCAGGCTGATTAGTCTATAGTTAGCTGGGTTTAAGGGGTCTAAGCAGTCCTTAATTGTCTACAAAGATTTTAGCACTGGAAAGAGTTCCTTCCTGTCTCTTAAAGTAAATGCCATCTATCTCCAGCACTAGATGTAGCTAGGTATCTTAATCCGTAGACTTCTGTTCCCTGCTTTGGGGATACAAGCAGAGTTCTGGTGTGCACTATTTATGGTTGATTAAAATCTTCCTCTGATCAATTTGTGGGGATTCTGAAGAAGCCATCGAGAGGCAAAGTGTATTTTACTGCTTTTTCCGTATGCCATAGGATCACTGAATCAATGGAATTTACACAGATATTAACTTATTATTGGGAAACTGAATCAGTGATTCTACTTTAGTCAGGAGAACAAAACTGGCTTTGGGCTGAAGAGTCCATTTTGTTCCTTATAGCCATACACAAGTGTTTAAAAGGCATGCAAAGAGGTGGGAGACACTAGCCCTGCCCCTCCTGTATGGTCACTTTTCTCCAGGTCTGAAGGGGAGACCTGTTGTATCCATGGAGACACCACAAGTGAGATGGAGTGCCCATTTCCCCCAGTATTTCTGTTTCATATGTAAAACATTCAACAGAGTCTTCTCTTTTGACATGTTGCTTCTGTGAAAGAAAAGCTAGAGAAAAGGTGAGGGTTTAAAATATGCTTTCCCTATATGCAGAATATATGTGTGTTTTAAAGGCTTGAATAAGGCTCTTGCTGTCAGGGACTGTACAACCCAATCCTATCCATATTTATAAAAATGTCAACTCCATTCTATCCAGAGCTGACTGAATAAATCTTGCCATCTGTGCTGAATAACACAATGCTTGCTTCAGTTTCATATACAACAGCAGCTGGTAATTGGAACTTACCACTTGTGATGTGATGACCTCCACCTTGCAGGTTAACTTTTCTAAAGGGTATATTTCTATTAGGAATGTGAAGATGATGCCTAGCTCACACAACTTGCTCTTAGGCTAACAATAGCAGTGGGCATCTGGTATTTCAGGTGCCTATTTCTGCTTTTCTTCCCTCCCCTCCCCCCTTTTTGGATTCTTGTGTAGAAAATAAGGTAAGATGTGCTGTTCCCAGATAAGTCCTTTGCTTCAGGTAATATTTACCTTTTTGTAATCCTGGCAAGCCACCCCAGTATCCCTGCCAAGAAAATTCCATGGACAGAAACAAAAGGCTGTTTTCTACTCACTTCCTTTTGCTGTTGTCACTGCAGTACCCCATCTCCCTTCCCCTTACCCCAGTACAGTCTGTTTCCTCCCGGATGAACCAGTGATCCCAGCTAATCAGGGCACAGGATGATATCTTAACAATAGATCACAAATCAGATACTGGTACATGACTAGCACACCAAGTGCAAATGCGAGTTCCTTTAGCTGAATGGTGTGTGAGAAAGAATTTGTAAGATGAACGATGAGCCAGTCTTGCTGCAATATATTGTGATAGCACTGCCAGCAGGGAAAAGGATGCCAAGCTTTACAGTGCAAAGGGCAGCCTGAATGTTGACAACACCAATAACAGCAGCCAAGATGGTCTACATGTCTCAGGGTTCCATGATCCTACTATTTCACATACATGAGAAAAACCTGAAAGACCCCACTCCATCTCCTTTTAAAGATCTTCCATGAGGCCCTTATCTCCTTGGCAGAGGATTTCAGAAGATGAGCATATGATCTGGTCTATGGTTCCTTGGAATAAATATAATTGGGAATTGGATGTTCCTATTAATGCTATTGCTATTGCCCGTGCCTTGGATTGGTGTTTTTGCACCACTGCAAAGCCATACACTCAGGGACACATGATTTCTGTACTTGTTGTTTATGGGGACAAATGGGGCCAATGTCTGGACAGTCATTTGGGGATGATTCTACATGAAAATCATATAAAAGAATTGATGGTGTCAATAAAAGCAAATGTAAATGATGCCCAGAAGATAAGTTGAAATATTTCCAGTACTGTTAAGCTGTTTAGGTGCAGTGCGCTGGCCTCCAATATGATTATTCAAAGAAACTAGAGCATGCTTATGTTTCTTACCAAGCTGTATATGTTGCCTCCTTTGTTACTTTCTTGGAGAGAGACCCTGATTCAGTGGCTGAGCACTTTGCAGTGTGAAAGCATCAGATTCAGGATGTAGTAATTCCACGTACCAGGTAATAGGAAAGACTGTTTGCTTTTTAATTTAATTCAGTGAATTAATATTTTACAACAAGAATGGATCGATAAAATAAAATTCACAAAATAGAATCTATATGAAGAAAATGCCTTTTTGGTGCTGAGCCACTGCTTGTCATCAACCACAATGAAAGAAGCAAAATCCAATGTGTAATGCAAATGTTAGAAATCCTGGCTTAATGAACTATGGTGTGAAAAAGAGGCATGCTTATGCATCAGGCTCATTCACTTCTGTCTCCCTTATCCCTTCATGCAAGCTGGAAAGCAAAAATCAAAAAGGGGCTCTGTATTATGATTACTGATGATGAATTGATAGATAGCCCAGTGAGTTAGGTGCCAGAGGTTGGGAATTCAGTTCCCCATTGAGCATCCCAGAAGGGCCAGCCTGTGTGACCCTGAGCAAACTGCACCATCCCAGATAGTCCCAAAAGAAAGGAATGGTAAACCACTTCTGAGAGAACCTTGAAAAGGGTCGCCATCTGTCTAAATTGAGTTGACAGCGCACAGTTATGATTATTATGATGTGTTCCCAAATAAAAATTCTATGTCATCCCATGACTCCTCTGGTTTCTTATGAAATCAGAATTAATGCGGTTGTGTTTGTTAGCTAATAACACAACTAATGAACAATAACTGCTGTACAAATAAAATGCCCACTAAATCCTTTAATCTTGTTCATTTCAGCTGTCCCAATGAGAACTCTTGACAAAGAATTTGAATCCCTGCCAGATTCCATGTCTCCAACTGCGAGAAAAAACAAGTTCTAGGTTTTTTTCTTGTAGAACTCACAATTCATGCAAACTGTCTGCACAAAACTAGTATCTTTCCCCTTTGAGAAACAAAGAATGCACAGAGAGGGAGCAAACATGGAATGACTGTCCAATAGCTAAAAATGTCTAAAATTGCTTCAATGCTTCTCATCCATACAATAAATCTGCAATCATTATCACTATGCCCAATTTCTGCTATTTGCATTAAAGTGAAATTTGTGTTAAATTTAAAAACTTTCACTTGGTTTTCAGGAAAATGTTGTACTTGTTCTCATTTTCTCATCTTGGCAAGACCAGGACAATGTATCTCTCCCTTTCAAGGGGCAAGGAGAATTATTTTCATTTACGTTAACAAAGAAGGATTGGATTACTGAAAATATTAAACAGTTTGTGCTACTATTCCAAGGTGTACAAGTTTCAGTATTCTTCCAGGAACCCACTGGTAAAGTGGCATGAAAATTCTGCACATGAGATTGACAGTTCTTATACAGGGTGTGATGCTCTGGAGATAATGCCAAGCAGAGGTTGTTTCAGCTATACTCCAGGGCAATGCGCCTTTAGCAAGCAATGCTTCAATGATCTTCCATAATTCTATTCAATGACAACTTAACATACACTTTGTTTTAAACTGTATAGATCCATCTCAATGAGTCATCAGAGCCAGTTTGTATGACAGGAGCTGGCTTTGCCCTATCCTTTTCAGATCTTACAGCCAATGCTATAGCATAGGTGGCGAACCTTCAGCACTCCAGGTGTTTTGGACCCCAACTCCCAGAATTCTAAGCCTGTATAGCCAATGACAAAGGACTGTGGGAGTTGTGGTCCAAAACATCTGGAGTGCTGAAGGTTCGCCACCACTACTATATAGCCTAGATCCTCAAGCAATTTGCTCTATTTTCTTTTCTCTTCGTCAGGCTCTTATTAACACATGGTCTTGGGTTCCCTGGGCTGCAAAAGAAACGAGTTGAAATCATACGACACAGAAGATCATATTTCTTCAGTGCACTCGGCTCTGACAGAACATTCTCACCCATTCACCAGCATGAATCTATCACTGTCTTCCAACTAGAATTGGTTTCTGATCGTTTTTTAAAGTAATTGTTCTGTGGGTGTGAATTCACCTTGAGCAATCCTCTGAATGGCTTCTTTCAAATGTTCTATGTGCTGCCAACTGCCATAGGTAGAGTGTAGAAACCACAATTATATTCATTGGCTCTGTGCGTCTAATAAAACTAGAACAAGTTAGGTAGGCTTTGTTGTGACTAGAGGAATACAGAAAGAAAGGCATCAGATATTCTGCCAACGGCTAATCAGGCAGGGATGGCTTGGCCTTTAGTTGTAGTGATGCTGACGTGGTACTTTGTTTTAGATTTGGATACCTCTTCCACTAATGTCTTGGCCCTAAGCGTGTTCAGAGTCAAGAGTTATGCAGATATCTGGCTAAAAAGCATAGAGGAGACTGGATGGCAGCACCTAGAGCAGTGATGGTGAACCTTCAGCACTCCAGATGTTTTGGACCACAACTCCCAGAGTCCTTTGTCATTGACAATCTAGGCTCGGAATTCTGGGAGTTGTGGTCCAAAACATCTGGTGTGCCGAAGGTTCGCCACCACTGATCTAGAGGAAATAAATCATCTCTCCTGCTGCCACTGCCCTCCTGTTGCCCCATCTCCCTTCATGGTGTCTGCATGGTGGCAGGGGGCAGTGGAAAGGGGGCAAGATGTGAAAGAGTTCCCTTTGGGGAAAACTGGCCACAGTATCCAAATGCAAAAATAAATAAATAAATAAATAAATAAATAAATAGATGTAGCTTCTTATCAGGGGCAACTGAGTTTTTGTTAAGGGGAAGAAACATCTTAGTGTGCTCAACAAATCAACTGTGGCCAATAAACTAAAGATTTTCATGCCTTCCTTCTTTGCAAAAGAAATCCCACAGGGATAATTAAGGATTCTGGGAAGAAGGATGATATCAACAACTCTCGTTTATGCTCAGTGTAGTCAGTGTACTTTAATGAAGGCAGATTTTACTGCATATAAAAAGAGCAGTGACTTTTGCTTCAGTTCTTTGGCCAAACAGGCTCCAGTTTGGACATCATTAAAGGCAAATAACACATGCAGCTTTAAAGTTATTGGGGAGACTACTATTGGAAGTAATTTAAAAGCCCAGAATAAATCCGCACATGTTAATAACTGGAAGTCTTAGTCCATTTCAACACAGCTGCTAATAAACTGCAGCACAATCCCTTACCCGCCTACTCTGTTGTAAGCCTTCAGCCTTACAGAGCAGTCCATTGATGGTAAAGAAGAGAAGGAGAAAGGGTCAGTTCTATAGGATGATCAGATTCACAGTAGCAGGGTAGAAGGCCAGGGTGCTTGAAGAAACATAAGGATACCAGCTCCAGATGTGATGTTGTTTCTCATTTTGGAGACATTTTAGAAGTACATGGATGTCTTTGGCATGCCCACTTTATAACTGATACTATAAATGCAACTTCATTTTATGGCACATACAACATATGAACATTTTGCTCCAAGGGGCAGTTTCATCAAGCCTTTTGATAATATTTTTGACACATTTGCCTATTAAGTTCCCCTGTCTGCTACCTACATAGATTTGCCACCTGCCCTTAAATGGAATGAAGGGAGAAAACCAAAACTGGGGTCAAAACAAATACCTGTTTGCATAGATCTGCACTTGTTAATTTATAGGCACAGATAAACATTCTGATTTTTTTTCATAATTTAAAATAACTGTAATGCATCTCGGTCAGTGGGAAAGACTGACAAAATCTTCTAACATTCACCACCTTCTGACATTGCCTTGGAAACTTCAAAAATCAAACACGATATTTTTGGAGGCCTAATTTGGCCCTGAAGCCTCCAATTGAAGATCCTTGTTAGATCCATTATCCTGATTCTTGTTGACAGATTTAAAGAACATGTTCATTTCTTTCTTCAAGTAACAATTTTTGCATGAAAAAGACTGGACAGAACCTGCATTTTGAAATTATGAAGCTTTAAATATGACGCCTCAGTCTTCTGTTTTATTATGAAAGATTGTAATTTTAAAGACCTCTACAGAAATGGTAGGCCTTCTTTTTCCTGACATTTTCCCACAGATGTGGGGGCCTCTGTTTGGATCCTTATAAACCACTTGGTCTGATCAACTGCATCTTCGGGTGCAGGCCAACAATTGGCATGTTCTAATTGACAGCATCTTGCCATCTCTGTTTTGGCTGCCCATGAGGCTGCCAGCCATAGATTTTCAGGCAGTTAGCAGTTTTGGCAACAGTGGAAGGTGCCACACTGACATGTCCAAAGCCCGCTTTCTCTCATATTCTCTGTAACTGATTTATTTATTTATTTATTTATTTATTTATTTATTTACTGCCCATCTTCCAAGGGAACTCCGGGCAGTTAACAACACCAAAACACATAACAATGGGACGTTCAAACAACATAAAGGAAAAGATATGAAGAAACACATAAAAAGTAATAAAATAAAATACTATCAAATACTCGGCAAGATGGCAGAATTGAATGAAAAAAGAGGAAAAAATAAAAAAATAAAAATTTAAAGGTTGCCAAATGCCTCACAGAAGACCCAGGTCTTCAAGGCTTTTTTAAAGGCAGGCAGGGACTGTGCTAGGCGCAACTCACTCAACAGATGGTTCCAAAGCGAGGGGCCAGCCACAGAGAAGGGTCAATATCACATCTTGTTGCTGTTGGACAGTACCATTTGTGACATGGTCAAGTAGGAAGATACCCAATGCCCAACAGAGCATAAACATTTTCATGGCTCGGATGTGTCTCTCTATGCCCATTGTTGCTGCCTAGCAATCTGCACCATACAGTGCAACAGGGCAGATGAAATCTTAGATTTGAGAATGATTGCCATTCATCTGTTGCAAAGCACACCAGTAAATTTACACCAATACAACCAGACCCACATTCACCATTGCTTGCACATCACCATTGGTGCCACCATCACCTTGGAGATGGGAGCCAAGATACCAATATATATATATATTGCTTTAAATTTTGTCCCTTTGTTTGGAACATTCCATGGATTGTAACATTCTCTAGGTACCCAGATTTCTTACTATTCAGGCAGAGTCTAAAGTGGCTGAGGTGGTCACTCTATATATGAACTTGCCACTGCAGTTTGTTCCTAGCGATAGTAGAAAGAAAGGATACTGGAGTGGTGGTGGTGGTGGAATCAAACAGAACACCTTTTCTACAAATCTTTTAGGTGCTAAAACCACCTAAAATTAAAGTAAACCTCTTTACTGTTAAAATGTAACTCCCAAACACTGAGAGTGAAAGAATAAGTGAAGGAATTTCCAATGAATGATGACATTCATCCAAAACTAGGCCCAACGCAAAGGAGAGAATAGAAATCAGTCAACTGTGGACAATTGTACTGTGTCCTGTGGGAAAAGGTGGATAATCTGGTGCAAAATGGTTCAAGCCTGTGCTTCTGCTTTCTTGTCAGGTTTAAAGTCCAAATGCTTCACTCCATCATCAGTTCTCCCACACAGCCAGCTGACAGGTGAGCTCAGAGGAATCAGGAGGAAGCCCTCTCTTCCATGACAAATATTCCATGGATTTTGTTGTTTGTGTGGAACTCAGCTTTTAACACTTTAAAACATAAAATTTCATCTGGGCATCTTTATATAAATATTTCACTCCTCTTTGGGGCAGAATAATAAGTTATACAATACTTATGTCAAAAAATACTCTTCACAGGCAATTTTGTCTTTTTATTCTATCTCTTCTGAGTAGAAAATGCCAAGTGGATATTATTTTAGATGCTTTTATTAATCTGTATTTCATACACAAGAAAATTATCACTCTAAAAAAATAAAAACTTGTAAGCATAAAAATTAATGTAAGAAAAAGATATGTCAACCACATTTTAACATTTAAGGAATATAATTCATAGCCTTAAGCAATTATTACTTTGACACATCTCAGAAAGTCTAAATTGAAAGTATCCTACCCATAGTGTTATGCCACCATAAAAGTCATTACCATGGTGCCTATTTCTCCTTCAGTTCTATCTAGAGTATTTGTGTCTTTTCTGTAGTCCACATCAGCTGTGGCTTAACTATCTTGCAACCTGTAGCTTGTCTATTTTGTAATATTCAATTTTAAACAATCCTAGACTGTTGCTTTCATTATATAGCTTGCAAAGCAATTTTCTGAAACATTTTTCTATGCTTTTGTTAGAAAAGCATAAAGCTCAAAAACAACTAGTCTAATCTCACTTGCAGACTGAATGATGTAAAGGAGGGCTGTCCAACTTTGAACGGGCCGAGGTCTACTTTTTCCAGATGAAAGTGCCTGAGGGCTACTACACTAAAACCTCTACTTATGAATTTTGTATGTTCCAAGAATATGTTCACAAGTAAAAAAAAAATGTAAGCAGAGCAGCGGTTTCCCATAGGAATGCATGGAAAATCAATTAATCCTGTCTGGAGGGAACATATTTCAATGCATTCCTATGGTAAGGCTGACCATGCACACACTTCCCTTACACCCGCTCGATCTGGTGTGGACAGGTGCAAGGGAGGCGCATGCATGCTTGTGCAGATCACCCCTTCCGCTTGCCTGCGCTGCTGGAAGACTTTTTAAAAAAGGTGCACTTTCCCTCCCAACCCGCCCAGGGCCTGACTTCTCTACTTCTCCTCCTGTTTTCCCCTTCTCTCTTCCAGCCCCCTCGCTGCCACTGCTGCTGCCGCCCATAGCTCTCACTCACTTCTGCCATGTTGTCTGGGGAGCTGGGATGGGCCAAGCCAGCAGCGGGGCAATCACATCACCCCGGCAGCACAAGGAGGAGGGAATGGCTCAGAAGGGGAGCAGGAGGAGCGGCAGGTCACAGTCTCTGTGAGGCAGCAGTGGGGTGGGAGGTGGAGGAGGAGGGGGTGGATGGAAGGGTGGGAGGAAGGAATTATCGGGGGAGAAGAGGGGGATGTCACCACGCAAAGGAGGTGGGCATGCCCATGACCCTGCCCCTCACTGTCCCCTCCACTCCCCTTCGCTCAGAACCAACAACTCAGTTGGTCATGAGAGAGTGGCATGCCTATCATCTGGCCGGTAGGGAGAGCAGGGGACTGTGCCATGGCCCTTGAACTGCCCCGCTCGGCTGAGACAGTGGGCTGGCAGACCCAGAGCTTTGCTGAGGCAGTGGTGGTCCTTGGGATGGGGGGAGGGAGGGGTGGAGAACTTATCCCCTCACTTTCTTATGGGTGGCCGGTGGGCTACTTTTGAACCCTTCGCGGGCTACTGGTAGCCCTCGGTCTACCTGTTGGGCAGGCCTGAAATAGAATATCACAACATAAGAAAAATTATGACTGTTAGAATGTAAGCATGATTGTCCAGACAGATTCCGTTTCTAAAGTTTCCTTTCAGAGTAAAGGAATGTCTATAAACTTATTTTACCAGATGACAATAGCAAAGAACAACTGGACTTGTAATAAACATTATTTGGTTCATGCTATGAGACATGTGAACACCCTCCTAAAAAGGCAATGATACACAATAGTTTTTTTGGAGGCTCCAATAACTCAACAGGAGCAACACCAAGTTTTACTCACTTTTTTACATGTCTTTCAGTATGTTTTTAATTAGAAAACTTCTAAAGCAACAGATAAATATTTGGTGCAAGGGGGCCTAGAGAAGATATGATAGAGAAGTGGCGGTGAGATATGGCAGGGAAGTGGCAGTGAGGGAAGACAAGGGAGAAGAGAGCACAGGGGACATCTTTCTTGACCTAGAGGATATGCCTGTGGCCATGTTCAGATGGAGGTGGTGCAGAAAAGCCTCCAGAGTATGAGGGCACCTTGGAGCAAATATATGAAGAGAACACCTGGAGTGGGGTTTCATTTGAGCTCTGTGCCCCCCCAGGGAGCCTTGCCGTCATTGTGGACATATCCCCTCTTGGTCCTCAAAGCTTCTTGTTTTGGCACCTCGGGGCAGTTGCTATTGAGAGAAGGCAGAGATCCTCCCATCCCAATGCTGTCAGCTAGGGGTTTTGAGCCGTCTGAGACTTAAAGCAGGCCCAGTGATGTCCACAGAGTTAAGACTGTTCCTGAGTTTGTTGCTTCCCAATCCTCCATTCTAATTAATCTCTTATTACTTAAACTACTGTGTATTGATTCTATGAATCCAAGAATGGTGGAGGGGCCAGCATTCAACCCCAGCAGGTTCAGTGGGGCTCACAATAGCATCCATAATATTTGAAATATTGATTGAGAGAAGAATTAAATATTCTGGTTTCCCCTAATTCAAACAAGTTTGCAATGCTTTGGAGCAGCTCACAGCCACCCCATTTGATTTGGAGATAAAATTAGTGTCAAATCTCAAATATTTTTTTCTCCAAAATAAAAGAAAATGTGTAGGTAGATAGGCCAAGCTGATAAAATGGACTTAATAACAGATCTAGCCCCATCATGTGGAGTTGATATATATATAAAGAATGAACATCCATTGTTTTTTTAAAAAGTATATAGATTTCTATTTTATTTATTTATTTATTTATTTTAAGGCTTATATACCGCCCGTCTTCCCGAAGGCACTCCAGGCGGTTCACAACAATATAAAAACAACAAATAATCAGATCAAACAATAAACACACAACAACAATTAAACAATTTGACTAATGACATAAAAGCAGGGAGCAGATGGCGGGGAAAGAAAAAAAACTTAATGCAAGTCACCAAACGCCTCTCGGAAAAGCATGGTCTTTAAAGCTTCCCTAAAGGCTGGCAGAGACTGTGCAAGGCACACTTTGCTTTCAGTCTCAAGACTCTCAATCTCTTGAATGAAATGGGTGGCATCCCTAATATGAGATATGAGACATTTTGGTGTCCCAGTTGTGTGTGGCTGCATCAGACTAGCAACTGGTTCACATATGCACATTCACCAATGGATAGGCCAGACTTCTCATGAGGCAAACCAGGTGAAAGGTGTAGGGAGTCCACATAGAGGCTCTGAACCCCAATGGGCCCTGGCAAAGCGCTGAAGCAAGCCATACGCCCAGGGACTGAGCTCACCCACCAAAAGGGCATGGTCAGGCGTGGAAAGGCCAGGCCAGAGGGATAACCCTCTGGATAACCCTGAGCTGGGCATTGGTCAGCCACAAACAGGCATGCCTCAGGGAGAAAACAGATGGCTACCCAGATATCAGGTTGATCAGGCAACATCTGGTCTTGAGGCATACATCACCAGCCCAAGCCCCACTCCCTTCTTCTCCACTGGCAAGGATTTCCTCCTAGAAAAGGCATTGTTTACATGAAGAGCCACAAGTCTGTCCAAGACCCTCATTCCACCCCTATTGTGATGTGTGTGTTATGCTTGCTTACTGTAACCAATAAAAGTCTTGGGTCCCAGGCGAGAGTCACACAGAGACACAGAGAGAGACGCACAGAGAGAGACACGCCTGGGACTCAGAGATGTTCGCAGCCAATCCATGAGTCGTGTAGTTCATAATGCTACAGAAGGTCTCAAGTGATTGACTGGGGAGAGGGACAGATTGTGCTCAGGACCCTCTCGGGTACTTCCACAGCCCCCTTCCCACTGCTTTCCTGCCTGCCTGCCTGCCAGAGCCATTTCACCCAATTCTGCCACTAGGCAACCAGTTAGTGCCATTTGACTTGACTTTCCTTGGCAGTTCGGCTACAATTTGGGACATCATGGGAGAAGGGAGGTCAGTTTATATCCACATGCCCTGCTACCCACTCCTCCTATGCACATGTAAGTGCCTGGTGTGTGTGCATCCATTTAATTTTGAGAATTTTAGCTAAACATTAATTACAGAAGTGTGTTATTCAGCTGGAAGCTCTTGCCTGAATGGAAGCTTTTCTTCCAAATAGCAAGAACTGAGCAGTTGATCCAGATGTTGATTGCAGCAAGTAGCCAGGATTTTTCTAAACTTTTGCATTCTCATATTTTTGATATACACTGAAGTTCCCAATCCATTGTACCTCCCTCACATGTGTCAATTTCCTCCAAAGGCCTCTAATTTCCTCTAATTGGCACTGTGTGTTATATAGTCTGGCCCTGAGACAAACATTTGCTCTCCTAGCTCTACATCATCTTTTTTGACTATCAGAGAAGGTGGCCTTGAGCCTTTGAAGAGGAACGTAACTGAATCCTACAAATACCTAAATGCAAGGGCTATCTTCTACCACTGAGTTGCATATAAGTTTTTTCCAAAAGATATTTCCTGCTGCACCATATCATGCCAACATTTTCTGTTCTAAGGTTTTAGGTTAGAATGACATAGAAAAATAGACTTTGTGGAGCTCTGAAATTTTCTTGTGGCATATTAGTACTACCATTGCTAGTTTTTCTTTTGTTCTCAGTTCTGTGGCTTTTTTTGAAGAGGTGGTTCTCTCTTCCTTGCTTTTTATGCCTAAAGATCAAAATCTTTTCACCATCATTATTATACATTAATGGCTGTGAATCACCTTGAGAATTTAATCTGTTTCTCTGAAGGGATAGAATTGAGAGTGAGATTGAGAGAGAGAGAGAGAGAGAGAGAGATCCATTTTAGCAAGCAGTGACATTCATTACCAACTCATTTTCTACAAGATGGGCTTGGATCGTCAGGTAAAATGATACTGGTGGATGATTTTCCAAATGAAAAGCCAGCTTCTTGTGGGACAGTTATGTCTGTGCTGTCAAGTTGGAACCACTTTTAGCGACCCTAATGGGGTTTTCAAAGCAAGTGAGGAATTTGAGTGAGTTTACCAATTCCACACCCCCAGTGAGTTTCCATGTCCAAGTGAGGATTTGATTCTTGTTCTCCAGAATACAAGTCCATCACTCAATCTGGAAATCTTATAATTAAATTAAAGCTTTCAGTTAAATTATATTGTGTGCTCAGGGAACAATGAAAATGGCAGTGGCCTATTACTGTGGAAAGGCTCCTTTCTGCAACATGCTGACTGCTTCTGGGAAGTCCAAAATTAGCAAGCATCCTCCAGTGGTCCATCAAGCTTATGTTAAATGTCAGTTCTGACTGAGTAAATCCCAGGAAGGCCAAGGCACTGCAAAGTGCTAAAAGATTTCAAAATACTTTCCCATTTTGATGTTTTCCCCCTCTGATGGATTGTAGCAGAATCATTGGTCTCCAAGGACTCTACATGGAAAACAGAAACCTGTTGTGACAAAACAGAGCAATAATAGATCAGGGTTCCACAGCATGGGCTATCAGAGTCAGTAAACACAGTAAATAAGCATATGGTCTTTATCCTTCTATTAAACATTGAAGTGTCATTAAGTAACCATGGCAATCAACCAAAGGATTTCTTTCCCACCTAATCTAGTGCCTAACTATATTTGTACACGACCCCTAAACTCCGCCACAAATGGCTCCCAGCTCCAGAGCTTAAAATTGTTTCCCCACCAGCTCCGGAGTTTACAGAAAATTAAGTGTGGCCACGCCCACCTAAGCGCGTCCCAGCGCACTTTTCAGGTACCTGCTCTTGGAGCGTGAAAAATCCCAGATCCGCTTGTAAAGGAGTGAGTGCCTGGCTCTCCTCACTTCTGTTTGTTGTTGTTGTTTTTGCCTCCTGCCCCTTTAAGAGAAGGAAGGACGACGACGGGGCTTGTGGAGGCTTGGAGCGGCAAACGGAGGTGAGCCTGCATTCTTTTGTCCCCTTTTTTCTCCCTCCCCTCACGCAGACAGGATCAAGGAAGTGCGGAGGGGTGGGGACGCAGGAAGAGGAACGAACCCCCAAGATCTCTGGTCCGAATTTAAGTGGCCAGCGGATCTTAGGGGCCGTGTGAAAAGAGCCTAAGACACATATGAACATAGTACAGTGACCCCTTATATAACAACTTGTATAACATAAAATTTGTACAACATAAAAAATTCTGGAGATGGGGGAAATTTGCTTAACATAATCGCCTTTGAGGAGAATCTGTACAACATAAAAATGGGATTACTCCGTTTTCAATGCATTCCTATGGGGATTTGTATAAAGGAAAATTTGCTTAACATAATTTCATTTGGAACAAATTAATTCCTTTATACAAGGTACCACTGCACTTCTACCTCTGTCTTTGAAGAGGTGACGGTTGGCATATGTTGGAATTCTTGCCCTTCCCAGGTCATGAAGCAGTTGGGAAATGAGCGATTAACTGAGACAGGAAAGTGATGAATGCCTTTTAGAGAAGGAAGTATCCCAACATGACTGAAAGAGGCAACGGTAAGGCCTTTGTTGAAAAAGCCCTTCCTGAACTCCATAATAATGGATAAATACCAGGCAGTGTCCAATATTCCATTTTTGGGAACTACGCAGTAACATGTGGCAGCCTCTCAGTTCCAGGGATTCCTGAATGAAACAGATTACGTAGATCTATTTGTTTGGCTTCAGAGCCAGATATGGGACTGAAACAGCCTGAGGCTGCATCTACACTATGTTTTACCCTGCAGTTTGTGTCCAAGTTGGGACAGTTAAGTTCAATTTTTTTGCTGCTAAGATGCTTTAAGCACATCCGATCTCGCCTGATTTCGGAAGCTAAGCAGGGTCGGCCCTGGTTAGTACTTGGATGGGAGACCACCAGGGAATACCAGGTGTTGTAGGCACCTGGAGTAGGAACTGGCAAATCACTCCAGTATTCCTGCCAAGAAAACTCCATGGGCATGGAGTCACGAAGAGTCAGTCACGACTGTAACGACACAACACACACACATGGGATGTAAAACTAATCATAAGTAGTTCCATGCCTCCTCCCCCCCCATCAAAAAGTTCGTTGAGTATACTTTGCACCCACACATTGTTTTGTTTCAGTATTTGGAATGTGTGATTCCCTCTATCAGCCTGAAGGCGTAGGGTGGGGTGACCTAGGGTGATGTTGGAGGTGATGCCATAAAATAAACTGGAATATCCCCTCCAGTAAATATTTCTCCTTTTTTGATTTGTGCATGTGTGTAAGATGCTGCTAAATATAGTACTGAGTTAATTCAATGTTGCGCTGCCAGTCAAGAGGGAAAAAGGAAATAAGAGGAGGGACCCAGCTAATGAGAACATCGGCCTGAATAGCGAGGCTTCTTGGGGTGTTTGGAAGAAAGGCTACTTTCCTGCTCCTTTATATATGAAATTCCCAGTATGGCGCAGTGGATACAGTAATGAATTAAGACATTGGAGAATAGGACTCAAAACTCTACCCAGTCATGGAAAATAAATTGGGGTGGTGGTGGGGGGACAGGTAAAACTACTCTCCTTAAGAATTTCACTTACCTGGAAAACTGTCTTTGGGTTGCTTTATGTGGGTTCTGACTTGATGGCACAAAACACACCCTCTCTCTCTCTCTCACACACACACACACACACTAACAGATAATGCTGAATTTTGAGGCATTTTATTCATGTTTGTTTTATGTAAACTGCCCAGAATAGTTCTGACTCTGAGCATTTATGGGGTGGTGTGTAAGTCGAATGAATGGATGGATGAATGAATGAATGAATGAATGAATGAATACCATTTCTGTGGACAACTACAGCTCTTTCAGAAACAGAAACTGGTATTAAAAAAACCTTCAGATCAACCAAAAGAAAAATGGGTTAACCATTCTGTGTCATTATACCCTGGATCACTGTGGTTGATGACCTAAAGCATGAACAAGGTCTCTGTTGGCTTTATATAACTAATTCTTATATCCTTCTGGCCACCCCTCTAAGGATACATAGGACTCCGGAGAACAGAGATCAAATCCAATACTGTTTTACAGTGGAGGAGTAAGTTTAAGAGGTGTTGCTAGAAGGACGTGTTTGATTCCTATTGGGCTCCTTTGGGTTCTGTCTCTTCCACCCCTGCAATGTAACATTTACATGAAATCAGTGGGAGAGGTCATCCAGAAGATTTGAGCTTCGATCTGCTAATTTCTAGATGCATTGAATTACAAATTTAATAATACAATCAACAACTACTAACAGGTAGAATCTGACATGAAATTTATCTGGAAATTGCCAGGCTGATTTTAAAGCAGGGGTTCTAATCATTTGTTCAATTAAGTTTTGTTGCTTACCTTGGATCTTTCTTCTTTCAACCACCCCATCAATCCACAGACTCATATATGCAGTTCAGGAACTTGTGTGTGCTTTCTTCTATCAAATCACATCCAAAATATAGCAACTATTGTATGATTTTTCAAGGCATGTGAGATATTTAAGAAGTAGTTTTACTAGTGCCTCCTCCCAGTTCATTCCCAGGACTGGACCGTGATTTAAATGCAGCCCTCATGAGTCCCAGTCCATCATTCTGTCCATTATCCCACACTTGCTGTCTTCTAGTACCAGTTATCTCATTGTATTGCCTTTTTGGAAGCAAAACTGTGCATTCCATTAGCATCTAACGATCAAGAGGTGGGGACAGCTGTCAAATACAATTGTGTGAGGTCCATGGGGTCTACTGAGCGAGAAATGTCAGCAGAATGAAGCTTGGGCCAATTCCATGCAATGCCAATTTTCTTTTTCTTCCTGCCTTTTCACTGCTAAAATTGCAATGAAATTGAATCACCAAATTGACCATTATTAAAGCAGCTGCAACAGATGGATTCACAGCTGATTCATGACACACTCTCAAAGCCCATTGTCCTGAACCTTTCGGCAAGATGCTGTGAGTTATGATGATCAGTTCTTCAGCCAAAAACATTCCACCACCAGAGGCAAGGAAAGCCGAAATTATTGTCGAGTTGCTGTAGTGTTAATATGTAGCATGTGTGCAGTTCAGGGGTGAACTGAGCCAGCATTGGAAGACTTAGTTCTTTTAAAGACCTTTTCAGATATATCACACTAAATCATGGCTTATTTTGATATGAAGAAACATGTACAAACCACAGCACGTCTTAGGCTTGTAGGCACTCCTGCTCCTCTCTCATATAGCAGGGAGGTGGTATGTGAAAGGTTCCACTTTTGATTAGCTACAGCTGGTTTTGTCATCCAGAACTAGAATGGTGTGTTGAATCTTGACTATTATTAGATCAGCTAACTTAATGATCATTATAACTAGCTTAAATTACTTCAATTAAGAATTGTTTGACGCATCGCTGGACTTAGGCATAAAAACATTTGGATACTTGCCAATAGCGTTTTAGAAGGACTCACTGTCAGCGCACTATGATTCCCTCTGAACACCACTGATGCCCCAGAACCTACATCATCCTACCCCACCCCACCCCCATGGCACCAGTTTCATTGCTACTTCCAGTTACTCACCTCTCAGCATGTGGTGATGGAAATATTAAATGGGAGCAGGTTCAGTTTGCAACATCTCACCACCATTTCTGGACGGCATGCTTAATTGACACTATTGCCCCATTTTGTAATTACTCCTCTCAAAAGTGTACACATTTGACAACCTGACTGATGGCCAGGGATAGAAGGATTTTTAGTGCAGTCCATCTGGAAAATGAAACCTTGAAACACAACATAGAATATATCTGGGTTAGAATAAGCTAAGTGAAGAGAATTATTGATTCAGTTTTGAGCACATTGGTCCACTCCAATACTGAAGTGCAGCAATGAATGATGAAGCAATGAATGGCAACAAAGAATATTCATGAAATTAAGGATGGGGCCTTCTTTGCTAGAAATATTTCTAGTGCCTCTGAGCATATACCACTGAAGAGGCAGCACATGTTATATGCCAGAGCATGGAGCCCCCTGTTTAGTTCCTACCATCTTCAGCAGCTAACAATCCCTCCAGCTACCCTTTGTGAAGACCATCTCATGAAATGAATGAGGCCATTTCCCCCTTGTTGCATCATAGGAAGAGTGAAGTTGACTGACAACATGGTCTGATTGGCTGGCTGGCAGGAATTCATGCACAAAACTAGTGGAACTTAACTTGTTATTTTCAAACCCCGATAGTGAGCGCTGGTAACTATAACATCAATTTGTGTGTCACTGGATGAAGAGAGTAATTAACTACTGTAATAATTGATTAAACATAATTCATTAGTCCCATGCATCAGTGAACAGTCAGTTTCTCAACTAGCCTACCACACAGCATTTTGAGGATAAAGGAAGGTGGGAATATAATTTGGGTGGGCAAGTTCTAGAGCAGTAGTTGCCAACGTTGGGTCTCCAGATGTTATTGGACTACAAATCCCAGAAATTATGGCCAGCATAACCAGTGGTGAAGGTTTCTCAGAGTTTTTCTCAGAGACCAAGAACATCTATGGAACCAAGGTTGGGAACCCTTGAGGTCTGAGAGCTGCACCATCTCTCCCTGGACTTTGGAGGGTCCTACCTCTCCTCATTTTCCACTTTTCTTTTCAAAATATTACTTTAAGGGGTGAGCCCTCTGATGACTAAAGTCTTTTTAAAATTATAAAAAATCGAGGGGGTAGCAAGGAGCTCACCCCCCCCAAGGATTGGGGTAGACCACAAATTTCATCCCAGAGGGCACACATGACCTACAGGCCACACTAAGCCAACCCTTGCAATAGAGCCAAGTATAGTTTCCTGAGTTCTTTGGAGGAAAGCTAGCCTGTAGATGTAACAAATGAACAGATTATATATAATGAAGGGAAGATGCAGAACTCTCCAGGTGCATGTACCTTCAGTGTTTTCATATGTACCCTTTCCCCCATGCTGTAGATGTGATCCAGGTGAGCACGAGTCAGTTACAGTTACATGGACTTTGTGCTGAAAACTTCTGAGTAAAGTCTGTGGCAGAAGGGTCATATCAGGTGATGGTCTGTGACTGATTCCCTTGCCTAACACACTCGTTTGGACCCTCTGCTGCCTTTTTCCTTTTAGCACTGCCCCAGGAGCCTGTAGGGAGATGTTTTCCTCTCAGAGAAATAAAAGCAAATTTAGAAATGAAGCGGCTGCACAGCTAGAGAAGTTGTCACCTGCCTTTTGCATTCAATGAGTGAGGAGAGGAAAAAATCATCATCTCTGATATATTTTAAAAGATTGTATTCCTTTTGATTTTTCCAGTTCTCTCCTGTAGAGTTTTATTTTGTGTAGGTTTTATATTCACATTTCCATCCGTCGACCCTGCCTGAGAAATTTGTTCTGCAGGATACATTCTCAGATCCAGATGGAGTCAAACTGACTACAGGTATTGAACATTTGTTTGCAGCGACAGTATCACCACATACTGGGAATTACAAAAACAAAACTCAGCGTTCGGTTGCCTGACACTTAATAGAAATATTTTGTCATGGTGATGTGTTACAAATCTTTCTTGCTTTAAACTTCTTTATTCCACTAATTTTATCTTCACTATTGATAAGTATATTTGATCCCAAACCAATCATTTGCAGGTTCCTTTTGTTTCAGTGAGATGTAATTAAGCAAATGATTTATTTGATGTATATATTTGTCAACATTTATATGGTGGTCCAAAAATGTACAGAAATAGACATACTAGCAGAAATCTGTGTATCCTTTAATATGCAGCAAAAAGTCAAAGCGATAGCAAGCATATTAAAAGACAACCACAAGGATCACTTCCCAAAACCTGGAGCAACTTCAGAAGGCAACAAGGATGATCAGGGGACTGGAAAGCAAGCCATATGAAGAAAGACTGAAAGGACTGAGCATATTTAGCCTTCAAAAAAGAAGACTGAGGGGGATTTGCTTCTGTCTATGTAATTATTTAATAAGTATATGCTTCTGCTGGCAGAACAAATTTCAAAATACCTCACATCTGTGGTGGTAATTTTCTGATATCTAATATTGAGGATAAAATTGTAGTGTGCAGTGAGCACATTACAGTTGTTTGGCCGACCGTGTCAGATGTTAGCAGTAGAGTGGAACTAGAGATGTCCCAAATGTCATGTGGCTAAGAACAACAGCAAACACCCTGGACACAATACATATTGGATTTTTTTGCAGAAGTATGGAGGACGAGGAGAGCAACTTCTAAAGGCTTCCCTCTGGCTCCAGGCTACCATTAAGGCAACTGTCACACACAGCACACAGCTGAGCTGATGCCTGAGGCAACAGCTTTTCCTCAGGAATTCCTATACTGCATTATTAAAACTCAGCAGTGGGGTAGCTAGAATTTGGAGTGTGTGTGTGTTGCGTCATTACAGTCATGACCGATGCTTCGTGACTCCATGTCCATGGAGTTTTCTTGGCAGGAATACTGGAGTGGTTTGCCAGTTCATACTCCAGGTGCCTACAGCACCTGGTATTCCCTGGTGGTCTTCCACCCAAGTACTAACCAGAGCCGATATTCCAGATCAGATGTGCTTAGGATATCTAGGCAGCTTAGAGTCAGTTTTTGCACCCTCTCCTCCCCCTCAACTGTGTCTCCCTCGCACAGCAAGGGGGGGGGGCAAATCCTGACAGAACAGGGTCTCTCGTCATGCCCTCTTTGTGGGTCTCCTTTCCAGTTAAGGCTCTCCTGTGCAAACCACACAGTGCACAGATAGCGCCAAGCAGGCATTTTTTTTCTCCCAAGCAGCACCTCTGTCACACGCTTCCCTCTCCTTTCCCCAAGCTAACAATCGCCAAGCCTTAGTGGCAGGGGGAGGGGAGTGGGGAGCAATTGACAGAGGTACTGCTTGAGAAAAAACATTGTCTGCTTCCCTCTCCTCCTTTCCCCCAATTAAGCATCACTAAGCCTTAGCGGGGCGAAAGGAGGATTGCTTGTGATATGGCGCATGGCTTCCTCCTCCTGCTTCCCCTCCAGGTGCCCCCAGATTGCTGCGCACCCTGGGGCAAATGCACTCTTCCACACACACACCCAAGGTAAGCCAATGAATCTCAGCATTGTATAAGCTCACTCACCATGTGTGGTGCACTTTGGTTAGAGCATGAGGCCTTGATAAATAGTGGAAGAGGAATTATATATAGTTATATATAATAGTTATATTATATATACAGTGGTACCCCAACTTAAGAGCAGTTCGACTTAAGGGCATGCATTTGGAACGGAGCACGCATTTGGAACGGATTAAATTCATAAGTCGAGGTACCACTGTAGTTATATATAAAAGCTGTCTCATGCCATTTTGTGATGAAGAGGTAACAAGCAAGGAAACAGGCTGCTTTATTTCATATTCCACCATTCAGATGCTTTTAGAACTGTTTAAAAAACTAATAGAAAACAAATATTATAATTATTTTTCAGAAACAGAAACACAAAGTGTTACCTTTTAAAAACTGTAACTATAACAATAACTAGTTCCTTTTAGGGTGCTTGGAACTACAGTTATTTCCCAAGTGCTGATCCTCTCTGCTGCTTTGAAGTATAGTGGAGAACACTATCCCTTTATTGAAGTGAGATTCAGCTACAAAATCAGTCAGCTTCTGTATCTGTAAATGAAGAGGAAACTATATTTTAGTTTATGCCAGGCACCAACATCTGTTGAACTAGACCTACTTGGGCTAAATCATACTCAGTGTTGCTTTTTCTCTCGGTTTCTCTTGTTTAGCAGTAGAGGCGTAGGAGGAAAGCATTGGCCAGAATCCTACTAGTCATCACATAAGGTTTGCATAGCTCGCTGAAGCTAATTTCGGCTAATTTATGAGGTGACATGTCACGTCTTGTCAGCATGTATAACCAAGAATGATTGAGGCATTGGTCAACTATAATTAGCTGTGAGAGGTTTCACAAACAGAGATTCGATGCCAGCCACTGTAATTCACATGAACAGTAATATTTTCTGCATGTCTACTCAGAAGTAGGTCTTACTGTTTTCAGTAGACTTATTCTTATAAAATTGTTAAGGATTGCTTCTTTAAAGGGTTTCAGTGTAGTTGAATTGTGCACAATTATTTTCTGTAGTCAACAAGTATCAGAAATGGTCCAGAGGATGTGTTCCTAATGGACAATCACCTCTCAGTGAATGCCTGCCTAGTATAATCTATTTACTGTTTACTTGAGCATGTTTTTCAAATGGTGCTTTTGGTGAATATTTTATTACAGTTGTTCACTCTGCTTGTTAGATGCACAGTATCAAAGATGCACCCTTTAAAATTTCATGAAATATATGCTTGGAATTAAGTGTGAGCTTATATATTCCCTAGAACCATAAAATGTTGAGCACTTTGGCTAAGAAAACACTATAAACAAGTCTTTGGGGAGGAAGATCAAAATGACATTTTTAAAAAGCATCATTTGTAGAGCATAACATTTGGCAGGCAACTGACTTTCTGTTGGAAGAACAACTATAAATTTTGTGAACCAGTTCTCCTAATTCAGATCAATAGCAGACTCCAAATATTTGTTAAAGGGACTGGTTTACGTGGGATTTACACACTTCTTAGCATAGAGTGGTGAAAGATGTGAAAGTTGTGATAGCGCCGTCTAGAAATTCAATAATTAATTAAAAACACAGATAATAATAATTCAGTATTATTTTGTGGGGAGGGGGTGAAAGTCAGAATTGACTTGATGGTGCGCGCGCGCGCGCACACACACACACACACACACACACACACACACACACACACACACACACACACAAATACTTGTACATGTCATATCTGGAAAAGACAGATATGGTCTCAAAAGAGCCAAATGGAGAGAAGGAAGGAGTTGGGTGGGCATAGCCTATGTCTCTGTTTTTGGAGAGCTGGGGTATGAAACCCAGTCCTGGACTTGGATGTTGTTTTAACACCAAACTTACTTCCTGCCCCATCAGAAGAATGCCTGGCTGATATCATCTGGCCACAAAGAATCTCTGTGCCTGGCAATCTTTTGCCAATAATGTACTTTTGGTACAATGGTTTGATAAAGATGGCTTGCCATTGAATGCTTAGCTTGCATTTTTATTAGTGACATATAAAGGTATCCCCTAGCCAAGTTTTGCATTGAAAAGTGATGTGTAGTTTGACCTAAGGGTTGGCTGGATAGCACAGTGGTTTATGTATTAGTCTGCAAAGCCCAAGGTTGGGTGCTTGATCCTCTATGGTGCTTCCCAAGAGAAGATCCAACCAATGTGCCCTTGAGCAAACTGCACAGTCCAAGGGCAAACCCAGAAGGAGGGAACAGTAGATCACTTCGGAGTGTTCTCTGTCTGAAAAACCCTGAAAAGCATTGCCATAAGTCCAAATTGACTTGATGGAACATAAGGAGGAGGAGGAGGAGCAGCAGCAGCAGCAGCTTGGCCTATAATAGCTATAAATCCACACCAGTTGAAGAATAATGGTAGCAATGGGCTGTGCAGCAGCTTCTTTTGCGAATGAAACAAAGCTATCAAATTCTGAGCTGCTGCCAGTCCAAACTCAAATTACTAGAATCACAGTTCATAAGAATACGGAAAGCCGTAATTGTTTCATCTTATGATGCTGAAACATATTGTCTAAATAATGACTCAGTAAGCTAATACAATTTTGCTTCCGTTCCAACTCCTTTTCCCCCCAGAGAAGACTAATTACTGATCCAAAGTTGGTCCGATCCCATTTCCCATAGCATTTACACAGGGGCTCATTTTGTTATGAAAAAGAACCCGCACAACTCTCTCAATATAATGAATGTGGAAAAAATAAATTGTCCATCTGTATCAAAGGATAAATAAAGGTTATAGTACTGCACAACCAGGTTTGGTTTGGTTTCATTTTATTTTAAGATAATATGCTTTGTTCAGTTAGGACCATGGCTTCCTTTGCATGTCTAATGCTAAAATATGTGCTCACATGGAGGGACAATGTTTGTAAGAAGAAGAAATTTCCATTCATCTTAATGTGTTCTCTGATTGAGGATTTTCAGTTTATCTGGATGCTCTTTCCAGATTCTTTTCCCGTACTCTTTGAAATAGTAGACTTGGACCGCTACTGCACTTCCACAAGCAGCCGCTTCTTATTTTGGATCGCCTTTTCTCCTCCTGTGGTCAGGTGGTGGTTATAGCCGTTCTGCTCTTTGCACTTCAGCGGGTAGCTAGCCATTGGCTTTCCAGTTCTCACTTTAAACTGCTTTAAAACTTGGTTTTAAAGAACCAAGACAATGCAATTCAGTGACAACGAGCTGAAACTTTTGCATAATGAAGTTGGCAAACGTCCTGGCATGGTGGTAGGATTCTGTTTTCTGTGTTTTCTGAAAGCAAAAAGGCTAAGAACAGGGGACAAGGAGAGGAGTGACTTAGTATGTCCGCAAATTCAACCAAATAGCTTAAAAGGGAGATGCAGGAAGTGATGTAAAAAAACACCACCCCCAGTGGCTGTCGCAAGAAAAAGTGCCATATCGGACAAAAAAGGGTGTGGCTGAGGGGGTTCTTCAGATAAACTGATTTGAAAACTGGGCAGTGCTTTTTAAGGTGCCTTGTTTTTAAGGAAAGGGCATTTTAAATCAGAAGTGCGGTAGCGGTATTGCTCAATCTCTTGACTATCAATTAAATCTATATACAAGGGGAAGGGGGAATTATCTCAATGCACAATCTTATCCTTCATATGCCTATTCAGAAGTGAATCCCACTGTGGGATTTAATTTCCAGAAAAATGACCATATAGAATAACTTTTAAAATTGAGACAATTTGCTGCCAAAATGTATGCCCCTTGTGTTACATCCATGGGTTATAACTAAAATGATTTGGGCTATTATTCATTTAATTATAGGCATATGTCTGTGGAGATTCTCAGTCATCCAGGTGAGGATATCTGGGAGTTGAGTCATGGCAACTGGATTTCTTTCTTGTAGGCCTAGCCAATATCTACTGGGAACTGGGCCTTTTTTGTAGTGGCACCATGCTGCCTTTAGAGATCTGCCACTGCCACCACCACCACCCCACTCTGCAGGCATATAAAAGACAACTAACAATCCGGCTGTTTAGACCTGATTAGTGACTATTACTGCTGCCGAACAATTTCTTTGATAACCTAACTCCACCTCTGTTTTCATCTTCTTGTTTTACCTTTATGTAATTTTTGTATTTTAATATGTCATTGCTTGTTGTTTATTTAATTGAGATTTTATTATATTTATTATTATCCTGTATATTGTACAGTGGTTCCCCTGCCCTTTCACGGTTCATATACTGCAGTCCCACTATATCGCAGTACCGCAGTACCCCAAAAGGGTTTGAGGGAGGCAGGGAAAAGGTTTTAAAACCCAGGGATTTTTAAACCTCCCCCCCTTCCCCAAGCTCCAGGCTCCAGCTGATTGGCGCTGGGATGGGGAAACAAAAGGTTTTTCTCTCCCACTCCAGCGCCAATCAGCTGGAGCCCGGGACTTGCCTCCATGGAATCATCGTGTGCTGCTTCCCCGCACCCGGGGGAGGGGGTCGGGAGAAGCAGTGTACAATGTTTAAAATGACTTTAAGCAATGGAGCCAAGCCCTTGGCTCCACTGCTTAAAGTCATTTTAAACATTGCTCGCCACTCCTCCGTGCCCGGGGAGGGGGAGCAGCACACAATGTTTAAAATGACTTTAAGCAACGGAGCCAAGCGCTTGGCTCCACTGCTTAGAGACATTTTGAACAACACGCGCCCACCCCCTGGCCTAATCCAACCTGCATCTGCATATCATGGATTTTCAATCATCACAGGTTGGGTCACTCCGTAACCCCCACGATAGATGGGGGGTCACTGTATATGTGTATTGTATGTGTACATTTTGTAAACCACTCAGAATGGCCTCTTGGCCAGATGGAGCAGTATTTAAGTCTAATAAATAAATAAATAAATAAATAAATAAATAAATAAATAAATAAAT
>JAHTLZ010003542.1:38967950-39045805 GCA_023846285.1 Phrynocephalus versicolor
AATAAATAAATAAATAAATAAATAAATAAATAAATAAATAAATAAATAAATGTAATGTAATGTAATGTCAAACAGTATGTACTGGTCAGTGTGTGGGGTTTTCCTATAAATTTCTATTCCCAGGCTGATGGGGAATTCTGATACCCATACAGTCCAGGAAAGTCAGGTGGTTGTCTTTGGTATCATCCCTGGTGAACTTCCATGTTTACAGAAGCCAACCTAGATGGAAGTGAGCAGGCACAGGGTGCTATCTCATGCCCCATTTGAGCTGATTTTTATAAAAAGGTGCCTTTTCCCCTCCCATGATCATGTGTGACCTCTATCACATGACCACAGAAAACACTTCTTAGTTCATTAAAAGGTGCCTCTAAAAATCATGTTCCCACAACAAGGCATCTTTTCAAAAACAAACTTGACCATGTCCCCTAAAGCACAGCACAAGTCAACTTTCCTGGTACTACCTCTAGAGATAGTTCTTTTTTGAGTCACTTTTATACGCCACTTCTTTTAGCTGCCTCGAATGTAGGTGAGAACCTGAAAAGCCTTATCAAAGTAATCCCCTATTTTCAGTGCTACCATGGTATATGTATATAGTATTTTTTCATTTCAAATAGGCTCACCGACATCCATCACTTCCACATTCCAGAAATGTCCCAAATCCATTGTTCTCAATTAACTTCAGTTATTGGTGTGTGCCGCAGGCGTGGGAACTACGGACGTGGGAACAACTGAGGCGCCCTTTGTGCCACATGATTGCAAGAGGGGTAAAGGCACCTTTTTATAAAAATTGGCTCAAATGGGACATGAGATAGCACCCATTCAAGATGCTCCAAGGGTGACCAAAAACACTCTCTTCAACTTTCTCAATGATCTGCTGAGAAGAGCTAAAGAAAGTCAAAAGAAAGGAGAGCTGTCTGGCAGTCTCTTGCCACCCTTAATTGTTAGCACCCTAACTGTTGACATATTGTCTGTAGAGATAGACACGGAACGAACAATTTTTCGTTTTCGTTTTTCGGTTTTTGTTTCGTTATGTAACGAAACGACAAACAAAATTTGTCTCTAAAATGAAACGAAACGAACAGAAATGTGGGGATTTTGTCGTGCATTTCGTTTCCGTTACAGCAATGAAGTGAGCTGCTTTAAATGCTAAAAAAATCATGTAAAATTGGAATAAATGGTAATGAAATGGTAACGAAATGGTAACAAAATGAAAATGATTTTTTTGCAAAAAATTCACGAACAACGGAAAGGAACTGAAACAGACCTCTAAACGACAAATGACAAACGAAACAGTGAGCTATGTTGCCTTCCTTCACCCCATCCCAATCCAGCAGTTCTCTCATATGATGTTGCTTTGCAACCTACTGGAGACATACTGCCTAGTGTGTGTTCTTTTTACTGTCCAAATTACTAATAGGCCTGAAGTGAGTGAAATCTTTCTGGATTCAATTCAGGCACCATTTGAACCTTTCTGATTGAATTGAAACCTGATCCAGATTGTTCTGAATAAGCCTGATTTGATTCGAGATTTGGGAATTAGCTTCATTTGTTATATAGCGCTAATGTGCACTGCAGGTGATTTGTTTATATAGTTATTGTTCTTCAAGTTCAACTTATTTTAAAAAACGCGTTCATGCTGTCAATACACTTTGGAGGCTTTGGCACTTTTTTAGTTCTTTGTGTTAAGCATCCTCCCATTTTCCCAGCCAGTTTTGAGAAAAGGAATATCTACCTTCTACAATCAGGTGACAAAATGGCCACCATTGTTATCTGTTTAGTTATGTTAGTCAAATAAGGCTTTCTGAGGTGAAAACTGGTAATTCCCTTAAAATTAGTAAAGTAAAAAAATACAAAAACACAGCTTCAGCAAAGGGAAAAATGTAAAGGACAGAATAGGGAAAAAAACAAATTCCAGCTTCCACCTAGCTCTCTTTTTCATAATGAAACTAGCCTTTTGCATATAAAAATAGCACTTTATGAGTGATGAAAGTAGAAAAACATCTTTACTTACAATTCATCTTCAGTAACAATCGGAAGAGTAAAAGGATCTTTATTCATGTCAGAAGCAGCAACACATTATACTGACACACACACACTACTAAGCAGACTATAAATAAGTTATAAAATTATTACATATAAAAGGGTATATGAAATTAAAAAAAAACTAGATTACATCTGTCCAATACTGGGCCAATACTGTCCAATACTGTCCAATACTGGGTGTTTCTGAGGATGTCACTTTGGCCTACTCTTTTTGCACTGCACTTTCCTGGTGGAATTTTGGTGGAGGAATGCCAGCTAGGTAATGCATATTTTCTATTGGGGTTGGTTTTAAACCCACCATGACCATTCACACTGCTTCATTTAAGGCCATGTCCACCGGTTTTGTGTGTTTTGATCTATGCCCTAAGCACATCCGATCTCGCCTGATTTCAGAAGCTAATCAGACCGGGTCAACCCTGGTTAGTACTTGGATGGGAGACCACCAGGGAATACCAGGTGCTGTAGGCACCTGGATCTGGAAATGGCAAACCATTCCAGTATTCCTGCCAAGAAAACTCCATGGACATGGGGTCATGAAGAGTCAGTCATGATTGTAACAACACACACACACAGAGAGAGGGGGGGGAGAGGACTAGTATATTCTCCTACAGAATAACATAGCCCACTCCCCCATTATCCAGTGGTAAAGCATGCAAAATTTCTCCAACAATGTACTTTGGACATTCTTCCTCTTTTTTTTTTCTTTTTTCTTTTAGTTCTGGGTATTTAATTCCCCCGACAGACACACCCATTTTCCTATTTGTGGGCTTGTTTGTCCATCAGTTTTGTCAGAAGGAATACTTATACCCTAAAATCAGGTGACAAAAGATCCACTACTGACATTTGTTTTGTTATGTGCTGCCAAATTGAAAACAACTCACATCTACCATAATATATGGTGGTTACTTCACGTCCTTCCTAAATGTATAATTCAGAAAAACAAGCTTCTGTTCATTCAGTGAACTTAGTCCCGTGAGACCTTTCATAGGAGGATGCTTTAGGCTTTACGTGTTGGCTTCCATCGAGGAAAAGCTTCCTCCAAAAACTGCCGAAGGCAAATATCACAGTCACTTCCCACATTTCAGCACACTTCTTACAGCTGCAATGCATCATCAGGAAACACACAATGAAGGTTACATGAACACATGCAAATCCCCACAGACTTGACTGCTTCCTACTAGACTGTAAAGAAGGCATATTAACTGTCAGACGAGAAGCCTACTTTTATTAATTAATGCAGCTGAGACTTCCTTAAGCCTCCTTTTGAGAGAAACTTTCCACATAGTATTTGGAGGAGTGTCACAACAATGGGCCAGCCTCTGCCATATTTTTGCTCCTTAATGGTATTTCTTCATTATCCAATAATACAAACAATAAATTCCATCCCCTGCTTTGCAACAGTTCTGTAAACATCAAAGAAACAGCCTGGGGGGGGGGATACTGTATATGAGACTAAGAGCCTTTTCACATGATCCCTAAGATCCGCTGGCCACTTAAATTCGGACCAGAGATCTTGGGGGTTCGTTGCTCTTCCTGCATCCCCACCCCTCTGCACTTCCTTGATCCTTTCTGCGTGAGGGGAGGGAGAAAAAAGGGGACAAAAGAATGCAGGCTCACCTCCGTTTGCTGGTCCAAGCCTCCCCGCCCCGTCGTCGTCCTGATTCCTTCTCTTAAAGGGGCGGGAGGCAAAAAAAACCAACAACAAACAGAAGCGAGGAGAGCCGGGCACTCACTCCTTTACGTCCGGATCTGGGATTTATCACCCTCCAAGAGTAGGTACCTGAAAAGTGTGCTGGGACTCACTTAGGTGGGCGTGGCCGCACTTAATTTTCTGTAAACTCGGAAGCTGGTGGGGAAACAATTTTAAGCTCCGGAGCTGGGAGCCATTTGCGGCGGAGTTTAGGGGTCGTGTACAAATACCCTAATTGTAGGAGAAGCAGAAGAGTGTAAGCATTTATTTAGAATGCATGCATGCAAAAGTCATTTTGAGGGTTTCAGAGGTATGCTGATTTGTGCATTTGGACACTGCTTCTTGGGGAACTCTGGGAGCTGTAATCCAAACACCAAATCTGAATACAGTAGTCCCCTGCCACAATGCGGTTCATATATTATGGTCTCATTATATCGCTGATTTTTTCTTGAGAAGCAGGCTTCCAAAGAGAGGTTTTAAACCCCCTCCTGGCACCTCAGCAAACAGACCTAGGACTGCTCCTGTCGGCTGTGCTTGCAAAGAGAGGTTTTCAATCAACCCCTAACACCTCAGCAAACGGACCTTGGGCTGCTCCTGCCTGCTGTGTTTCCAAAAAGAGGTTTTTAATCCCCTCCTGACACCTCAGCAAACAGACCTTGAGCTCCTGGCATCAAGGTTTGCTGAGGTGTCAGGAGGGGGTTAAAAAACTCTTTGCAAGTGGGGCTGGCAGGAGCAGCCCAAGGTCAGTTTGCTGAGGTGTCTGCATTTTGCGGATATTCCTTTATCACGGGTGGATCAGGCATCTAACTCCCGCAATAAAATAAACGGGGGAGTACTTGTACCTCTAGGTTTTTTCCCTACTACAGTATCTGGTCAAAAAGTTGGTCACCAGAAGGGGGCAGAAAGGAGGAGCCCTGCAAAATCAGCCGTTTTATTGATTCCTGGTGGTAGCAGACAAAGAAAAGCCTGAAGCTTGGTAAAGGGGGTCTGCAGGACAGAAAGAAGCATGGGAGCAAGGCTTTACAGCTGATGTTGCTAGTTCTGCCTATCAGGTCTATGGTTTCCATCTGGCCTTTGACTATCCTGCCTACCTCAACATATGGGAAGGCAGGAACATTGGATATAGGGAACTATTAGCATGCGCACTGCAGTTCCTCTGCCACATGAAGAATTAGGGGCTCTATAAGTGACTTATAGGATGGGTGTTTGGGTGGCAGTTTGGAAATTTTACTTGATCATTGAGTTTGCTGGTACATTTTGCAGTTATTCAGATACTACACTTGATCTTTACCAAAATGCTGGAAGTTAGATTTAGAATTTAATTAATTATGAGTCATCAAGTTGATTCCAATTTATGGTGATCCTTGCCAGGGTTTCCCACACGTAACATACTCAAAAGAACTTTATGGGTCGATTATTCTGGTGGTATTCAAGGGTTGTGTAGCTAAACCAAGACTACACAGTCTTGCTCTTTTCCCTTGAAACACTGCTGGGAATTTAATTCCCAACCCTGCCCTGCAGCCAGGTGATCCAACTTACTCAGCTACAATGCCAATATTAACAGCTATACAGTAGGTGCGGAACATGATTCTTGATGCCTAGGATTTAGAAGTTAGCATAAAACCTGAACAATTCATCTCACAACTTTATTTATTTATTTATTTATTTATTTATTGGACTTTTATACCACCCATCTAGCAAATAACTACTCTGGGGGTATACATAAGGCAACCAATACAATTGAATAAAAAAATAATAGCATAAAATAAAATAAAATAAAAACATAAAACAAACTAATATCTAATGACAAATAGAAAAAAACAAATTTAAACCAAAAATACATTAGAACTAACAGCATAACAAAGTAACATAATAAAGATGAACAGAAGTTAGAGGCAGAGGCAGATTTTAGGCATAACATTGGAGAGATGCATATAGTGGAACATTGAGATGGAAAATCACAATCCAGCAAAAACATGTTTAAAGAACCACATTTTAAAAAGACACTTGAAAACTCCCAGTAAAGGGTGCCAGGCAGATTTCTGAGGGCATCTGATTCCACAAGTGAAGGGCAACCACCAAGAAGGCTTGGTTCCTCGTAGCGACACTCTGAACCTCTCAGGGTTCAGACCCTTAGGTGCCCCACCTGGGAAGAACGAGTGATATAGGCAGTTCTGCCAGATAGCGAGGTCCTAAACCATTTAGGGCTTTGTACGTTATCATTAAAACCTTGAAGTCAATGTAGAAGTGAATTGGCTGCCTGTGTAGAACAGCCAGTGCGGGGGTGATATGATGGTGATGTTTCACCCTAGTAAGTAGTCTGGCTACTGTGTTCTCCACCAGCTGAAGTCTCTGTATTAATTCCAAAGGCAGCCCCATGCAGATAGCACTGTGGTAGTCTAACCTTGAGATTGCAAGCGCATGAACCAATGTGGTGAGGGCCCTGATGTCCTGGAAGGCATGCAGTTGGGCGATCCACCACAAATGAAAATGCATGGAGCAAACCGCAGACATGACCTGGGATTCCATGGTAAATGCTGTCCAAGAGAATGCCCAAGCTATGCACCCCATCCATAGTGGGAAGAGTTACCCCCCAAAACAGAGGAAGGATCCCAATCTGCAGACATTAGGGGGGCCAGACAGCCATCTTGCTTGGGTTCAACCTCAATCTATTTGATTCCATCCAATGCAGCATGACACCCAGGCAGCACTCCAAGCATAGCACAGAATTCTCTGCAGTTTGAGAAACCTAAAATACTGTACTCTTAAAAGAAACTTGGGTATTTTCTATTACTTTTGACACCTGAAAAGTAATTTTGTTAGCATTAGTGACTTTGAGAATGTTAAATAGAAAAATTATCTAGTTACATGAAGAAAGTACCTTTGTAGCTATATGCTGGCTGGGGAGCTGAGAGACCTCTAGTCCTAGAAAGTAACTTTCAAAATTCTGTCTAAAACCATGAATATGGTCCCAATTATAACAAACCCCCTAAAAACCTGTTGTTTCCAAAAATTTAATCAGCAGCAGCTTGTGGATTACAGCAAACACTTGTTTCTAAAAGTACACTCAAAAATAAGGTGTGAAACAACTGAGACTCGCATGAATCGATAGACAGGTGAAATAAGATAATTTATCATCCCAAGGAAAGAGCTGTCATGGCTTTAAATGAATCGAACAGAAAAATGTTCATCATTAACAACCCACCAGTACAGATGTAGTGCTCTTATTTTTAAAAACGACACCCCCTAATGAAGATTTGGGGGAGGGTCCTCCAAGCCAATAGAACAGCCTCCAGTTGTTGATGTCCAGCTGACATCAAAGGTTTGTGTGGTTAGGTGAGAGAGGCTACGGCTCTATGCACAGCCTAGTATGCATATGAGAAATAAACTCAATTTCGTCAAGCACATTGGGATATTCTTTTCAAATCACACAGCATCTGGAAGCAAAGCTATACTGTATAATGATACTAAGAGATCA
Organism: Phrynocephalus versicolor; assembly: GCA_023846285.1. NCBI lineage: Eukaryota > Metazoa > Chordata > Lepidosauria > Squamata > Agamidae > Phrynocephalus > Phrynocephalus versicolor. The sequence goes on from JAHTLZ010003542.1 coordinate 38,975,162, forward strand.
TATCACCTTTTTATTTCTTAGTCTGATTTTGTTTCCTGTCACACCATGCTACCTTTCTAAAAATATTTTTTAAAAATATGTTTTTAAAATTTGTATCTGGTATTTCAAAATGTTAAAATCCTCACTTTGTCCCTCAGAATGCTTTGACAGGGCAGTTCAATGTGTGCTGTCTTCAGGCAATTCACCCTGTCTTTGAAAACATTGCTTGCTCCGTTACAAATGTGTGTCCAATGCCCTTGCTATTAATTCATACAAAACAAAATGGCCAAATTCCCAGGAATAGAATTCAGCAAAACCAAAAACCAATGCAGCTTGGTATTTTAGTCATTTCATAGGATAGTCTTAAAACTAAGCTTAACAATTTTCAAGCATAGTCTATGGAACTAAAACCATCCCCCCCCCCCAAACAGTAATATTAAATTTGATTACCCAATGAAGAAAAAACTGCGTGATAACAGAATGTAGACATCCAAGTCTTATTTCTTCTGTAGTCTACATTCTGTTATCACGCAGTTTTTTCTTATAGATGTTCGGACTACAGTCCATTTAGGTAATAGTCAATTCAACTGAGCATAGCGGAACCATTAAATAAACAGGTATAGGGTTGCTGTATTAAAAGCATTTCACATACTATGCTATTTCCCTCACAGGTGAAGATGGTTGGAGAAGAAAGTACTGTATGTATTTTCTCATCATCTCTTTCTTCATGAAGATTTACATTACTGGTGCATATAAATAATGACATGAGCTGATGGACTCCTGGTAGAATTCTCATCAAATTCTTTCAGTATTTATTGCTAAGGGTTACTGGCTTTCTCTGTGCTGTTTGCAAGCAGTACTGCAAAGTTCACAAATTCCCTCTACAGCATTTACCCATTTATCATTCTGTCTCTGAGCTCCCTTTAAGCCGTGGATAGTTTCATGCACTGAATAATTGCTTAGAAATGTTTGCTTCTTGGAAACAATTGGCCCAAACAGTTATTATATGTTTGGCCTTGTATCTCTGGTTGTAGATTTGTTAGAAGAGAATTTATAAATAAAATATTAAAATCTGGGTCAGCTAAGAAACTAAACGGCCGAAATACAGTCTCCCCTAGAGGGATTCCCTTATTTCACTAGAGGAAAATATTCTATATAAGCAAACAAGCAAGCAAGTAATTGCACTGGGGTGAGCCTTGATTTTTTTCAATTACTGTATTTTATTCTCCATATATCTCTTTCATATGTACAAAAAGGGCTAAAATATAGAGTGTAGCAAAGGTTTGGAGAGCCCGGGGACACAAAGTCAGTTTTTGCACCCCTCCTGCCCCCACCACCACATCGCACCCACCCAGAAAGGGGAGGGGCAAACTTGTGGGAACAGCTGGGGGGAGTAGGGACTCTGCACCTCACCACCCAGGGGAAGCAGCCCAGCAGCTCACCCCGACTGACACACTTTCCACTCGGCTTGCCTTCCTACTCCTCTTCTTCTTCCTCCTCCACCATCATCCGCAGCCAGGTGAGGCATCCTCCAAGGGGACCCTTGCCTGCAGTAGAGGCCGGGGGCTGATGGCAGCAGGCAGCTGGGGTGCCATCAGGTGGGGGAGGCAGCCCCCATCCCAGTGCCCTGTGTCTCGGACCTTGAGGGATGGTCCCAACTTCCGAATGGTGGACAAGTAGCTAAAATCCCCACCCTGCCATCTGCATGTCCCCTGCCCTTCCTATTGTTGCTCCCCCCCCCCGCAGAGGGGAAACACTGCCACTCCAGAGGGGTGGCCTCACCAGGGGCAGGGGCACCCGCTTCCCCTTTGCCAAGGCCCCCCAGAGCAGTGGAGGGTGACCCGATGAGGAGGAGTTCGCCGCTGGCTTTTTCAAGGCCCTGGAGGCCCTGAACAACCAGAGGCACTATCTGGGCATGCCAAGCGGCAGAGGAGGGGGAGGAGGAGGCAGCAGTGGAGGTGGTCCAATCACCAAGCCTTGGGGGGAGGAGAACTGCTGGTGGGAGGGTGCATGGCTTCCTCCTCATGCTCCCCCTCTAGGGGCCCCCAGATTACTGCGCACCCGGGGCAAAAGCACCCTTCCATCCCCCTTAGATACGCCCTTGTTTATTAGGTAAGATAAGGGGTGCTCCCCCCTTTCTCATTTCTGATCATGGTCTTGATGACAAACTTCTATATGGTACAGTTTTGACTGTTAACACCTGCTGAGGAAGAAACTGAGTTCCAGCACTTCTTCGTTATTCATTCTCCTCTGAGCAGGTGATCATTCAAAGTGTCAAATTCCTGTCTTATTTCAAGACCTTTTGACGGACTTGAGTAAGAAAATGCAAACCTGCTGGTAATTACTGCTGTACACATTACTGAGGCACCTATCGAATATATTATACAGTAATGGTTCCCAACCTTGGGTTCTGAGATGTTGTTGGACTAAAAATCCCAGAAGCCTTCACCACTAGGCGTGTTGGCCAAGATTTCTGGGACTCAAGGTTGGGAACATTTTTATACACATCTCAGCACTAAAGCTTTAAGGAGGCCTGCAGCTCAATGTAAAATTGATGCTTAATATATTAAAAAAATAACCAGACTCAATATTTTGTATTTACAGGTAGGTCTGAGAAAGACTTGTGTTTGATAACCTGTGGTTCTACTAGGAATTATAGACAACACTGAATTAGATGGACCAAGACTCTTAAATCAGTACAAAACAGCTTACTGTGCTCCAGAGATATGAGCAGGTCTTTGTAAAAGAAAATAAATAAGACAAGCAAAATATACAGAGCTTGGAACATGTACATTTTGGACCACAAATTCCAGGAGGAATTCCTTTTGGTATGGGTATGTCTATGGAAGGGTGGTGATGCGGCTAGGAAGAGATTTCGGTAAAGAAACACTTTCCTTTCTCTCATGCCGCTTTTCTAACTTGCCAACAATTCCTTCCTTTAGATAGAAGCCTTGAAATCCATGGGTTGGGAGAAGGAAGTATTTTTTTTTAAATTACTACAAACAAATTACATTGCAGGAAGGGGATTTTCTGGTAAAGATGGATTACCTCTTCACATTACACACAAAGTAGATCAAAACTGTTTTTAAAAGACCAATTCTCAAATCTTGCTGTAGCATTACTGTGCTTTGCCCCCGGCCCTTTCACAGGCTACTGGCAAGCACTGCCTCAAATTTTTCTCTTTCACTGCCACCAACTAGCTTCTCTAGAAAATTAATGCTTTCAGACTAATTTTAAATTGAATACAGATAAATGAAGTTTATTTATTACAAAATAGAACTAAAAGCATAAAGGGTAACAAAGGAAGACTATAGCTCAAACACACTAAATTTAGGTTACAGACAAAGTTGATCACATGCACACCCAGTTCTTAAGTTTACAGACACTCAACACTTAGTTTTCCTCACAGAAGTTCTAAAACCTTATCTCTTTTCTCTCTAGTCCTTAACTGTCTCTCAGTCAGACCCTATCTGACTCTCTCTCAGATTCTCTCAGTATCTCTCAGACTGTGTAAATCCCTATCTGACCTTCTGCTCTTGAGGAAGGGGGCTTGCCCTCGAAATATTAGCAATGTTTTGTTATTTTTATAGTAGCCTAAAGGTATCACCTGTTCCACTTTTGCATTTGTCTCTCAGACAGTGTATCTGAACTATTCAGTGCTGGGGCTGGGGCTTAAAACCACTCAGGGTCTTCTGCCAAGCTCTCCCATTGGTCAACAACCAACCAATCAATACAGACACATTTCATAGATTATTCATCAAAAGGGGGTAAACCACACTTGCTTTTAAATTGAATACTTTTCCAAAGGCACTCAATTTCTAAAATTGCATAAAATATATTATTTGAAAGAATGAAACTTGTCCCATTTTAAGTCCATCAATGTTCAATGTAATGGGACCTGAATAGTTTTTTTTAATCTTCTTCGTCTTCATCATTATTATCTTTTCACAAAATTTCTTTGGCTGAGTACTCATCATCAGCCATTAAAGATCTGAGACATTTACCAGGTTTTATAAAGGTCATTAAGTTTTGTAAAATATATAATCTATATAGGTTTTTTAAAAAAATTTGAAAAGAACCATGTGGAAGAAAACTGTTCAGCATCATCAGAATGAAATGTAGTGATTCTTTTGAAGAGAACTTCCAGGATCTCATGGGAAATCTTTAAAAATCTTTCTGCTGAGGAAATGTACACTGCAACTCAGCTGAAGCAAACCTGGTATCAATAATAATCCTTAGGATTTAGGACTGTCTTTGATCCTCCTGATTTTAAGCTGCTAGTTTTTTTGCACTTGCCAAGGAGCATAAAAATATGAGTGGCAACACAGTGAGTTGCATAACACAGTGGTAAAGGACTACAAACATGGCAGAATATTCTCACTATACACCAGGAGAAAGACATTTACTTATGTTGTGCTGCTTTCCACTGGCAACTCTCCTGTTTTTACTCTCATTGATTCTCCTGTCTTTCTTCCTGGAGAAAACTGGTTGAGGTAGGAAACATGGAAGAGCTGTTCAAAGCTTTGGGGACTGCTAGTATTAGGGCCCTTCTCTTTCTGAAAAGAGCCCTGTGTGGACTGCCCTTTCTTAAACTCTGCATGTTATCTACAGTTCACTATAACATATTTGTAGGGGAACGGGTTGGTATGCTTGCATAATAGAACTATATGGGGGGAATGCTAATGTGAATGGCAGGTAAAGGACCCAATGCTGATTGGTTAGCATGATTGGAATGTTGTGGGTTCTGGTCTTTGAGATGGTTGAGTTTGTGAATCACTTTAAATCAAGGGTTAGAGCTAAAAGTTCTAGGGAGGTCTGTTTTTAGAGTTTTAAGAGCCATTTTCTCCTGAAGTCCAACACGTTCAAAGGACTCACAATCAGAAGCCACCAATGACTACTGGCTATGTTGGACCTTTTGCATTTCTATTGAATGGCTTACTCCTATCCTTGCCATATTGTTTATACCGATGATACCCAGCTCTACTTCTTGTCACTTCCGGACACTAAGGGGGCTACTATCTCAACTTTACATGCATGTTTAGCTGCAGTAATGAACTGGATGAGGATGAACAAAATGAAACTAAACCCAGAAAAGACAGAGGTGCTCCTGGTCAGTCGAAAGGGAGAACAAGGGATAGGGATGCAACCTGTACTGGATGGGGTCACCCTCCAATTGAAAAATCAAGTACACAGCTTGGGGGGGGGGTCTTGGACTCATCCTTGAGCTTAGATGCCCAGGTCACGGCTGCGGTCAGGAGCGCATTTGTACAATTAAGGCTAGTACGCAAGTTACACCCCTTTCTTGAGAAACCAGCTCTGGCCACAGTAACACATGCTTTAGTGACATCCCGGCTAGACTACTGTAATGCACTCTATGTAGGGCTACTGATGAAAAATCTCAGGAAACTTCAACGGGTCCAAAATGTAGCAGCCAGACTACTGACTGGGGCAGGGTACAGAGATCACATCACGGCCCTATTAAAACAGCTCCACTGGCTGCCAATCAGCTATCGAGCACAATTCAAGGTGCTGACCTTTACCTACAAAGCACTATATGACCTGGGACCTAGCTACCTCAAAGATCGGATCTCACAGTATGAACCAACTTGGGTGTTAAGGTCATCAGGAGAGGCCCTGCTCTCCATCCCCCCACCCTCACAGGTGCGTCTTGTGGAAACCCATGAAAGGGCCTTCTCAACTGCTGCGCCCAGACTCTGGAACTCCCTTCCTCTAGAGGCCAGCGCTGCCTCATCTCCGTTGTCCTTCCAGAAACAAACAAAGACCTTTCTCTTCAGGCAAGCTTTCCCTGAATGATTGACTACCATGTGTATTTTATATGAATCTATGGCTTCACATAGACTTTGTGTTTATGACTACTTATAACCATTTTACTTTAATGTAATGTTGAACTATTAATGCTATAAGATGTCCCTCAATTCCTTGTTCTCAAATACTTGAACACGTCTTAATTGTACTGGACTGTATATTATCCCTCATTACTGTAAGCTGCCTTGGGTCCTTTCCCAAGGAGAAAGGTGGGGTAAAAATACTCTAAAATAAATAAATAAATAAATAAATAAATAAAATATATGTATATTTATTGAAGCTACACTATCTGTATGAAGGTGTTACAGTCCATAAAAACTTATCTGTGGTGCGTTCTGTGGTGTTAAGTTAGAAATGACTTATAGCAACCCTAATAGGGCTTTCCAGGTAACTGAATTATTTCCAGATACTATTGGATGCATTTGACAAACAAATGATGAAAGAAATATTAAACAAAAGAGGGGGGATAAAAAAACACAAAAACCTTTGTGTACTCTTTCATTATAACAAAGCCTTTTTGGTGTGATGAGGCAGAGGAGAATGCAAATGTAACAGAAGTGCTATTGCTTATAAGCTATAGCATACAATAATCATTGTTTTAATGTTAACAATAGGTAAGCACGTGATACTTCAATTGACTGGAATTACGTTTGGATCGATTGCCTTTTGTAGCATTATCTTCCTTAGCCCACTTTACTACATGAAAACACAAGTATGCTTCTTGTATAATAGAAATAAATTAAACTTGGAGTGATATGAAGAAAGACCTGATGCAATGGGCAACAAATGGAGGCACGTGTAAATGATATGCTACACTACACAATTATGCTTTGTGATGTAGCAGCCAATAAAAGCAAAACCACTCTATTCACATGGTCAGGATCTTGGAAAGAAATGCTTAATTTGCAAGATAATTTGCAATTGTTTGTTGATAAAGTGTTTTCCACAAACTAATTTGTAATTTTTGTCATAAAAGCAGCAGCAGCTACATTGTGATTTTCCAACTATAAGCTTCACTTGTTGAAGAGTATGGTCCTTTTGTGACCTCTTATTAAGAACACAAGAAAAACCATGTGGGAACAGACTGAAAACCAGCCTGGGTGAGTGTTATGTTCCCATAGTGGCCAAGCACACACTTATGTGACACCCACAGCAGCACATGAACACAATAATACTCTCCTACTCAAGTTCTCTAACAAATGGTGTTCACAGTAATTTGCTTTTGATAATGGCTTTAGTAACACACTCATCGTGACTACTAGGTAGGGATCTGCAGTGCCTACTTTGTTTGAAAAATAGCATTCTTGCATGAAACTTAACCTGAGTTTCAGCAGGAGGACAGAGCTTTCACAAGCTAAGGAGAAAGTCTTCTGACATTACCCAATGAGCAAGAAATTAGCAAAAAAAAATGGCCACCTCTGGCTTGCCCCCTCCTGACTTCATGTTTGTTTTGCTTACATTGTTTGTTTGCTTTCCCTTCTTAATTGATCTCAATTCAAAGCAGATATGTAATTCTATATAGTACTCCCAGCCTCTGGCTATGTGGGTGAATGGTCTCCTCCATTGATGACACTGTCGTGTATTTCTTTTCCCTCCATTTGACACTTCTGACTGTTAACTGCAGAGCACAATAGAAAGCAAGCATTCTTTTTCTACCTAAGATGCTTTTAAAAGTGATTTTTTTTTGCAAAATACTCTCTCTCCCCCCCCCATGTGTTTCTGCTGCCATAGCTGCTATTGCTTTGTTTTTACCATGTATTTTAATTTAAAAGAGGGAATGACCAAATGTCCACAATTTGTTTATTTGTTTCACTTATTGTTATATTGTCTGATTAATGCAAAGCACTACACTGGGCGGATAATAAAATACTAAACCCAATATTGTACACCTTCCCCCACAATCAAATCCTCACCAGACTCGATCCAATAACACCCCCCCACACACACCCCAGAGTGGCCCTGCTGCCTGATGGGCAGTATAAAACTAATATATAATAAAATAATAATAATAATAATAATCCCATAACACAGAATGAAAAAAACCCCACATCGATAGATAGCCAGTAACATGTTCCCATGAAGGCAAAAGGAAAAGAGGACGGCAGAGAATGAGATGGTTGGACGGCATCATTGATGCAACCAACATGGATATGACCAAACTCCAGGAGGCAGTGGAAGATAGGAAGGCCTGGCGAGCTCTGGTCCATGGGGTCATGAAAAGTCGGACACGACTGAATGACTGAACAACAACAAAAATGTTCCCGATTACTATGAGGGGAGGATCTCTATAAATGATTCATCTTGAAGGCTGGGATTGAAAGGGTCCAAAGAATCTCTGCCAGGAGGCTGATCCAAAGATAAGGGGTCACAAGACACCCAGTTTATTCTGTGCCTGTATATATAGCACATGGATTAAGGCCAACCTGCCCCATGAACTTTGAAAACACTCCAACCTAAGCCTAGTCTCTGTTCATGTCAGTATTTGCATATTCTCAGTTCTCTCTGAAGACCCATTCCTGAGATAACAAGAATACAAAAAAACAGGATATCCCTAAATCTGATGTGACCTGATGCCACATAACAAGGTCAAGTACAACAATGCTCAGAACCAACCCACTGAACTCAGCTGTTGAGTGTATTGCAGAAATGGTGGAAGTGGAATAAGATATTTTCCTGCTGCAAACAACAGGATTGAATGCGTGTGTAAAGATACAGTACTTCCTTTCAAGAAAGGAAGCAAAACAATAATAAACTCAGAACATATCCACATGAGAGCATGGCACTGTCAGTGCATTTTGGGGTCAAACTGAACAAAATACTATAAACAGCAGTCACCAGAAGCTGGGAAGAAGATAATGGTCCATCAAATAATTCCCACATAGCATAATGCCTGAACAATCATATGTATGAACAAAGTGTACTGTTGACAGAATACCTCAAGCCCATTCACAAGCTACAGGAGAAAAGCAAGTGTTATGATTAACATATCTTTCAGCAGAAAAGGAATTTCCACATCCAACAATCTATTTTATCTGAATAACAATCAATATTAAATTATATTATCTTATTTGGGCCTTAGTGAGACGACAGGAGATTCAAGATCAGATCCTTCGTACTTCAAAATAAATGCCATTTCTGATCCTTTGGATTAAGCCCACAGAACTTGCAAAATCTGTTTGTGTAGTGTTTGTATATGATCATATATTTCCTATTGTTCTTCTTTTCCCAGCTTAAATCACCTAGCCTAGCTGAATTTAGGATAATGTCTTGATCATCAGATACGAGTTTGTCTCAGAAAGACAAATTAGCGTGCCCTAGATCAAATTGCGACTAAACTCTTTATAGAAGCAGAAATGACTAAGCTGAGGCTATCACACTTCAGGCACATATTGAGAAGATAAAACTTAATGGGAAAAGTATGGCAATGATGGGAAAAGCCGAAGGCAATGGGAAAAAAGAAAGACCAAATATTAGCTGGATTGACTCAATAAAGGAACACACAGCTTTGAGATGGCATTACCTGAACAGGGCTGTTAATGATAGTGCCTTTTGGAAACCATTAATTACAGTAATTGTATTTCCATGAGTCAGAAGTAGAGATGGGCACCAAATAAAAATGAATCGCTGATTTGTTGGTTCATTACCTAACAAAACGAAATGAAACAAAAAGAACCGAGGAAGCAGTGATACATTAGTAACGAAATGAATTGTCGTTTTTATTAATTTAAAATGAACTTATCCATTTCTCTGTAAAGTGGCTCCCCTGGGTCCTAGAGGTACTAAATTCAGCGAGTACCTTCCTTGGACTCTCCCCTTTAAGTCCTCCCAATCTGGAGACACTTGGGGTTTAGGGGACTGAGTTATTCGACTTCAAAGGGGGTGCCCCAGAAAAAAAATTCTAATTGCAATATGTGCTTGAAAATAGTGATCCCAGGCAGCTAGCAGCATGGAAATTACAGTGAAACTTCCTCAAGCTCTCCCCTTGAAGCACACCCGATTGGAGAGGTTTGGGATACAAGGGGCCAAGTTATTCAACTCCAAAGGGGGTGCCCCTGGGGAAAAAACATTTGTAATTTAAAAGTATTTGAAAATACTGATCTCAGGCATCTAGCAGCATGGAAATTTCAGGGGAGCTCTGCCCTTTAAGTACTCCTAATTTGGAGAGGTTTTAGGTACAGGGGGCCAAGTTATTGAACTCCAAAGGGAGTGCCCCTAGGAATCCATTTGGGGGTTTGGGGGTTTGGTTCTAACTGCCTGCTGGGGCTAGGGTATATAAAAGGCTGCCTGGTTTCAGTTTCTTTGTCATCTGAAGAGTGAGTGTGAGGAGTCAGTCAGCTCTTGCAGTGCTGCTAGCTTGCTGCTTTATAGTTGGCTAACTTCACTTCTGTGTGCTCAAGGCAAAACTGCTTTTTGTGTTGTTGTGTGAGTGGAAAAAGAGAGTGTGTTTTGTGTGTGTAGAAGAGAGAGCCCTTTCTCTGTGTGTGTGGGTGTACTGTGGGTGTGTCTCTGTCCTCAGAGAGACTCTGCTTTTTTATGTTCTTTTTGGGAGAGTTTAAGGGAGGGATTTGGGGCAGGCTTTATTATATTGTATGCATCTTTTCCACCTTAGTGCTAAAGCTACCGTGCTAAATGTGGACAGATTTTTAAAAATACAATTAACAAATTGCATTGTAGTTATAGCCCTTACTACCTCAAATAGAAGGCAGACAAAAGGAGTAGAGTTCACTTCCCTGCTATGTTCATCTCTATGCATTGCATCTTTAATTATGTCTTGTAGACATGACTACCAATTGCCCCAAAGAACTGAGATAGACAATCACACAAACAAAAAAGCAAGAGAAAATTATGCAAGTGGAAACACTACAAAGAACATATACTCTGCTATCCAAACAACATGTTCTGCAAACTCAGAGATCCAACCTATTCACAAGTGACGCTAACATTTTGTGGTTGACAAAATAAATACTGAAAGGAACATAACACAACCCGCAAGACAAATGCCCACTTGGTCACTCCTTGAGTGAGATGAAATACCCGAATGGTTGTTCTGGGGTTTGAGGAGCAGTAATGAATCAGATGGGGATCAATAAATTGAAACTCTGTCTTGATAAGATGGAGATGCTGGTGGTGCCTGACTCATACATTCAGGGAGATGAAGTACACCTCAGCTTTCTTTTAACTAGGATTTCTACTTTCTCTTTCTCTTATCACCCTACATATGTGAAGTCTGGAGATGCTATCATATTCATTTTTATCAGCTGAGGCCCAAGTAACCATACATAAAGTAAAATCCTTCAACTTCATAGGTACACATTTTAAAAACATGCAAAAACATTTATTTTATCTTCTCAAAGATCAGTACTTTTCCATGCATCTGTTAAGAATCATCACATGATACCATGTCATAGGCCACTGATCAGAATCTTGCATACAACTCAGTGGCTGGGTAACAAACCTTATAGATGTGGTGCACATGTAGTTTTATTTGTTTGTTTTATTTATAAGCTACCTTTCTCCCAGTAAGATGATGCAAGGCAGCTCACAATATTAAAAATAACAGAACTGAAAGTATAAATCAGTGAAACATTAAAAAGCAATTACATGAAATGCTAATTACAATACAATTGAATAAATATAAGCCTGTAAATATGAAATGCTACATGAACTAATTCTGGAATCCCATGCGTATCTGAGGATATGGATCACAGATACAAAGTCAGCCTCCGAGGAATAAGCTTTATTTATGATTTCATCTTGGCAAAAGCTTTGGTGTATCTAGCCTCTGATTTAACTCTGGGTTCCCCTCCTTCCCCAAGGTCCTTTTTAATTGAAACTTGAAACATGGCAGGGAAATTATGGGAAAGCAACATGTGTGTAAAAGCTGTACAGGATGTGTTCCTCCTTCATTGTCACTCATAGAGCTAGCCTGAGACACATTGCTATCTCAACATAGCAATGGAGTATTGTGTACAATTCTGGTCACCGCATCTCAAAAAAGACATAATGGAACTGGAGAAGGTGCAGAAGAGAGTGACTAAAATAATTACTGGCCTGGGGGACCTCCCTTATGAGGAAAGACTAAAACATTTGGGGCTCTTTAGTCTGGAAAAAAGGTGCCGGGGGGGGATATGATTGAGACGTACAAAATAATGCAGGGCATGAGTCAAGTGGATAGAGAGACACTCTTCTCCCTCTCACAAAATACCAAAACTAGGGGACATCCACTCAAACTGTGGGTTGGGAGAGCGAGAACAGACAAAAAAATATTTTTTTTTACCCAGCGTGTTGTTAGTCTGTGGAACTCCCTGTCACAAGATGTGGTGATGGTATCTAGCCTGGATGCCTTCAAAAGGGGACTGGACAAATTCCTGGAGGAGAAGTCCATCACAGGTTACAAACCATGATAGAGATGTGTAATCTCCAGGCTTAAAACCAGGGTACTTCAAGGGCCAGATGCAGGGGAGTGCTTGCAGGAGACAGATATCTAGTCTCATGCGCTCCCATAGGCATTTGGTGGGACCACTGTGAGATACAGGAAGCTGGACTAGATGGGCCTTTGGCCTGATCCAGCATGGCGCTTATGTTCTTATGTTCTTATGCTCAATAAGAGTTCAGATAAGGTCCTCTCTTCCTCTCATTTATGGTCAACAGTAGTTTACAAAAATTGCAGCACCATTCAGATCACAAATCTTGGTCCTGTTCCCGCTCCAGTGAGCACCCATTGTGAAAGAGGTAGCTTCACCAGTTGCATGCCAGGGCTGGCCTCTATATTTGTTACATAGCGAGACACAGAGTCTATTATTTTATTTTTGCTTAGCTTCCTAAACCAAATGTTAAAAGATGTGCCTGAATAATCTGGTCCATCCTATCGTGTTTCAGGTAATTATATTTACACAAATAAATTAAATATATGCTCTTCCACACCCAACTCTTATGAATAGGGATGGACACCTTACGAAAAATGACACGCTGTTTCGTCATTTCATAAGCTTACGAAATGTTACAAAATGAAACAAAAACGACAAACAGCATTTCATCAAGAAATGAAAATAAACACCTTTTTTGTTTTGGAAATGAATCGATTCATCCTAGTGGCGAGAGGCCTCTTGATCCAGCTGTCTTGAGAAGAGGAGGTTTATTTTTAAACTCTTTTCCTTCCTTCCCTCCCCACGCCTCAGCTGTTGACAGCTAGCTTATCTCTGATCTTGACCTGCCGCTAGCCAGGAGCTGAGCCCTGCTGCCTGTCTCTGGATTGTGGACATGGCACTTTTAGGACCATGAGGCTGACTGGATCATGTTCCCCTTCCCTTCACTGTGCCTGTGCCTGCAAGTTGATGGTGAATTGTAGTGGATGTCTTGGAGGACGCTGGAATCTGTTGTCTAACTATACTATTGGCACAGTTAGAAATAATAATGTAATAAAATGGCCGTGGAACAAACTTATAATTTTAAAATGGAAAAACATTTCACCTGTCACCTGTAAATAACTTTGCCTGAATGAAGGAACTCAAGCCCTACACCTTCTATTTAAATTCTTTTGGTTGCAATTTTATCTAGGAATAAACCCACTGAACTCTATCAGAGTTACTTCTGAGTAGAAAGAGGTATATAGGACACATGTAGCATAACCAGCTATATTAGAAAAAATATTAGTGAAACATAACATTGTTTATCTATGAAATAGATTTGCTGACAACAAATTATGAAAGGAAGTAGGTAACGAATTCACATATATAATTCAATTGGAAAATAAGTAAATACTTTGAAAGTACCTTCTCTGTCATCACTGCTTCTCACATTTGCAAAGTTCTGTTGGAAATGAACACTTACAGTAATCAGAAATGACAAGTGACAGGTACATGACATCAGAATTCAGAGGACTGTTGAGTTAGCATCTTTGTGACTTCACTGAAATGGTGGATTCGTGTCTTTTAAAGATACATCTCATTTTCCCACTGGAGCAGCTGGGAAGATACAACTGAAAAACCTCCCCAACGAAGTCCAAAGTGGGAAGTGGGTTGCACAGGGCTTGGCTTTGCTTGTTTGGTAGTGTTTTGATTAACTTTCCCCCCTTTTGTATAAATGTTGTTTTATGTTTTGTATTGTTATATTTGTATTATTTATTGTATTGTAGGAAATGATGCCAGGATCACTCTCCCAATATCTCAGAGAAGGCCTGGGGAAAGCTATAAGATATCATCAGGAAATTTCTGGGTTCCGAGATGCTCCAAGACAGACGAAAGTACAAGGCAGTTCTCAATACTTGAACATGTCTTAATTGTACTGGACTGTATATTATCCCTCATTACTGTAAGCTGCCTTGGGTCCTTTTCCAAGGAGAAAGGCGGGGTAAAAATACTCTAAAAGTAAATACAAATTATTATTAATAATAATAATACAGTGGTACCCTGTATAAAGGAATTAATTCATTCCAAATAAAATTATGTTAAGCAAATTTTCCTTTTTACAAATTTCCCATTGAATGAATTGAAAACAATTCAAGAATCAAGAATGGCAGTGAGGTGAGGTTGATCACAGGTCAACAGACAGTGTGATCAGCAGTCTTCTTGGCATCTGATAGTAGGGTCGAATTAAATATGTCTGAAAAGAGTTAGTATTCATGTATTTGTAATGCTGCCACTTCATGGCTCAAGTATCCTAAGGAACTAACAATATTTTTAGTTTCGTTCCTCATTAAAATGCAAATATTTTAAATGCAAAGATTTGCAAAGTATCTTTGATGATCAACTGACTCATTATACAATTTTATAAAGTAACCCAGTAAAATGAAGAGGTCAACTAAAAACAGTTAACGGCACAAGAACATTTTCTGCAAATACACAGGAGACAGATGCATCTTCCTTTCATTCTTATTTCAAAGCTCTTCGCATACTTCAGTGGTAGGGTATGTTCAACACAATCTTTCATCTTGTGTTGTTACACAACAGTAAATATATAACTCCCTTCCCAAACCACTTTTATTTCTTTATGCAAATTATGATTTCTTGGACATGTATATTCCTTTCATCATTAAAAATAATTCACTTCCAGGTGAAATATTTTTATTCAAATATAAATATTCATGTTTTATTAAATATTGGCATCAAATTACACATTATGAGAGTTTCTTTTACGCAGTCTGGGTCAAGTGAAATTGTAAATTCCTATTTCTCAAGTTCCCTTACAACTTGCCTTACACATTAACCACCAAAATTTATCAAGGATATGTCCACACCTACTCTTGGGTTGAGGACAATTAAGAGTACCAAATTAATGCAAGCCATGCTTCCTGCAGTTAATATGTTCGCCTCTAGTGAGAGACCGTCTACAGACATGCATGCCTCAGCAATGAGACGTGAAAAGTTAAACACATGTTAGCCTTGCAGTGAACAATCATAAATACACAGCTAAATCGAAGACATGAAGGATAAGAAAAGCACAAACTATGTCAAGCAGATGTCTTGCACTACTTCTAAATGCATGTTAAGTGTGCAGTAGGACCCCCATATCCACTGATTCATTATCCACTGATACAGTTATCCACGGTTCGCAGAGGGAAAAGTTAAATAATTCAGCAGCCACAAAGCAAGCTGTAAAGCAAGCTGTTGTCACAAACAGCAGCTGTAAAGCAAGCTATTCTCACAAACGGTGGCCATAAAGCAAGCTACTGTCTCAAAACAAGGGTCATAAAGCAAGCTACTGTCAAGAAACAACATTTTGGGGGTGGGTGGCAGGCGTTCTCTCTTATCCATGGTTTTCATTATCCATGGAAAGGCCTGGAACCAATCCCCAGCAGATACCGGGTCCTACTGTATTACCTAGTTTGACATGGAGTAGAAGTTGTTCTTTCTATCCCCCTTGGCTCTGTTGCAGAGAGATCTTACTTTGCCATCATTTAAGCCACAATATAATTCTTCCAGGAGCTAATGCCTGCATGACAACCACAAGTACCATGTGGCATGAGACTGCATGAATGTGATACAACCCTGTTTGACAGTATATGAGATCAATTATACAGGTTGTCATCAATTGATAAATATGTCCAGTTCACATTTCAAGACATTTTACTTTATCCACTAGAGTACTTACAAAGAAATATCACCAACTATAAATCACAAAGGATCTGAGTGATAGATTATTCTGCATGAACATTGCCCTTTTCTGAACCATCGGAAAGATGGGACTTTCCTACGGAAATCTTGGAGAATATTTTTCTAATGTCAATAGCATACAGAGAGGATACAGATGGTCTTGATATTCTGTTTCTTTCATGGTGGCCCAGAAGTACATAGTGGCTGTCTTTGTTTAACTGTGCTTTTTATCTCCACTTTTATCTAAAAATGGCTGGCTGCTAGTGGTGGGAGTCAGTGACCAAAAGAAACAATTCTATGTTACTGGTTACTGTTTAAAAAGTAGCAATGTTTTCTGGGCTGATTCTAGGCATAGTTTTTGTTTCTTAAATATGGTGTAGACAACACATTTTGGTATAGAGACATCAGGTTGCGTTTGGGGAGGAACTGATTGTATTCAGTGAGGTAGAATTAAGGAGATGTAAGAAAATGGGCAGGAAAGATAAATAAACTCATGTTAAACTCATGTTGACCCATAAAATGCTGGGAGAGTAATGAACAGAATTGTTCAGAAAATTCTGAAAGCCCATCTATTAGTTAAGAGTACATATAAGTGTTATCAACGTATTTATCATCTCTGCTTCCAATGGATCCCACGACTCGGTTCTCAAGAAGGGGACTGTATTGATTCTGACACCGTTTAATTAAAATCCAGTGCAGTAGGTTATTGGCAAAGATAAGATAAAAAAAACTATTGCACAATCGTCAGATCACTGCAAACAAGCAAACATATCATGCCATATTAATCAGTATTTATACAATAAAATAAACATTTTAATATTAATGCTTTAAAATATAGTATAAAATATTGTTTACTTAAACCAATTTAACTAAAATCCCCTAAAAGTATTTACTTTACAATTGTAAAACCTTTACATAAAACATCTAATTTGCATTCTAAGAGGCTATCTTCAAACCTCTGAATCTTTATAGCACTTTACACCTATACCATCCAAATACTAAGTTCTGCATATAGCGGCTTTAAAAGCAAATATTGCAACTCTGTTTATTATATCTAGATTAGATGTTTGTAATAAAAACTCAGTTTCTCTGAGGTGCTTCTGTCTTCCACTTTCTTTAAAATGTGCTGTAAATAATTTTCTCTTCTATTGCTATATAGGGGACAGTCTAATACATAATGGGCTAAGTCCTCGAGGGCAGGGTTTCCACAAACACATAAACGATTATCTATAGGGATACCCTGAAACCTACCCCATTTCATCATAGTATCCATTTGTTCAAATCGCAAGTGAGTATATACTTTCCTATATTGCATTTTCATTGGGACAGTTAAATATTGTTCATAATGATGCAGTTGTTTTGTATTAGCCAACCATTTTGTTGTTGTTGTAGATGCAACAGCAGATATATCCATCTGTGCCAAAAAGCAAAGCAAAAGCAAAGTGTGCTGCTTATATACTGTCCCATAGCACTTATAGCACTCTCTGGACGGTTTAGAATGTAATTATGCAGGCTGCACACACACACCCCAACCGCAAGTTGGGTACTCATTTGATTGACTTTGGAAGGATGGAAGGCTGAGTCAACCTTGAACTGGCTATCTAGAATCGAACCCTGGGTCCTGAATAGTTTTGGCTTCAGTACAACAGCTTAACCACTGTGCCAGAATTGACTTGATGGTATAAGATAATTATTAATAACGCCACCTGGCCTCCCAGTTATCAGCCCATCACCCCATCCACTGCACCACACTTTCAACATGTTGATTGACTCTCAGAGCCAAAAGCAGAAACCAGAGCTGAAAGTAGGCATTTTGGTGCCTGGAGCTTTGCTGATATATGGCTAGGGTCATGAGAAACTGGTGCAGTCGTCCTCCGACATTTCGTGGTTTATATGCTGCAGTCCCGGTATATCGCGGGACTGCAGTATATGAAGGCAAGGGGCCCTGGGGCAAGCTGTGTGGGCCTGTTTGAGGCCTTCTGCACTTGTCACAGGCCTGGCGTTGCCCTGAGTGGGCCTCCAACGGGCTTCCTTGGCCTATCGGAGGCCCCAGAAGTGGTTTCCGGTGAACCAGAAAACTGGGACTTCTGGATTGCCTGAAACTACTTCTGGGGCTTCCAGCTGGCCTGAGAAGCCTGTTGGACGCCCGTTTTGGGATTTATCGTGGGCCAGGTCGGGTCCCTAACCCCTACAATAATCGGGGGATTACTGTATATGGAGCATGAAAGAATGGAGAGGGACATGCCTGTCCTGAGCCTTCTTGTTTTTTGTTTCTTTCTGCCTCAGGTACTGGAGTGTGCATCCTTCCAGCAGCAAATGTTTGTACAGTACCCTCTAAATCTTTGTACACTGGAGCAAAATCCCAGTTGCCCTCCCATGGTTACAGCTTGGGGAATAATGTGAAACAGTTTGTTGAATTTATTCACAGTTAAAGACCAACAGAATCTGAAACAGTAAACACACATACACAAAAAAAAAACCCTTAAAGCTGGGTTAGGTAAAGCATGAGTGTGTGGAAGGAGGTCATGAGGAGACAAATAGCAAGGGGAACAGGAATCACCTTTGAGTCTGGCATCATATTTTAGTTCTTTTCTTCTGAACCCAGTTGCTTGATTCTGTTCTATGGTATCTAATCTCTGCAAATCTTTTGGCGGAGTCCCAAATAAGGTTTCTGAGGGTATGAGAGACCTTCATGGAATGGCTTGCCATTGCCAAACCCCAGTGAGTTTCCATGGGCAAGCAGGGATTTGAACACTGGCCTCTTTAGTCATTTCCCCACACTTGATGTACTGCTCTCATTGTTTTCCAACACTACCGGTTTTATATCTTCCTGTTTTAGGTGGTGTGCCTTGTGGGCAGATAGCATTATTCTCCGAGGTGGCAGGATAGCGCAGGGAGCCCGGTACCTGGTTGGGAGTTCGATTCCCCCCTGTGCCTACTGGGGAAAGACCTAGCCTGGGCAGCCTTGGGCAAGCTAAATAATGTCAGGGTGATCCCAGAAGAAGAGACATGTTAAACCCATTTTAAGTACTGGATGCTACGAACAGGGGAGGGGGTTCCCTCCCCCCTGTCAGAATGGCCAGGAGGACACCTAATAATCAATACTGTAGGCACCAGAAACGCTATGCGAGCCTGACTTGAGCAAGGAGGCAAATTCCTTCAGGGATTCCTTGCTCGCCAGACAGCTGAACGAAGCAACTGCTTTCCGAACTTGCCCACCCCGAAAGACGATCGAGTTGGGAGGAAAAGCTTCCCCCACACACACCCCGCCCGCTTCTGGAGTTCCCAGAAGTGGTTCCAGACCATCCAGAAGGTCTCTCTCCTGTTGGGTACTCTCTCAGCTTCGTCCCGTCCACCCCCGGAGGCCACCGCGCGCCTTCCTTCGAGACCAGCAGAGCGAAGCCGTCGGGCGGGAAAGGTAAGCGCCGCCCTCCTCTGCCCCTTTCGCCCAGCTCAGCGCCGGAAGGTACCCCGAAGCCTCCTCTTCCAACCCCTCGCTCCCTCCTCCGGACGCCCCCGCAGCCCATCACGCTCCGCTTCTCTTCTTCGGGCGGCGGCGCTCGGGAGACAGCCAGGCGGGAAGTTGGCGCGACGATCAATGGGCTTGATCCGCTGCTCGCCTCGCCCGGCGGGAGGACGGCGCCCGCGCTGATCAATGAGCTGGGCTTTGCTAGCCGCCGACGTCGCCCACAGACGAGCAATCGACGGCGCTTGGTTTGCGCAAACCCTTAGCTCGTGACTCTCTCCCAGGATGGCAACGAAGTGGCGGAGCGTGCAGTGGGCGAGCCCCAAGTCCCGCGTTACTTCTCTGGTCCCGCCCAAGGATTCCACCCTCCGGGATTCCTTGGAAAGTAAAAGTGACTTCCCCATCGTTCTGATCTGGGAGCACCGTTCCCATAAGCCCCCCTCCCCGACCACCCGGATGATGGGGCTTCTAATCCAAAACATCGGGAGGGCAGCATCTAGTTTCACTTGTTAGAATGGAGCTTACTAAGGTGCTTGGAGCCAGGGAACAAATATGGAAAATAGCGCTTGGGCTGCTAAGGACAGGCTTCTACTTAAGATTTTCCAGCCACATTTTATTATGACCTTTGGAGACCTTGTATTTGTTTCAACAGCCATCGTGCAAAAGGAGCCTCAAACCTGGGCATGGTTCCCTTTGGGCAGGCTGTCTTGGTCAGGAAGTTTCAGTAAATAAATAAGTGTTCCAGACTCTGCATGGAACAAGCAAGTCTCTGCTTAGGACTGTGATTCCAAACTTGTTTTAAAGCAGACCCACTGAAATCAATCTAAATCCCTTTGATATGTAGATTGGCACATACGGTATTAGCCACTAGGAACCTGGCCTATCAGGTCAAATCAATGGGCTTTAATTTGATCTTGGTGAACCTTCTCTGATTTGTCTTGAACTAACCCATTGCTTTTTTAAAATATCCCATTCCTTTACTTGGTATCTTACCATCTCATGGCTTGCTCTCATCTTTTTGCCTATTGTACTTTTGGGTGGAGAATGGCCTTCTCTGGATTAGTAATAAGTTCCCAGTACATGACTGGCAACTTTCATGCTTTACTGTCCTAGAACTTTTTTTTAAGGAAGGAAAACTAGAAAGATTTTGGTTAGTGAAAAGAATTAGAAAATTACATTATGCCTTTTGAGGAGCAGCATTCTGTTTATTGTTGATTTGGGCAGACTTTGCTTCCAACTAAGTATGATAACATATACCCCTTTTAATGTTGTTTAAGCTGCCATAGCACGCACAGATATAAATCTCCTGGGCTGATCTTGACAGTTTCTTCAAGGAGCAATAGTAAACCTTTCATCAAGTACATACATTGACACATTCTTTATCCTTGGGTAGTTGCATAGGGAAGAATCCAAACTAAGTTACCGTTAACTCCTATTGAAATCAGCACCACTTCGTTCTCCATGAACTCAGTGTCTCTGAAGTTAAGTCAAGGCTACCTTGGCCTCAGTCTCCATCCCATAGATTTTATGGGACTTACTCTGTGCAGGCCTGTATTTGCTCTCTACTTAGAGGGAAATGTGAAGCAGCCACCGACACGTTCATTTTCAAAGCAAAGTCTTATAACATTCAGCATTATTTAAATCCAAGGAATTTGTGTCCTTAAAATAAGCTACAAGTAGCTACATCAAATATGAGGACTCTTCGAGATGCCAGAGAGCACCACAATCTCACACCTAATGGCTTTGATTTTGAAATTTCAGTAGGTTGCACTATGAAATCAATCTGGTTGAGCTTGCACTGTGATGGGCATGCTCTGGACCCGATCTGTGCGTGAGAGAGGGAGAAAGATGGGATGCTGAGTTGCAAATAAAAATATCTGATTTAGGCAGCAATTTCATAAGACACCAAGGGAGAGTCAGACCTTCCTGCCTTTAATGGGGACAAGGAGCCATGCTCAGATTTCCCTCTTAGCATTCATGAAAATCATTCTTCATTCTTCAGAACTAGAACTCTCCGGATCAAGCAAATTTATTTTTTGCTTCATTTTATGCACATTCCAGTGGTTTTCCTGTTTTTCAGAAGTAAGCCCCACTGAACTGGCTTGGTTAGTGGGGTCAGGGCTGCAGCTTCAAAGAATTTGGACCAGACCTTTTTACCTTCCTTGACTGTGCATCCCTGCAAACAGAGAAAGATGACATTTGGCTCAGAATGAGGACTTCTGCCTCCAGTTTTCAGGAAGCGGCTGTGCCAATTTGCTGCAGTAAAACCATCCACCTGTTTTGCAGCAACTTAAAGAAGAGCAAGTTTTTGTCCAAGCTTCCCTGGCACTGCAGTTCGCTTGATG
The DNA here is from genome assembly GCA_023846285.1 of Phrynocephalus versicolor. Lineage (NCBI taxonomy): Eukaryota > Metazoa > Chordata > Lepidosauria > Squamata > Agamidae > Phrynocephalus > Phrynocephalus versicolor. Next base: position 38,996,869 of record JAHTLZ010003542.1, read on the forward strand.
AGATCTGCTGGTATTGTCTGAGTTGTCGAGCATTTATAGACATGCTTGGATGAAAGGGGATGGAGCAGGAATAGAAACACAAAAAATAGGAACATGCCCAATCAAAGTACATCTGTGCCCAAGAATGGTTCTCTTCTTAGAATGTCAGCCCTCAATTCTCTTGCTAGGCAGAGGTGAAGAGTCAGATATGCAAAGCCTTAACTACAAACAAGATCAAATGCCCATATCTCTGTTTCCTTTTGGAGCATCCCCTCCCCTTCTCCTCCTTCCCCCCACCCCACTTACAGACCAGTGACTGCGTTCCGTCCATGCAGTGGAGCATGTGGTGCTCCCCCAGTTGCGTCAGACCTGTGCAAACAAATAAGGCTCTTCCAAGGGTTGAACCACGCTATTTAAGAGGCAGCATCGGAGGATTCAGCCACCACATCCAGGCTGCCTGTTCTCTCCAGTGCACAGCGGCGGGAATCTGCATCTCATTTCGACGGTAGGATGTGGGATTTTTCACAGAGAAACTGTAACTTTTGTGCTGGGTGGGTAGGAGATGAAGCAGTTAATGTCCGGCTTCTACGCTTATTTTATTTAGTGGAAATTTCTCTTGTAACTGTTTTGAGTTACTGTTAGAAACTGGGAGCATAAAATTGGCTGTTCTCTTTGGAATAGTGGAAGGCAAGTCTCTTGAGTATCTCTTGTTTCAATCATGCCCTTCTGTTTTTCTTAGTCTCTTCCTAATGTAACTGTTCATTAATAGCATTGTGGACAAGAATAGGTTTCTAGATTTTTTCAATATTTAAATTTTATTAACAAAAGGAAAAAGACAAAAGACAAGAGAAACATTAACATAACACAGTGACATGTATTGTAATCTTACTTATTCATTAATTAACCACCTTAGGCAGCTGCTATTTACACCTTTAACAGGGGTCACATTTAACCTCCCACTTCCATCCTAAAAACTGAGACCAATAATCTAAATTATTTCCTAAAGCATGTTTCTTCTCAATTAAGTCATTCATATATTTTAGTAAAGGTTTCCAGGTTTGCATGAAGTGACTGTACTTTATTTCTCCTTTATATATTCTAATCTTATTAGTCAACTTCTCCATCAGGACTGTTTGCCATGTCCTGTTCATCAATGTCTGTAAGGAAAGATCCTGTTTCTAGATTTTTAACAAGACCTCTTGTTTGGTGTTTGTCTCTGCTTTACTGCAAGACAAAGGCACAGGTACATTTTTGTGAACAATTCGGGTCTGGATTCTTGTGAAGCCTTAGTCCTAAAGGTCTAGGAAGGAGTTGTTATTTGTCTCCACTCCCAGAGATATTACAATCCCCACAAGTGCATTTGATGTGACATTCTCAGGTTTGTGTATATAGGAGTATATCTTAATCAGTTACAGAAAAGGAATGTCCGTAAAACTTGGACTTTTTAAAATTTTAGTCTCTGCCTTTATAGTATTAGCGGTTGCTCCTTGTTAAAGTCTTCACTTCTGATTTGCTGATTGGTACAAAGATATTGGACACAGAATGAAAGGTTGGCTGTGAAGCTTCCAATAAATTAATTATAAGCTGTGATAACTTGATGTCAGCAGCTTTGTGATTTTAATAGGTGACTGGATATGATCCAGCCAGATTTAAGCATGTTTAAAGCCTCTTGTGAGTTAAACACATGATAATCTCTTCCACTAAAACAGAGATTTATGTGCTTGTAGCTTTGCATGGTTGATGCTGTGATTTCTCACATGTGAATTTTATAATAAAATAAATAAATATATGTACAGTTACTTAGTAAATACGCCAGATTGTGGAACTACATAAAAATACCTTTTATTTTGCATCCTCCACCTTTCTGTCTCTTTAGTGCAGAAGAACATTCTAAGATACAGAATTTATATCCTTGACACAAAACATCTTCACACAAGCAATTAATTGCATTATTCACAGACATGTAGGTAAAATCACTTAAAGGTAGCTAATGTGGCAAACTTCCTTAACATCAGTTTCATGAAGATCTGCACCTTTTCTCACCCTGAGTCACCTTGGTGGTGTGAAGCAACATATTTCAGCCAGGTAAACTGAGGGAGCACAATTTGCTGTTTTCATTGTGCATCTTGAGCTGATCTGGGGCATGTTGCATAACATTCTGACCCACATAGCAATTATCTTAGAGGGAAGTCAAAGTCATTGATTTTCCTAGGATGTGGAAATGCTGAGCAAATGACAAAGAGGATCCATAAATATGCAAAACCAGTGCTTCCATCATGTAAAAGAAAGGTAGCTCCTACTTCTAAATAAAGGACAAAAACCTCCCCCTTTCTGCCCCTCAATATTGCATTCTGCTGTATTAGAAATGGATGTGAAAAAAATCATTGAGTGCCATCTAGCAGGGCAGTGCATCCTATGGTTTGATTTCTTGCTAACAGCGTCATAGTGGTTTGGCTTTCTTGTGCCCTCACCAGTCCCAGCCATTTACCTCTTAAACCTTGGTTTAAATAGTCCACTGCCCCTCTTTCTGTTAGAACACTTGTCCTTGTTAAGAAGCAGCTGTGCCTGTTGTCAGAAGTGTCATAGCAGCCTCTGGGGATTCTGACGGCCTCTTCTTCCTTTTCTCTTCCAGCCATGTACAGCAGGATCTGCCTGTGCCTGCTCCTGGCTGTGCTGTCCACCAGCTCTTGGGGGCAGCCGATCTCAGGGTCCCACAATGCCAACGTGGGGGCTGTTGACCTGGACCAGAGCTTGCTAGAAGATCACCGGCACGTCCGTTCACCGGACTCAGGGAAATCTATCCAACGAGTGGACAGCACTGTGGACCAAAAAGCCAACCTTGGAATGCTGTTAGCTAAATACCTCCAGCAAGCCCGAAGAGGTATGTGGAAAGAAAGAAAGAAACCTTAGTCTTCATGCACATCCTTTGGGAGTCAGTGAAACCCTCTTCTAAGGAAAGCTTGCTTGTTTGTATTCCAGTTCCTAGAACTCAGGTCAGCATGGCCAAGGCCTTTGTAGAATGGTAGATTGCAAGGCAGTCAAAATGGTGGACTTTCCTAGGCTCTGCCTTTAGTATTTGAGACCGAAGTAAATTCATGAGGACTTCGCCTAACTTGATTTTTTCCAGAAATGTGGGCAAGTTGCTCCTGGTTATTCCAGCCAGTAGAACAGAGGTTTCGTCTTGGTTAGATTAGTCAGACCTTTGTTATGCACATTTTAAGAGTACGGCTCCCCATAATTTACTGGTAATGTTTGCAGGTGTGGTCTGGGAGTTGCCCTCAAAAATGTATCTTTCCCAAGTTTTGGTGGTGGGAGGGAGGGTAGAAGGGTTAAATCACCATATCTTCCTTGTGCTGTAAACACCCAGCATTTCTGTGTAGTTTGCAAAGTGCTACGTTTCTTAATGCGTGTCTCTCCAGTCAGACCCAGCAGCAAAATGGAACCTCCACATTCTGAGGCAGTTTGCCAGATGATCCAGAAAGTCAAGAAAGTAAGGGGTTACTAGATGGCCACTGCTACAAACTGCTTACTTGTCTAGTTCTACCCAGGCAATGGATAACAGAGGTGTCACTTCAATCCCAAGCAGTCCTTTGTTCTTAGATTTTGCCACTACAACATGTATCCCATGTATACATGTATATGTATACATATACAACATGTATCTTACAAAAGGCAAATTAGAAGGTGGAGAAAAAGCAGGGTGTTGCTTGAGTAGCAGGGAGTAAATGGGCTGTCTGGCAAGGAAGCAGAAAAGAGCAGGTGTCTGTCACTGGGGGCAAGAAGAATAAGAGAGACAGAAGACCATTCTAAAGAGGGAGAGGGACCACAAGGAAACAATATCTGCCTACTTCAGAAACATAGAACATTTGAGTTGGAAGGGGCCTGTGAGGCCATCTTGTCCAACCCCCTGCTCAAGGCAGGAGTCTAAATCAAAATAAAACTAAATCCAAAAAACTGGTTGTCCAGTTTTCTCTTGAAAAAGAGCCTTGGAGTATTCACCGGCTGCCAAAGTAATTGGTTCCATTTAGGAAGCTTCTCCTGATAGTCAGCCTAAACACAGCTTCCTATAGCTTGGGCTCATTATTTATTTATTCATATATTTGTATACCCGCAATCCAATTTTCCTCAAACGGGAACTCTGGGTGGTTAAAAACAACAATTATTATTACACATGGAAACAATACACTGTTCCCTAAAAGAGAGCTTGGAAAGCATAACATTTTTGGGCCACAAATCCCAGAATTGCCAAGCTGGCTGTGAAATTCTGGGAGAGATGGTTCCAATTTAAGCTACATGGCTCTGGCTTTCCTTCCTTTCAAAATGCTCAGGACAGAGACGGCTTCTTTTCAGCTAGCATTTATGATGTCCCCGAGCCTTCTCCAGACATGATTATATACCTACCGACTAGAGCTGCAACCTGTCTTCATCTTCCACACACCCAGAGCCCTGTTGCTAGATTGTATTGCAACCAGGCCCTCAGTTCCCTACACAAAAGGAACCTAGAACAGATGTGTACTGTACTATAAAAGAAGGAGCAGATGGCATCTGTTGCTCCATCACTAGCCAGCTGCCCATGTTGATTGACCAACTTGCTTCCATCCACACACATCTACCTCACATTGTTGAGGAACAATGCCAGTTCCTGGGTATTACTCAGGTCTCTTCTGTGATGACAGGAATTGAGAAAATCCTAGCCACTCCAGCACATTCTGTGACATTTAGAGCCAGAGAATCTCCTGATTATGTCCCAGGAGGTTAAACGGTGATTGTAAGTCATCCGTGTGGAACCACTGACTCTCAAGATGTTTTGGAGTTAAGTTTCCAGAAGAGCTAGACAGCAAGAGATTATGGGTGATGTGATCAAAACATCCAGAAGACCAGTGACTTTTCCATCTTTGTCTTAAGGGCAACAATTTCTTTTTTAAAAAGATGTAAATTTTTAAATTCAGATTGAGTCCTGCTTAAAACAAACTTGCAGAACATCATGGGTTGTGTTGTGTGTAGCTTAAGTCTCATAGGTTTTAATGGGTCTGCTCCAGGTATGAACACTACATGTGGTAGTTTGTATATCATTTTATGTCCCATTGAGATGGTGGTTTGTTGTGCTGGATATGCATAGTTAGGGCATGTAGGCAGCATATGGTTAGTGATATGAAAAGGAGGGCTTCTACCCCATTTAATAATGTGGAAGAGGGGATTTTAGTGGATAGAGCTTGCTTATGAAGCTACATCTGCTGAAATTCCCACCTCATAATTAGACATACAGGAGTCCTGCCTTCGTCTTTGTGTGATCACCCTCCTTAGGATTCAAAAGGGATCTCATTGTTCAGCTAAACTTGCTTCCTGGAAAATTAGAAGGTGAGCAGAATTTTCATGACTTAAAACCATCCTGGTTAAAGATGTGTCCGGTCTCTCTTTAAAAGGCCCCATGGAAACAGAATTTGCACATTTCCTTCAAATGCCCTGTTGACCTTTGTTTTTTTAGTATTTGGATTGTTGCAATGTGTCAGCATTTATAGAATATGTGAAATTGAACCATGCGTCATGGATATACATGGCATGCCTGTCTTTCAGAACCAAAAGTTTGTCTGCAAGCAATATGCATTATGTAATGCCATTTGAATGGTACCCTGCCAGATTTGCAGGCAGCCTGCTCCTAGTGGAGCTGGAAAATATTGGTATGTTGACGTGGATCGTGACAGAGATTGCATTTTTCTAGGCTGTCCTTGCAAGATGTGGCTACATAGAGAGCACTGTGACCTCAATATTTACCCCAGCTCACGTCGTCATTCAATAGGCTCTGCCTTAATAATGAATAGTTGGGTGTATCATTTGCACAAATGTGGGCTCGAATTCCATTATTAGAGTTTCTAGTTAAAGCCACTCAGATAGGCAATCTGGAGAGAAGTGTACCATATTTTCCCATCTATAAGACGTCCCCATATATAAGATGACCTATAATTTTCCAGCCTGAAATAACAGTTTCTCTACTGTGTGGTTCTCATTGGCTTACTTCCGTGTAACCTTAAATTTTTAGATGACCTTAAATTTTTAGTCTAACATTTAAGTAAAAAAATACAGTCTTATACATGGAAAATACAGTACTTGTGGGACCAATTGGATTATGTAGCAAAATGTCTAATATACATCTCTGTAGAGTAAGAACTCATACTTTGTATTAGAAGCTGGCTTGAGAGAAATGATCGGAGGAGTCACAGTGTGGAAATGTCAATTATATTGAAACACAATTCCAACAATTATCAGTCAATGGGGTTACTAGCTATGCTGGCTGAGGAATTCGGCATCCTGTTCCACATCTACATGCATCCAGAACTCTTACTGAAGAAGTTCCCCGAGGCAGTCTGATCAGGTGCCAATCACGTTTTGGCCAGACACCTGGGCAGCACCTTGTCAAATCACTACAATTTCTGTGTCAAATTCTGTGCACATATGTATTGAACAAGATACAGGTCGAGGAATTGTCCGAATGAGCAACTAGTACTGTACATACTTTCAACCTTAAAGCTCCGTTGAGAACATCTCTATCCAGAAATAAATTCAATTTACTTCAGCAGAACTTGCTTCTAAATAAGTATCTTGAGAAATGCACTTCTGTGCTTCCCACTCCAGTATTGCAGGAACAACAGCAAATGAGAAACTGAGTCAAAGTGGGTGAAGGATGATAGAGATGAGCTTTAATTGGTTTCTGCAGTATATTTGTTATCTGAGCAGTTATTTCCTTGTCCAACATCATGTCCACCTTTCTATCTTTGGGGTGTACATTTTGTTGGTAGCTAATTTTGCAATCATTGACATAAAATTGAATATACTGGGGTGGTAAAGAGTTCTCTTCTGGCACATAGAACTGCAAAAGACTTTATATAAAACCAGCGTCAATGTTGTTTACTCTGCCAAAGGGGTTCATTTTAAGGATGCAAAGAGGAAGTGCTCAACGTTTCTAACAAGGTTCTAAAGATGTTGGTGGAAAGCAATTTTGAACACAGAAATGGGGGGGGGGGGCAGGAAGGTCAAATGCTGCCTCTAGTTTTCCTTTATGACCTGCTCCTTCCGGAAGCAATTTTGGATGAACACACATAGCCAAAGAGACAGGAAAAGCTTTTGTTTTGGATTGTTGGATTACTTTTCTGAGAAGCATTGTCCCTACCTACAGCACTGAGTTACTTGGGAGTACAGGGGCGACTTTCGTTTTTGTAAAAATGCTAGCTCTTGAGGACAATGAAGAAGCTTCTACAAAATTGGCAGTGCTTCCTAGTATTATAGTACTTTATCAGGACACATTACTATATCACTAAAGCAGTAGTGTGACTACATTAACAGATTATACCTGATTTTCTGACTCTTGACCAGAGATAAATGTCACCTACATCATGACACACACTCACTAGTACATCACATATGATGCTATGCAGACAACGGGGTAACCTGGTCTTTGGAAAAAATATTTTTTACCAATAACTCTGGGAATCCCCAAGCCAACATAGGCACCTGAGGGATTCCAATCACCAAATCCAGTGGATTTAAATTAAATGATAAAATCCCATGGATTTAATTTAAATCATTCTTCTATTGGGTTGTTGGAGAAGGATGTCTGAAGCGTACGAGATCCATCTGGAAGTTGAGTCATAGCTACTGGACTTCTTTTTGAGAGATAGAAACACTTCGCTGTTCATCCAAACAGCTTCATGATGAAGCTGTTTGGATGAACAGCGAAAGTTTCTATCTCTCAAAAAGAAGTCCAGTAGCCACGACTCAACTTCCAGATAAACTCACCTGGATGACTGAGAATCTTCACAGACATAGAGATCCACTTTGGTATCTTGGTATCTTGAAATCACTTTGGTATTATTGGTATCTTGAAATTCTTCGACATCTCCAAAATATCAGTGGACAGAATCTAAGATATGTTCAGCCCAGGAATTTCCTCATTACCACAAACATGGTTCCCCCCCCCCCGCAAAAAAAATGCCCACTCCTGGTTCACCACCCCTAGTTACACTTTCTAACCAAATGTGCCACAGGCTGAGCTTTTGAATTCTTGAGTCTGTTGATCATTTTTCAACAAATCAGAAAAACCTTTGCTGATCTATCACAAATCACCCAGAGACAGCCTACCTCTTGTCCATCCATTTTATAGTACTTTTGGCTTTTAGAAAGTGTAACAATCCCCAGCCAGTATCTCTCAATAGCATTGTACAAAGGTACCTGCCTTGGAATCATTCCTCCCCCCCCCCCCGTGTGTGTTTCTCCGTGCTTCTATAGAAGTGTACAAATGTCAAGTTTGCAGGTTATACTTTGCTGTGTACCACAGCACTACGGTCTACCAGCTGAAACCTAGCGAAGACACCACATGAAATTCCATGCCATGGAATATGTTTTGAGTACTAAAACTAAATGGAACATACTCACGATTAGCTCAAGCTTCATTTACTTTCCCAATATACTTTAGGATGAAGAATGGAGCAATTCTGTAGATACTTCCACTAAACAATTGAGAGTCACATATCTTAGACTATGTTCTACAAATTACCAAAAGATCCTACTAGCAGGTGCTCCTGCAAATGCTCATGGCGCGCAAAAAGAAATAGCATTTAAATCAGGTTGAGAAAGAAGAGTGCCTAAAGTATTGGATAATTCCCATAATTCCTGGCTGTTACCCACATTGGCTAGGACCTATATGAGTGGTAGAACAAGAACATCTGAAGAGTCACAGCTTCTTCATCCTCCAATAAAAAATGTGATGAGATTCTTTGTTGACATCTTTCAGAGAGTTCATTCTGCATTCATCTGGGGCAACAACAAAATCTTATGGAACAGAACTTTCAGAGTAACACATTTATATCAGGGTGAGCTTTCATGGATTGTAGACCACTTCTACATATGACTGTGTCTGACAAAGTGGGGTTGTAATCCACAAAAGCTCACATTAAAATACATTTGCTACTTTTAAAGGTGCCACAGTACGGTTGTTGTCGTTACTTGCTGAATTGACTCAGTGTCACTTTTAATTTCCTCCCCAGGTTCTAATGGAAAGGTTTCTGTGATGGGATTACAGAATTTTGACCCTACCCACCGGATAAGAGACAGAGATTACATGGGCTGGATGGATTTTGGACGTCGCAGTGCTGAAGAATATGAGTACCCTTCTTAAAAATTGTCTAACTATGCTTTTAAAACAAATGTAAATCAAGTCCCATTTCTGTACAGAAGAAATTGTGAGCCTCTTCAAATCAGTGTTCAAAAAAAGACATATGTACTTGATGTAAATTTGTCTGTTAAACTATACAATGCAATATATACCACATACAAACATATGCAGAATTTTCAAGGGAAAAATATTTTTCACTTACAGTTTCTTACCACTCACTGTAGACATATTAAACATATTTAATTCATCCATCAGTTCTCTCACCACTGCTAATGTTGCTGAGTATCACAACCTACTGCAGAGGGGAAATGCTTTCAAATCTACCATTACATTATTCAATAATCTGAACAACTTTCAAAGGAGTGTGTTTAATTAAAAGAATAAAAAATAAATAAAAGTAATCTAGGCAATGTGGTGGCTTGGATCCAGGGTTGGTGACAGCAAGCCCATTATGTATCAACCTAGTCATGACTAATTCAAGTCCTATTGATTAAAAGAGATCTACAGTGAACATCGCCAAGAGTGTATCAACAGCAATCTGTGCAAATATCATCAAGGTAGAACAGCTTTCCCGTGAAAAGCATTTTCATAGCTGTGAGAGACCTTTAGACGTCAGACAAATCACCAGTGCATATTATGAGGTTCGGTTGTTTTCTTTTGTGAAGTAAATGTGATCGTTCTGCTAAATGATGAATCCTGGAATAAACAGAACATTTCTTGCCTCCTGGTGACTTATGCATTTGTTCTGTAGTTCAGAATGAACCTATGACCATTGCTAGCCCTCACACTTTCCAAAGGGTTATGCTTTAGCTAGAGAGAAAACAAATGTTGTGAAGCATTTCACACATTACAAATGATCCAGGTGTAAAATAGTACCTCAAAATAGGTAGGATACAATGTTTTTCATAATTCATTTCTTCATAAATCTAGTAACAGTGGAATCAAAGGAATTGATGGAGTGATGAACATACTATTTCTTGTCAAAAGACATTGACAAAAATGTCTGTGTCTTGCCAATAGGCATTATGTGGACAGATGATAAATCAAAAAAATGAAAGCCTGTTACGGATTGCTGGGCATAGACCTCAACTCCTCTTTGGGAGAGAAGAAGCTGAAAGATACTGAGAAAAAACAGTCATATTTTTCATTGAGGTTTTAGGTGTGAGACAGTTTTCCATGCTACTTGAAGCTGCTACAAAAGAAACCTACTTGACAGATGAATTTCAATTCACGATTATCAGGTGCAAAGACAGGGCTCCCACAGAAACTGGATTTGCAGAGATGACATTATACTCAGTCGTACACAGTAAGCTGTACCTTCTGAAATTCTGAGCTAAATACAGCTAGTACAGCAGGACCCCCGTATGCATGGGGAATTGGTTCCAGCTCCCCCTGCAAATATTGAAATCAATGGATAATAATGAATGCTAAATATATAGCATAGTAAAGGAGGGGGGACTAGAAAAAATATTCTAACATGTATTACCAGTACCAGGTACCATGCTATGCATAATATTTTCAGACTTTGGCTAAGTGAAGCCATGGATATGGGTATCCTAGTAAAAGGTAAAGGTTTTCCCCGCATATGCATGCTAGTCATGTCTGACTCTAGGGATGGTGCTCATCTTTGTTTTTAAGCCAAAGAGCCAGTGTTGTACAAGTCTGTGGCCATGCGGCCAGCATGGCTGAATGCATTTCTGCACACAGAACACTGTGTACCTTCCCGCTTTTTATGGCAGTACCTGCAGTATTTATCTACTTGCACTTGCATGCTTTGGAAGTGCTAGGTTGGCAGGAGCTGGGGTTATCCGCTGTGTGACACCCAGGATTCGAACTGCAGCTAACAGTTTCAGCACTCTAGCCCGCTGAGCCACCAGGCCTCCTTGGGTATCCTACTGTGGTCCCCAAAATCAATGGGATTTTTGTAAAATCCTGCAGTCCTTCCTCTGAATGTCCTACTTGAATGCTAAATTACAGCTTGTGCAAATAGGGATGTTCAAATTAACCTGTTTCCTATATATTAAGGAAATATATATATATGCCTCCAGAGCAGACTCACCTTGAGTCTGCAAGCACACTTGAATTACAAATCCCAGAAGCCTTCACTACTAGCTGTGCTGGCAAAGGCTTCTGGGAGTTGCATTCCAAGAATATCTGGGTACACATAAGCTTGTTTGAAATCACACATGTCTGAACTGTACAATGGGATTTTCATTACATGGCAGCAGTGCTTCAAGCAGCAGCAATGCTGGAGAATTTTATTTGATCCACATTTGTAAGCCAATCTGCATTTCTTGCATTCAAGGACAAACTAGAACACAATTCACATTCCACATGTCTTCAGTTTTGGTGGTCAATGGAATTTGGTCCATTGAAGGAAGAGGACTGCTGTCCCTCCTCACTGGAAATGGCAGTAAAGGCCACACTTCACCTCAAGAGAGAATCAAGTGTGACAGTATACAACTTGCTGAACCAATGCAAGATACAGTAATTTTTGGTGTATAAGACTATATTTTTTACTAAAATGGTTAGACTAAAAATTGGGGCTCGTCTTATACATGGAAGTAAGCCAAGGAGCAAACCACATGGTTGAGAAACTAATTTTGGGCTGCAAAAGGGAGTGGGTGTCTTATGCATAGGTGTGTCTTATAGATGGGAAAATACGGTAATATTCTTCCATTCAATCAGATCATCATAATCTTTGAACTGCAGAGTTGGAAAGGATCCTACAGATCATCAAGTCCAGCCCCTACCAGATACCTAAACCACTGAACTATCCAACAGATATTAAAATATCAATAAGTTGTGCCATGGCAAGAGAGAGAGAAGGGAACAAAACCAGTTAGCTGACACAGCCTACTGCCATTGGAAGCTGCTTTGTGTCCTTTTCCAAGGAGAAAGGAGGGGTAAAAATATTTTAAATAAATAAATAAACAAATAAACAAACAAACAAATAAATAAATAAATAAATAGGCTAACTATGCTCTACGAAAGCACCAACTTTCACTGTTAATGGGGCAGGTCCCAGCCCAAGCCTGTGTTGTTTTGGAAAAGTTACTATTTTGGATGAGGCTTCCTAGAATCTCCTAGCCCATATGGCCATTGGCCATCCTTGTTTGGGGATGCTGAAAGATGTAAACCCCCCCCCCAAAAAAGGGGGAGAGGAGGTGAAGAAAATGGGGGGGGGAAAGGAGGGATAACTTTTCCAGACTCGGCAAAAACATCTATACCAGAGAAAAGTATGTGTAAATCAGGAGTCCTCAACCTAAGGCCCGGGGTTCGGATGTTGCCCCCCAGGGTTCTGAATCTGGCCCCCGGGACCAACTGCACAAGCAAGCCAGCCTCTGCAGCTGCTTCTATTGCTGAGGCAGTTCAAAGTGGTGGGCTATGTCGCTTCCCCCACTCCCTCCACCCACCACCCAGATGATCAGCACACCGGCTAGTGGGACAGTTCAAAGTGGGAGGGCCATGGCAAGGTCCCCTGCTCCCCCCCACCCACCGCCCAGATGGTCGGGATGCCAGGTGCAGCCAAGTGGGGCAATTTAAAACGGGAGGGCTGCGGCAAGGTCTCCCACTCCCTCCATGGGCCTGAGGCCCCACCCCTACTCCTCCTCCACCCCGCCCACCTGCCTTCCTTGTGTGGCCGCCACCTGTGGAATTGTGGTTGTGAGGAAGGAAGGGGGCAGGCAGAGGCAACACCAGCCAGCCTTCCGAGCCAGAGCAGCCATGGCAGTGGACCAATGGAGGGATGGACGGTGGGTGACCGAGGGGGAAACGGAGCTACGTCCGACCCCCCTGCCCCTCCGAGCTGCTGCCTTGCTCCATGGAGCAAGGGAGGGGAAGAGGGAGCCCAGCCCGAGGAGGTGGTGGAGGAGAAGACCTGCAGGAGAGGCAGATAAAAAAACCACTCCTGCAGGTCTCTGTTAAAACAATAGGGACTCAAAAACCTGACTTGGAAAAATGGACCCAAGTCACAAGTTGAGTCCAAAGAGGATGTAGCAATGAGGAGGGAAGCCTTTATCTAGGTGGAATCAAAGATTGAGCCACCAAGCTCTAGTCTGCTTTTACAGGTATGTGTGTGGGGATGGGTAAAGCCATGCAACCATCCATCTGGGCAACTTAAAGGGGCATGTGTCCTTATTTAAGCTTCCCCTGCCAATGATGACCCCTTTCTAACATAGCTACCTTGGCTTTCTCGCACAACGTCAAGCTGCTCTCCATGGTGCTGAATCAGGGGGATTCCTAGCACATACTTTTGGATGGGAATTTACTGCTTTGTTTGCCTTGTCCTGAGAAGGTGAAATGGGGCGGGTCTTTTAGGTGTTGCACCTTCCTCCTCATCCTCCTTGGACTTTGGGATAAGTCATATCCTCTGGGCTCCCCTGGTGTGATAAAATGGGGGAGGAGAAAAGGGGCTAGTTGGGGACAGAGGTGGAACATTTGGCCCACAATCTTAAAAGCTTTTAAAAAGCTTATTAAAAGCTTTTTAATATGGGTTTGAATCTCAGAGTCAAGGCTTGGGATTTGGGACTTGAACCCAAGGACTCAGATCCAAAGACTTGCCAACACCCCTGGAAGCAGCTATCAACAGCAAATCGGTTCTTCTAATCTGGAAGCTGAGTCATGGCAACTGGACTTCTTTTTCTTGAGAGATTGAAACACTCTGCTGCTATACAAACAGCTTTGTTAGATGAAGCTGTTTGGATGAGCAGCAAAATGTTTCAATCTGTCAAGGAAAAGAAGTCCAGTTGCCATGACTCAACTTCCAGAGAAACTCACCTGGATGACTGGGAATCTTCACAGACAGTTCTAATCATTTCCAAACTACTCAATGGCCTTCAAGTGGTTTGTATCAAATCTGGTGCAAGAATGAGTGAAACAGACCAGCAGACCGAATAGGTCTTCTGAGGATGTTTGTCTCAATTCATCTAGAGCAGGAATATATTGAAAGCATTAATTCTCAACTTATTAAAGTATCTTGCAGAGGTCATGACAGAATACTGTGCAGCTAGTTCCCTGGGCTAACCATAGAATGAGTGCAAGAATGAGTGAAACAAACCAGCAGACTGAATAGGACTTCTGAGGATGTTTGTCTCAATTCATCTAGAGCAGGAATATATTGGAAGCATTAATTCTCAACTTATTAAAGTATCTTTCAGAGGTCATGACAGAATACTGTGCAGCTAGTTCCCTGGGCTAATCAGCACGAATCTTTATAAAGAATCTTTACAGAGAAAGGTAGCACACAGTGGTGGCTACACTTCACTTCTATTGCACCAGGGAGAGGTGCCCTCCAAGAGAAACACTGCAAATGTAAGAATCCCAAACCTTGAGAGATCAGGGAAGGTTTAATGGCTCTTTTCACAGTTCATCATTTTCCTAAGTCTCAAGATGTAAACTAAGGTAGTTCTTGAGAGAGAGAGAGAGAGAGAGAGAGACCTCCTCTTCAGTAAAATCAGGAAAAAAATGAAAATGAAAAAATATGAAAAGACAAAAACAGGACACCTTAAGGACTTATACAGTAGGACCCTGTATCCACTGGGGATTGGTTCCAGGCCTTCCCGTGGATAATGAAAACTGTGGATAAGAGAGAATGCCTGCCCACCCACGCCCAAATTGCTGTTTCCTGACAGTAGGTTGCTTTATGACTGCTGTTTTGAGATAGCAGCTTGATTTATGGCCACTGTTTGTGACAGTAGCTTGCTTTACACATGCTGTTTGTGACAATAGCTTGCTTTGTGGATGCTGAACTATTTAATGTTTTCCTCTGCCAACTATGGATAACTGAATCAGTGGATAATGAATCAGTGGATATGGGGGTCCTACTGTTTTTTAATGTAAGCTTTTGCAGATAGAGGATGAAAAAACTTCCCAGTGATGGAACAACTTCAAGCATATTATGCTCATCAGTTTCCAATAGGAATCATTTCCCCCAAACATGTAGATCCCCATTTCATTTTTACAAAACCAGTCATGTAGCCAGGTTGACCCAAACTGTGTGCATGTATATGTCCCGAAATGTGCTTAAAAATGCAATTCAACCAGATACAGACTATTGGATAGCTCCATGGTTCAAGCCTCTTGCTTCAGAGCAGGAGGTTGGGAGTTCAGTTCCTGACAATCGCCTCCTGGATCCAAAGGGTTCCTTCCAGCTCTGCATTATTATCACTATTTCTAGGAGTAAAGTGGACCCTCGTATAACAAATGGTTTGTATAGCATAAAATCTGTACAACATAACAAAATTCCAGGGATAGGGGAAATTTGCTTAACAGAATCGTCTACAGGGCAAATCCCTACAACATAAAAATGGTCGCAATTAGGGATTACTTTGTTTTTAATGCATTCCTATGGGAAATTTGCATAAAGGAAAATTTACTTAACAGAATTTCATTTGGAACAAATTAATTCCTTTATACAAGGTACCACTGTATATAGATTTAAGATTATAAATACCAGATAAATATGCTCAAAGCCTTCATAAAGAAATGGGACAGCATGTAGACTCTTTTTCCCCTTTTTAAGATAGAAAAAAATCAAGATCAAGCTCCCCATAGAAAATCCCCACTGAAGATTAATTTCTCATTAATAACTATGCATCCTTTTCATTCTCCCGCATTATTAGATCACTTCTCACATTCATTTCTCACTCATGTTCTGAGGCACATACTTTTGATCGGTGTTAAATCTCAGGCCAACTAAGCGTTACAGACAACCCATTAGAAGAAAGAATCCCTTAAAATGATGAAAACATATGGTTGTCACAACAGGGTTTTTTCCTTAACTTCTTTGGTTTGCAAATTTGTTTGTTTTTTATATGGCCATCTGAAGGTAAAAGCACAAACATCAGCTGCTAGTATTAGTTTCACCTCACAAACATCTTCAAGAATCATGATGCAGAAGCATTCATAGATTTTTTTACTTCTAACAATGGGTTACCTATCATGTTTAGTTTGTTCTGCAGCAGGAACTAAGCAAAGAAAGACTGCCTTTACTCCATTATCCATGACCAACCTGGTGTCCATTTACACACACTCACACAATTTATGCCAAGGATGGCCTCTGAAAATGATCAATACTGACTTTGTCATCAACAGAATTTTCTAGCCCTTGTTCATGGACGCATCCTGATAACACTGCCTAATGAACAAAATTTGTCCCTCGTTTCAAAGGCAAACTCCCCCCCCCCTTGCACTGCTCTTTTTCCACCGTTGAAGTTTGGCAGCTATCAGAACTGTTTCCCCTCCTAATTCAGAAAGACCAATATAGCTGCCCTCTTGTCTACTGGTCTAGGACTTCTCCTTGCATTCTTCTGTTTGTTTTTTTAAGGTGGGAGAAGTAGACCTACACAGCTTATAACAGGCTAACCTTCCTTGTTTCCAGACTTCAGACAACTAGTGAAAGACTCATTTTTCCCTGAGATCCTAATGAGTCAATATACTGTATATGGTTGATGAACTGTTATTTAGATGAAGCACATCCCTGCATTTCTGAGAAACTGAAGCAAAGGAAGATGGTGCTCTAATTCTAACCATGCATAGGTCTTAGAGTGTCCTCTGCTGGTAGCAAAAGGACAAAAATAAATCTTTAGATTTAGCTAAGATAGTCATGTTAGTCTGATAGTGTATTGGGCAAAAGCTTTGGCAAATGTAATCAATGCACCCCTAGTGGTTCAGGGAGACCAGTGCAGTCTCCCTCCAATGCCAACTAGTTCAGATTTATGTAAAACAACTTCATTGAAAATGAAATGTTTGTGCATCATCAGAATGGAATGTGTGCTGACAAGGAAACAGAATAGCATGATACAGCTCATACTGTTCAGCTGCCAGTTACCGTAGAGTATTCCGTCTCCCTGACTCAATTGTTTTGCACTTTTTGTACGGACAGCACAGGGTTCCTACTCATTTTCATGGCAAGTCTCATGAAGGCACCCACATGGTAGCTAAAATCTCATCGCTTAATTACTCATGCAGAAGGCACATGGCGTGGCCTTCAGCCACTTCTACCTGACAATGAATGAGCTGCCTCTGGGATTCTTAAGCATTCACCAAGGCAGAGGCTATGTGTGCCCTCCCAATCCCAGCAGGTACATGTTAATTGCCAACTGGATATACTATATACCCTTTTGCCTTCTAGATATCTGATTAAGCAGCAGGATTCTAGCCAGGGCAAATCAGCTTCTAAAATTTCCCATTTCTTGACATGGGAACAGGGAAGTTAGCTGTTCTGTAAGAGCAGGAAAGTGAGTAAAAAACTGCATGTGGAGTTTTGAAAACCTACTCTAATGAACAAACAGGAGCTACAGATGAAACCAGTCCAGCAGCAGAAAGCCTGTGGCTGGTAAATTAAAATGATCCTTGGTAGAGGTGGACACAAACCTGGAAAATGGTGGTTTGTAATGATTGGTGGCTAGCCATGAACGACCTGGAAAACTGAAGCAGTTTTGGCACCTGGGGGGAAGCAGCAGAAAATGTGCTCCTAAATGAGCATTGTCAATCTCAGTGTGAAAATAATGCAAGTTACTACAGGAGCGAGCACTAGAGGTGGGCGCTTTATGCTTCGTGTGCAAAGCACGAAGCACTAGTGTCTAACTGTTCCTTAGAACCCTCATGCCAGCTGCCCACTCTCTTTACCAGGCTCCAGGCAACCCTGGGGAACTTCTTCAGTGCCAGCATGCCAATGAACACATGAGCCTGACCAGCCCTTCTCCGCCTCCTCAGGCAGACGACTCCAGTGAGGAGGCAGAAGAGCCTCTCCACACAACCAACTCCTGGCTGGTTGCCTGAGGAGGCTGGGAAGGGCCAGCTGGGCTCCTAGCATTAATTGGTGCACTGCTGATGAAGAAGGACCCAGCAGTGCATGATCAGTGGACCTGGAGGCTGGGAAGAGCAACAAGGGGAATTAGGAACAATCAGGCAGCAGCGCTTTATGCTTTGTAAGAAGTATGAAATCTCCATTGCTACTGAGTATCTTCCCAGCACATTGCTTCCTCCACTAGGGAGTGGAATCACTGTCACAGCTATGAAAGCATTTCGGTATCAGTTTGAAATAAAGTTTAATATATATATATATGAATAAGCTGACTTTCCTGTCCTGCCCAGGGACTTGGTCTGACATTTGTGTAGCCCTGTCCTCTGACAGAGAGGCCAGGTCTCTCCAGATTCTACTCACACTATTTTATCTGAATGCTGACTCCTTTAAATTGGGCTGAAATCCTGATCTACCGAGCATTGATTAGACCTGCTCCCTGGGGCCAGGTAGATCAGCCATCTTCTTCCTTCTCCCCTGGAGGTATGGCCTACCACAGTCTTGACTATAGTAGATCAGGCAGTCAGGCCAATTGGTAAGATGGGAGAAAGGGTCATATTCAGTGTCCTAATGCAAAGTTCCTATTTTTCCTGCCCTACTTACAGCCCTGTGTTTGCACTGGGAAAAACAGCAGGAGTTAATCTACCGGCTAATTGCCAAATTCTTCTGGTTTTGCACATCAGCTCCTCCCCCCTCCACACACACACTTTACAACTGCATCCAGTCTCTGGAATTCTGCACCCAATGTTGGTCTTCAGCTTGAGTTTATGAGGGATGGCCTATTGTTTTATACCTGATAATAATCCTCCCCTGGTTTGTTTGTGGATGGTGCAATTCCAGGTTTGCACTGTTGCTTGATGCTTTCCTTCCTTCACTGATGCCAATGGTGTGGCTGTAATGCAGTGGCGAGGTAATGGCAGCACAACGGGGACAGGTAGCCCCACAAGCCCCAAGATGATGAACCAAACACTGAAGAGAGAAGTGGAAGTTACAGCTCTGAGCAACGGCAACTTAAAACAGGGGGGCTCAACATAAAACCAATATGGTGACTGCACCCTGAAAGACAGTTGTTTTCTCTCATTCTTCAGCTTACAGCTCTGAGCATCCCTTTCCACCGATGATGCTTGCATGGGTTTCTGGGTGTTGAAAGTGCACTACTTTTATATCTATCTGCCCATAGCTGAGGACAGAACGCTTTGCAGGGAGAAGTCTTTCCTTGAACAAACAGGAGCAGTAATGTGGGTAACACACAAGCCAAGTTCTTTTCTAGTTCTGTTGAAAAGCTCCAGTGAAAGCTTGTGCATCTTTCCCCAAAGGGTGATAATTCCAAGATAGTGTGCAGAGAGGGGGACAGTCCTTACAACTGATAGATATTAGTACAATAGTCAATAGCAAACCATTTATTCTTGGATTTTATACTGTTGCAACATTTAGGTGATCCCAGTCACCAGCTAATATGACAGCAACAAAAATATGTGGGCAGCATTGCTAATCAACTGACAATCTCCTCACTTTGCCACTCCTTATAGCTTCCAAACAGCTTCAAAAAGGCCATTAGTGATCAATACTCACTCATGTAGTCTTTAGTATAAAGTAGTAGTGCAATGATACCCTGGCAGGGTCACTGTACTAATTCAAGAACCTTCGTTACCATTATATTTAATTTGATTATTAAAGTATACATAGACTCTGCTCAATAATTAACTTACTTATCCCTAAAAAATGCATTCCTATAGGGTATTTGTATAAAGGAAAATTTGCTTAACAGAATTTCATTTGGAGTGAATTAATTCCTTTATACAAGGTTCCACTGTATATGCAAGGTTGGAATGGCCAACCATACCACAAGAACCAGGGAGTGCTTCCTACCTCAGGATCCAAATGTTATTTGTTCACTTAATACATATAAAGTGATGTATTCATTCTGGCCTGTTTCTTAAATAAATACATGAAACACACAGTCCCAAAAGAACACTTGTGCATTAAAAAAATCAAGACCTGGAACTGCCTTCCAAAAACTGTAGAAAACCAATGATGTAACTGAGCACAAGTTGTAATGAGCTCTGCCCAGGAGATGGATGGTAATGTTCCGTTTTGCTTCCAAGAGCAAATATTGTTTTTAGCCTTGCTTATATTCCATCTTGAAATTCATGTAACAAGGCTTTAAAAAGAGATACACTTTGGTACATAAAACAAATGCAAGAAATATATATAACCTGGAACTTTTTTTGTTTTATTGATCTTCTTTTGCGAAGTAAATTTAAATGCCAATTTAAAATGACCTACTAATTCTTGGTTATCTTCTTTTATTTGAGAGGGAAAATAATAATAATTTCCAATTAGTTCATTTGGTCTTTAACCCTTTTTTTTTTAAATTCCACAAATGATACCGTGGTCTCTGGGTACATGAAAAAGTCCTCATACATTCATGATTGTTATTCTTCTAATTGCTTCAAAACTGTTAATTTTGTTTTCAGATACATTCAGATAAAAAGATAAAGTTACATACTTGCAAGTAAGTGCACACGTACAAACGGCAAATCGAGCCAATGGGATTGTGCTGAAATGTTCGTACAATAAATAGAAATCTGAAGACACATGCAATGGCTAGTGCATGGGCTGCTGTCTCCCTTGATCTCTTCCGGGATTCTCAAAGCACACCATGGTAATGAAGCCAGCTACTCCCTTCAAAGAGTTCTGGCTCACCTGTCCCCGCTACCCCTACCCCCACTCTTCTACTAATACAAATAATTATCAGTGCTAATATATTTTTTGTAACAGTCTGGCACAATGGCAATGCACAGCAATTACACGTGGTGCAGTACTGGCATCAAATAAATAACCTGGGTTTGGTTTTAAATTAGCCCAGATGCACAAGCCACCCACACAACCCATGCACACTAACTGATTCAAAATAATAATAATAATAATGATAGTAAGCCTTAGAAACAACATCTGCTTGGGGCACAACCTACAATGAAGATTGTACGGGTGAACCCAACTTAAATGAATAGATGTTGTGTAAGCGTAATTTGGTACTACTCCCATTCATTTCAAAGGGGCTTGGCAAAAGCCCTTTCTGGTTAGTGGCCTTGCACTTTGCTTCTTTGGGGCAGGGGGGCAGGCGGGGGGCGGTACACAAATGGCTACACTTCAGATGCTTTCAACCACAAGTCCCCTGATTATTGATTCTGCTGCCTGGGGCTTACAGGAGTTGCTGTCTAACATCTTAAGGGCACCAGCTTGTCTAGGCCCCTCTGAATTATTTTAAGATGTTATTTAAAGTTTCTAAATATTGGGCTGCTTTGGATGCAATTCCAAAACATTATTTAATATTAAGGGAATGAGTCTTAGGCTCATGAATCCCACCTCACCTCTCCTCCTTTGACACAGCGGCAGGACTGGTAGCATCTACTTCTGTTTTCAATTGAAACAGTTCTTTTCAGATAAGGACTTCAGCTAGTTTAAACTATGCATAGTAACAAGCCAGGACCATAAGTACAGTTTGGTTCTGCCTTGTTTCAATTAACCATAGTTTAAATATACACTGCTAACATGCCATTTAGTGTTCAGGGCCATTGTTTTGGTGAGCAAGGCTGAATGTGTTCAAAAGGCATCAGGGCAGATGAAGGAAATTATTATTTGAAATTATTCTCTAAGGATCTTTTGGCAGCACTAGATGATACCAGTTTAAATTTAGATCCTTTAAACATGGCTACAATCAGCTTTTTCATTAACTTTGGCTCCCGACATAAAAAGTTTTTTAAACCTCACAAAAGTAAGAAACAATTCTAAGGACTGTTGTTTTGTTTTCAGTGTATGAGCCAATTGTTTTTGCTGTCTGCTACAACACGCCATTTAAAGCATTCTTACTTCCACACCCCAGTGCAGCATTAAAAATGAAATTAACACAAAACATGAACATGCTACAAACAACAATGGAGGTGGGCTTACTCTCAGCACATTTCAAGTTTAGTGTGTAAAACAAAACAAAAAACACACACAAACCTTTAAATCAGTTAGGCATACGAGCCATGAGCTAGGATATTGCTTCTCCTGTACAAAGGCCAAATAAAAGCCAAGTGTTAAGCTACTGCTCTGATGAGCACTTCACAAACAACGAAGACTCCTTGTATCCATGGGAGTTCCTGTATGTGCTGACATTCCAGATCAATAAATTCTGCCGAATGAGGCTACTTTCAATGTCAAGCTAGACTAACTTAAAAATTCATCTTTTTAGCTTCCTGAACCAAAAGATCAACTTTTTTTCAGTGCAAAGAAAAACAAAACACATTTTCAAAAAGTTAGCATGTTAAATTGTCAAAACGGTGTCATGATTCACTTATAATACATCTGGTACATATTTACATCATGTACAAAGTTTACACTGTGTTTTTCTCCATTAGGCACAAAGCTGATTTGTCAAACTCAACAGCAAATGGAAGAAAAGTCTTTTTTAAAAAAAAATCTGAAGGAGAGTTCTCGTAGACTAGCCATGTCTCGTTACTCATCGTAAGCTCGTTTGCTTGGGAAGCTTAGCTCCCATTAGGATGCCAGGCGTTAACGTTGATGGCCCTTTCATTTGCATGCTGGAACCCACCATGGTTGGAAAGCTTCGGTTCCTTCTAATGCCACTGTTCAACTGAATGCCCCCAATAGCGCTTGTTACAGCAGGACCTCCCAAGGGCAGGCCTTCTGTGACTAGGCCTCCAGGAACAAAGGCCTTCACTGGTCTTTGTGCCCCACAAAGCAGAGGTCCTTGTTCATCCATCAACACAGGAACTTGTGGTTGCCCTGAGCTAACTACTTTGGCAATTCCAAACCTTTTCACTTTGTCCACCAGATTAAGGTTGGAGACAGACACATCAGTCTGGCTCTCACTATTCCTGATGTTCTTTTTCTCTCTCACCTCCTTCAGAATGGAACTGGCGGGTTTGGAAGCAAGGAAGTTGTCATAGGGGGGACTCGTGCATTTGAATTCAAACGATGGGGGGGATGAAGAAGGCGTCTGCATAGGTGAGTTTGGAGGAGTGGAAGGAATGGCAGCCATTTTGGGAGAGTATGTGCTCAGGAGGGTGTTCCTGCCCGCTCTGTCCCAGCTCTGTGGGTTGTATACTGCCGCTGATATCCCACGTTCCTTAAGCAGCCACACAAGACCCAAGGATGTGCTCATAGTAGTTGTGGACTCCCGAAGATTAGTGAAGGATTCTACCAAACTCAGACGCCGAGGAGTGCATGGCGTGGCCACCGGGGTACCCTTCAAATTGCTAACGCTGCTACAAGCTGGAGTAGGTGCTGCGTTAAGGCTGGAATCAGGGGAGAAAGCAGAAATATTAAATTAATGTTTCCACTGTTCAGATTCATTCAGAATGTTTACAAGATATCCCGAGTTGCTGCTGCGTAAAGTACCACATGTAAAATATTTCAAAATGTCCCATAACTCTTTGATTATACCAAAGGTGGAGAATTGTGGCACTCCAGATGTTTTTAAAAGGAGCTCTCTCATAAACCCAGATCGTTTCTACCATCTGATGGGAGATGTAGGTCAAACCACCACCTGGAAAGCTACAGTTTACCATCCTAGATTATGCAAATATTGGCTGTACATGCCATATTTGTCCAGGACGATTGGATTAATCTTTTCACTACACTCCTTCACAGACGTACTGTGAAAATCATTCACTTTACTATTGGACTCGGTCTCTACAAACTCATTTGAGCTAACAAGAGAAAGTGGGTAGAGTAAGCAGATGGTCCTAAGTAACTAGTAGGGCATAAGGAAGGTGAAATTCAAAAGCCATGCTTTTCATTGTATCTCTTGCTACAATTTCATCCTGAACTCCTATATTGTTTCAAAGGTAAGGACTACATTCTCTGTTCTGAAACACAGGCTTTCAAACATAAGCTTACTACTGTGAAAATTCTAAAACTATTTATTAGTCTCTTCTGCATATGCTTCAGTAGCAATTACACATGGAAAGTAAAGAAGGCCAGAACTGTTTTAAAAGCAGATTATTATTATAGTTGAGGAAAGGTAGTGAAAAGACACGGGCTTATCTTATTCCTTTGATTTCACCTGCAACTGTGCTCTCTGTGCACAACATCTGTGAAGATGTCTGCAATTTCTACCTCAGTTTTCTCATCTTATTTACCTTTTTACACAGCAGAAATAAAACCAAGCCATTAAACCAAGGATGCATGCAAAAACCAAAGCAATCACTGATGCTGAGAATTTTCAACAACCACACACTCAAAAAAGACTAATTATTAGTGGGAACAGTGAGCTGCCTGTTTCTTATATCCATCATGCAGTTTTTAAAAATCAGTTTCTGATAAATGTGTGTGTGTACAAGAGAGATAACAACCCTACCCTCCAACCAGTCTACTACAATGACTATTAGTTTTCATGTTATAGGTGTGCACCAAACATATCATGCATGGGTAGCATTAATGCCAAACTACAGAGGCATAGTAAATTTGCTCACCTCCCACTCCAACCTAGCAACAGGTAAGGATATGCCACTCAGAAATCAATCCCATCAAAAGAAAGCAGAACAGGCAATGCACACTCTAAAACTGACGCAAATTTACCTAATGCGTTGTCAATTCTAGTAACACCAGCAACAATATACATATTTCCTCCAGACTACTAGCTCTTCCTTTAAAAGTGCAGGTTGAAATTTTACTGTGCTGACAAAATTCCTGAGGCAAAGCCTGATTTATGATGTTTCCTAATACCTTATTATGTCTGTGTATCCAATACTAAGCATTAGAATATGGTGATTTGCCACAAGGGAGCCAAATGACCAGCATTTTCTATTTTGCAACCTGTAAGGAAACATTGACCCAACAAGGCTTATAGAATTGAACTTTTACAACTGTAATGATACAATGAGGTTTTGTGAATGTAAAGAAAAGACTGCATTTTTCATAGAAACACCATGGCACTAATGGGATACTATTATACCATTTTCAGGCTACCAGAATCATGTTAAAAGCACCACATTCTTGTACACATTATATCTGAAGATGTCAGAAGGTTAACAATAGCCATCTTGGGTGTTTTCAAGAGAAACGCAGGGTGAAAATATTTTAAATACAATGTAAATGGTAATATGCAACTTAATGGTAATATGCAACTTGTCTCTTATAACGGCCACAGTGCCGGAGGACTGGGGGATAGCGGATGTCACACCAATTTTTAAAAAAGGAAGGAGGGAGTACCCGGGAATCTACAGGCCAGTTAGCCTTACATCTGTCCCAGGGAAGATGGTGTAAAGCCTCAGCCAAGAGAAAATCTTAAAGCACATAAGTCTTGTCTGACAACTCTTTTAGAATTTTTTGAAAAGGTCAACAGGCATGTGGATTTGGGTGAACCGGTGGATATAGTCTATCTGGATTTTCAAAAGGCTTTTGACACAGTCCCTCACCAAAGGCTGCTGAGAAAATTGCATGGTCAGGGGATAAGAGGGCAGGTCCTCTTATAGATTGAGAACTGGTTGAGATCCAGGAAATAAAGAGTAGGTGTCAATGGGAAATTTTCACAATGGAGAGAAGTGAAAAGCAGTGTGCCCCGGGGATCTGTCCTGGGACTGGTGCTTTTCAATTTGTTCATAAATGACCTGGAGACAGGCATAAACAGTGAGGTGGCCAAGTTTTCAGAGGACACAAAACTTTTCCATGTGGTAAAAACTAGAGAAGATTGTGAAGAGCTCCAGAAGGATTTCTCCAAACTGGGGGAATGGGCTGCAAAATGGCAAATGCGTTTTAATGTAGCCAAATGTAAAGTAATGCATATTGGGGCAAAAAAATCAAAACTTTATCTATCAACTCATGGGCTCTGAGTTATCCATGACGGATCAGGAAAGACAGCTGTTGGTGGACAGCTCCATGAAGGTGTCTACCCAATGTGTGGCAGCAGTGAAGAAGGCCAATCCCATGCTAGGGATTATCAAAAAAGGGATTGAAAATAAAACAGCCTATAATGCCATTATACAAAACAATAGTAAGGCTGCACCTGGAGTATTGTGTACAATTCTGGTCACCGTATCTCAAGAAAGACATAGCGGAACTGGAAAAGGTGCAGAAGAGAGCGACTAAAATGATTACTGGGCTGGGGCACCTCCCTTATGAGGAAAGGCTAAAACATTTGGGGCTCTTTAGTCTGGAAAAAAGGTTCCTGAGGGGGGATATGATTGAGACGTACAAAATAATGCAGGGCATGAGTAAACTGGATAGAGGGAAGCTCTTCTCCCTCTCACAAAATACCAGAACTAGGGGACATACACTCAAATTTAGGGCTGGGAGAGTAAGAACAGACAAAAGAAAATATTTTTTCACCCAGCGTGTTGTCAGTCTGTGGAACTTCCTGCCACAGGATGTGGTGATGGCATCTGGCCTGGATGCCTTTAAAAGGGGATTGGACAGATTCCTGGAGGAAAAGTCCATCACAGGTTACAAACCATGATGGAGATGTGTAATCTCCAGGCTTAAAACTGGGGTACTTCAAGGGCCAGATGCAGGGGAGTGGTATCAAGAGACAGATATCTACTCTCATGTTCTCCCAAATGCATCTGGTGGGGCCACTGTGAGATACATGAAGCTGAACTAGATGGGCCTTTGGCCTGATCCAGCATGGCTCTTCTTATGTTATGTTCTAATGTAAATTTATCCAAAGTATAAGCCTCTGACCTTGACTGAAATCATGGGGTACCTCTCAGGGATATTTTATGAGATACAGTGTAAAAACATATTGGACACAATTCTATCCATTATTTATTCTAGAATAAGTGCAATGATAAATCACAGTGATGAACTGACACTAGTTAACAAGCTGCTGCTTCTAGTCTTTTTTTGTAAGCATGTGAATGATGAACATATAGAAATACAAACAGCAACACAAACTAGTGACAATTTGCTGCTGCGATTCATGCTACTACACCTGTGCAACCCCTAAAAGATCAACAGGTTTTTGGTCATTCTAATTGATACATTTTATATGTTCAACATGTCTCATGTGATCTCCTGCTTGCAATTATTTATAATTTGAGAAGCTTTCAAAAGAGGGCTGATAGGTTGAATGGAATGTGCATTGAACAATTCATAAAAGTGGCTTAATGCACCTGTACATGCTCAGAATAAAAATAATATACAGAATATGAAAAAACTATTTTCTCCCTCACAACAGCCCCTTCTTGTGGCACTGCAGATGTAAATGTACACTGGTCAGATTCTTATTGGCATTCACACTAATTGCAGATAACTGATGAGGTGTGGGGGCACATCTTGGTCACATGTATATCATATTATTTAAAAAAAACCCCAAAAAACCCCACAAGAGACAAAAATATTGTGGCAACATAATGACTGAGTGTTATATTTTAATGTGAAGTTTTGTGGATTATGTCCATTTCCTCAGATGAGACCATACGATTACTGTAGTTATACATGGTCTCATGTCCAGGTACGGATAACGGACAAAGTGAAAATGCTTTGTTAGTAATAAAATAGGCTATTATACAAATGCATAATTATAATGATTAGTCTACAATGTAACAACAGCAGAGTTGATACAAGTGATAAACTATGGGAATCAATAGTTCACACTTGGTAAGAGCTTTGATTGATATTTACTCCTTTTAAGTAAATTTGTAGTCTTCATATATACCTCATCTCTGCTGTTTCTCTTTCAAGCCTGGTCATATGCTTGTTTGGGGAGCAATGACAGACCCTGACACCTCGTCAATTAGCTGCAGCAAGTTACGACAACTTTAAACAGGACTCTGTCCATTTTCTTGTAGCGTACAGCTCTAATTCCAACTATGAGAACAGACCTCAAACTTGGTTGAGAGTCCTATAAAGGACACATATGAGATACAGTGCATATTTGCTATGGAAACTGTAGTGAAGTCTAAGAGGGAAGGAAGGTATCATGGAACTGATAGCTGCTGTGAGTTTTTTGGGCTGTTTGGCCATGTTCTCGAAGTTTTTCTTCCTTACGTTTCACTGGAAGAAGGCAATGAGCTCAGGGAACTAGGAGTTCTCTCTGTGCTCTGGGGTATAGAGTGAGTGAGTATGGGGTTTTAAATTGGTGGGAAAGGGGAAACTTGACCTATGCAGGAGAATAGGTATTAGTCATTGTATTGTGAAGGAGCGATTAAGAAATTTCACTGCAATCAGGGGTGGCAGCGATCCTTCTCTGTGGTTAATGGGTGTCCTTAGCAGTTCTATTGTGTGAACTGATCACTGATGCTTGTGGCTGGGGGGGAATAATTGAACTTTGATCTTTTGCAGGCTGTACTTTTCAGTACTGGAAGTCAGGCTTTGTTGATTTTTAGACTTTCTTCTTTTTGTTGAAAATGTGCTTGTGTTTGTGGACTTCAGTGCCTTCCCTGTGTAGTCTTGACATAGTGATTGTTAGTGCTGTCCAGTACCTCTGTGTCCTGAAAGAGGACTTCATGTCCAATTTGTTTCAGGGTGTGTTCAGCTACTGCTCTGGACATGAAATCCTCTTCCAGGACACAGAGCTACTGGACAACACTAACAATCACTATCCCTCCTTCATAATACAATGACTAACACTTAATCCCCTGCATAGGAGAAGTTTCCCCTTTCCCACAACTTTAAAATCCCATAGTCTCACTCACTCTACACCCCAGAGCACAAAGAGAACTCCTAGTTTTCTGAGCTGCTTGCCCTCTGAAGATGCCAGCCTAAGAGTCTGGCAAAACGTGAGGAAGAAAAACTCCCAGGACATGGCCAAACAGGCCAAAAACCTCACAACAGCTATCAGATCCTGGCTGTGAAAGCCTTCGAGAATACATGTATTATGTAACCTGAGTCACATAGTTAGGAGAGAGTTGGTAGAAAACTGAGAAAGGCATAGAATAAATACCTCATTTGGGCATGATGTAAAAGAAATGATTTATTTTATAGGGCAAAATGGATCGTCAAAGTGAAATCAAAAAGAACAACAACTGACCAGGCAGGATGGCAACTGTTCTTTTAACTGGCAATAACAAGAACGGCCCTGGCTAGGGCAGTGGGGAGAATGAGAGAGGGGATGCAAAGTGTGTTCTGAAAACAAAAAGTAAAGTCTCCAACCCCACCCTCATTTTCTGCCTCCTAATTAAATGTTAGAGTCTAGAAAAGTTAGCATTCCAATATATGGAATTTAGAATTTTGGTTAGAAGGTTACCTTGTGTTAGGATGTTTGGTTAGAATGGAAAGTGGGGCGGGGTTAGGGTTTATATCAATTCTTTGAGTTAGCTGGTGCCACACTAGCATTCCTTCTATATGACTTTGCCAGCATAACAGACATTGCTGGCAGTGCTGCTCACCCCCTGTCACGCTGGTCATACTGTGTGCCCTACATCTCCTCTCAGCATAAGATGCCATAAAGCAGTTTCCTCGTCTTCCTCACATGACCTGTGAAGAAGCATCATTCTTAGTTTAAGGAGGTTGTCTTCTCCCTACCTTTGCATTGATAACAGTGCAGTTCTGCATCAACAGTGAACAAGGAAGTAGCTACAGCCGGGAGCATCAGCTAAAGCCAAGTACAATTATCAGGGCTTACTTATGGGTGCAGTTGACTAAGATCTTCATTTTATAGAAAGATTAACACCAGCTGAAGAATGTTTACATTTTAAGCAATATGAATTCCCACCAAAACATCATCAGTGATCTTGGCAAAGAGAGTATCATCTCTTTCATCTCTTATTTGCCAAGCACTTCATGAAGTCACTGACCCATTTTTCTGCACTGGGCTGGAGAAAGAAACATGTGAGAGCAGAAGCGTGGAGAACCAAGAGCAGTGTAATCAAGGAATTTAAATTGCACAGAGACCTCTGGCTTGCTAGGGAAGATCGCTTTCTGAAGATCTTAAGAAGCAGATTTCATAAAGGTGGGGATTATCAACTCCTCAATCCCCAAGTCCAAATGATGGTTTTAATTGGAAACCTTGAGATTTGCACACATGTTGACTCACCATTCAGCAGCTTCTAAAGGTCTACTCTAGTTGTGACTAACCATTGGATTTGTTTCTTGGTTATAAATAAGAATACATTAAAAAGAGCACATATCAGACAAGTGGCATTTGCCACAAAAATGCTGAAATGAAAGGTACAGTCACCCCCCCCCACTATACTGCGGTCTGGGTATATAACAGGACCGCAGTATATGAGGGCAAGGACTCATGGGCAAGCTGTGTGGATCTGTTTGGGGCCTTTTACACACTTACTCCAGGCCTGGCGCTGCCCCAATTGGGCCTCTGATTGGCTTCCCAGGCATGTTGGAGGCCCCAGAAGTGTTTTCCAGTGAACTGGAAGTGGTTTCCAAAAAAACGGAAGTGACTTCCAGTTCACCGGAAACCATTTCCGGGGCCTCTAAGAGGTCCAGGAAGCCCATCGGAGGCCCGTTTGGGGCAGCACCAGGCCTGGGGCAAGTGCAGGAGGCCCCAAACAGGACCCTCAGTCCCGACCCGTACCCAGCATCCTCATAACACAGATTTCTCTTTAATCACAGGTTGGATTAGGTCCCTAACCCCCCCCACCCCTGATAAACGGGGGATTACTGTATTCCTGGCTAGGCTTCTAGCCAGTCAGGAATACAATTTTTCAAGGAAATATATTCTACTTCCCTCTTCCATGACCCTTCCCCTGGTTCAAAAAGTTCACCCTTTGGCCTTTTGCCTGATTGTTTTTGGCTCTTTTATTTTTATTTCCTAAAATCCTTTTTTCTATTTTTGCAAACCCCTAAAATGTTGATGCCCTCCTTTTCTTTTTCAGCAAACCCATTCAATACTTGAATTTGCTGTTACCAGAGAAGATGATAGCTCTAGATACTATCAACTTGTCTCCAACACTTTTGGGCAGTTCACCAAATGTGAATTAGACAACATGTTTTGACTATTGCCATGTTTTACTCTAAGAGCCTAAATTCAATTGTTGTTTCCTAAGCACAGGTATTTCTATAAGCATTACCAAGCTTCCAATGATACAATGGATCTACCTCTGTTAATCTGGACTTAGGCCATGAAAGCAACTGACTGCTAGCACTAACTGTATTTTTAAAGCAATTTTGCAAACAATCACATATATCTGGTTTAAGGAGCTTGGAGGGCCTCTGCTGAAACCTGTAGCGCCTTTAGCACTTCTTTTTCTCCTCAAACACCTGGCCATTCCATGCTCTTAGAATTTCTTCACTATGTATGCAAAACACTGGAAAATCATTTTTAAAAATACCCTCAGTTTCACGCTATCACGTAACAACTGAAAAGTAGGGATGGGCTTTTTAAAGTCTGTTGACTACAGCTCCCAGAAATCTGCAAGAATTCTCCCAATAACATTTTTGGGGGGCAGGGGGCTTTGATAAAGAAATTAAAATCCTGAAACACGTTTTCATATTCTCCACTCACTAAATTCAGATTCTGGCTGTCACTTCTTCCTGTGGAAACGGGAAGGCACGTGGGTAGGCAGGGCTAACCTCTGTGTAACTTGCAAAGGGTTATGGATCTAGTCTCTGCCCATCAGGCTCTGCACTGGAAGTATCTCATTAAAAACTACCAGCTTCATAATCTCTTGTAGCTCCACCAACTATTTGCCCTTTTTTCTCCACAGGATAAAAATGACTACCAGAGTCTGAATTAATTAAGAACTCCAAAGCATTTGTTAGGACATTGATTTATTTATCAAAGCCCCCAAAGTCAAGCCGGGGGGGGGGAATCCTGCAAACTTCTAGGGCTGTCATCTAGACATTCCAATAACCCCACGTTTACTTGAGAAGCACGTTCATGTGTGTTTTCTTCCACCTAGAGAAGTCACTGTATCTTTGTTTGAATGCACATCCATAGACTCTACTACAGGTTCTCAGTTTTTAAGTGTCACTGAATCATCTGAGTACTGTACTCTAATTCCATTTGCGAACACCAGTTGCAATCATTCAGAACCAGTTTTTGTTTTTAATTACCAGTAGTGTACAATGAACTGCCACCTGCTGGTCATTGCCACTGCAGAATATCTAAATCGGATTGAAGCATTGTCGACTTGGGTCATTTCACATGCAGAGTAAGGTGATGAAATGATCTGGTAAATGATGTAAAAATATGAAAAACATTCTCTGAACTCCCCACTGGATCATCTAATTGTCAAAATACATTCTTTAACAAATTCTTGCCTACTTTGCTTCCACACCAGGAAGACAATGTAGCTCTCTGGAATCCCTTACCTTGGAGTGACCCGTGTGAGCTCATCGGAAGGGTGCAGAATGCGGCAGGTGGTGAAGGTGAAGGTAGAGTTGGTTTGTGACATGCACTTCCCAGGATGATGTACTACATTAAAAAAAAGAACATCCTTTGCATTTATATATAAGAGTAAAAGGAAAAAAATTGTGTACTCAAACAAATGAAAATGTGATGTGATACCTCATACAGGAGTTGTGCATGGAAGGTGAAATGAGTGTTTCTGAATTGCTTTTCTAGATATCAATATCTAGCTATTTATTTATTTATTTATTATAAATAAATAAATATCTAGTTATTTTCTCTCAAAGGAAGCGGTTCAGTTCTACTCTAGATTTCATCAGAGCTCTAAGTGGAGCTTGACCCTTGGTTTTTACAGATTATGGAGTCCCATCATGCTAAGGGTGAACATAAGTAATGCATTGGTTAATTCTTACATTACAGTAGTGCCATGGTGGAAGAGTGGATAAAAATAATTTTCTAAAAAATTTAAAATGATTTTAAAACAATTTAAAAAGATTTTTACAATTTTTATTTTTATAAAATAAAATGTGTTTATATTTATTTTTTAATAAAACAAAATGCCTTTGTGTTAATGAAAGCTCTCTATGATAACAGTTTTGATTTTAAATACGTTCTCACTCAAAAATATAATGGAATTTTAAAATGTTTGTTGTTCAACTAGTTTTCCTTCCTGTGTTGATAGTTTTAATATTAATCGTGTTATCACTCAAAAATATAATGCAATAGAGTTTATACATCCTAATTCTTATTATGAGAAAATACATACATACATACGTACATACATACATACATACGTTATGGAAGTAGAGGTAAACATGTTTTGTTTGTAAGGCAAGAACATCTAGTTTCTACACTTCCTGACACAGTGGTAACCCTGGCAGAAAATATAAATATAGGCAATAAATCCACTTTACAGACCAGGCACAAGTGATTTTAAAGAAATTTGAACCTTCCAAAATACTCATACATTTCAGCTTTCTCCATCTCAATCCAAGCAAAGGTATCTCATCACATTTCCTTTCAGTAATGGCAGCAGTGTATTTTTGATTATGTACATCATGTATATGCAGGTATATACACACCATGTGTGTATATATATATGCACATACACATTTGTATGTACAAAGTCTCATTTTATAGTCAGGGATCAGGATGTAATCATTTTGGATCTACTGCCATCTGTCTGCAACATTTCCCCACCCCTTCTTTTTCTCCCCCAACACAGAAAGAACATCTGCAGCTGCACCAGATAGAAAATGTGCCACTTACATTTGTAAATATATTTTGATACACAAAGCAGAAAGACTAACATCATGTTTTACAATATTATACCAAAATGCTTGGCTCTTGGCACCACAGATCAATGAATAATGCTATAAATTACTTAATCTTTCCTCAGTATGGGAGGCCCAAATTGCTATACAATGCAGCTGTAGAATGCAAATAAGAACTGGCCATAAAGTATGTCATGTTTGTTATTCAACATTCTCCTGAAGGCTATTCTATATTTCAATGTAATTAGCATTCTTAATAAAATAAAAAGCATGTTTATATATTATAAAGCATAGAAATATGTCCTAAGAAAGTGCCACAGACCCCGCCATGAACTATCTAAAAACTTGGTAAGTTCCTGTTTTTGCAACAGGAATGCAGATTTAGGGAGCAGAAAATAAACTTATCAGTAAAAGAAAAGCTAATTGAAGTATATCTGTAAAGATGGGCAGAGGAGACCACACTAATGAAATGTGCCTATCTCGTGACTATGGGGAAATGGCAGGGAAACAAAAGTATGAGGTCACTGCCAATATTCAGTAATCAATCAAGAAATCACTCTTCTCCTTTCTAATATATGACATACTTTATGGACAGCCTAATTATTGAAAAAGCAGTTCAGAAATTCAGAGGCCATGCATTTAGAACACTCATTCGGGTACAACCTAAATTTAAATACTTCAGTGAAGATATCATGATTGCATAGGTGTCCTTGTTTAGTGAACAAGCCTTCTTAATACGTTAGTGACGTTAAACCATGCACAAAAAAACATGCTGGTGAGGTTAACTCAGACTATTTTTGGCTCTTTCTCTAAACACTTGTAATAATTTCAAAATGTGGATCATGGTTTACTATATGACATAATGCAGAAGTTTGACATGTTGCTTTGGACAGATGCAAACATTCAAATATAACTAAGAACTTCCAGAGAAGCTAAGCAAAACACAAAGTCTTTCTCACTTGTGGCTCGCTACACTTCTGGGATCTAAGGCAAATAAAATAAAATGAAACAACTTCTGTAGCCTGAGAAATTAATTATAAAAAATAGGAGAACCTGATGTGTAAAATCAACTCAAAATGGAGCTAAGCTTTCTTTACCCTAATATAAACCCCATTACCCACAGTGCTGTAGATTCTAGGTGATACATCCATTATTAGTATGTGAAAAAAGTATCTCTACATCACCTTGAGAACTGATGATGCTGATGCTTCAAGGATCAGTATAAGCAATGTAAATTTAATATTTAAGCAGGCGGTGGGGTAGGGCCTAGCAATCATGATTCATTGTACATCATGGAGCATAAGCAGATCAAAATGTTGAAGAAAGGTTATATGGAGAAAAATATTTGAGATATTGAGATATACAGTAAATCAAGAGAATATAGGAAAACTCAACACCAGATGGCAAATAAAAATAGATCAAGGCAGTGAAATGTTTGATTAGATGATTGTTTTGGCTATGAAATACAGCAATTCTCATTATTCTCCCCCAACACCCTGTCCTGCAAGACCCACTTCATAAAGACACCAATTATAGCTCCCCATTGAATTATATTAGAAGAAATCCAGCCTCCCTGAGCAAAGTAAACCAGCAACAATGATAATTCATTATTATTAATGAATAAGCAAGATAAGAAAAGGCTGCTAAAAGTAGCAATTGAGCCCAGAAAGAAGAGCCTTAAAGAGTTAAAGAAAAATCAGTTTCTAGAGCTGAAAAAGACTAATCCTGAAAGATACCACTAGAAAAAACGGTACACACAGCATCCTCCATCAGTCAACAGCAGAGCGTTTCATATGTTTGTGGCATTTCCTCCCCTTTGGACACAACAGAAAACAATGAGAATATTGTAAATTACAAGGATTTCTAATAGTAAGAAAAATGATTACCCAAGCCACTGCATTCTTCTCAAAAAATTCCAACAGTGTGGTTGTTATAAAGTGAGTAAGGCTCATATAAGGATGAACTTTTTGCTCGTCTGATTTAAAGAGAAAAAAAGTGTAACAAAAAGATAAAGTTGCATCTTCTAAAGGCTTGTTCTTTTCTCTCGTCATCTCTCAAGTTACATTCTGGAATAGTGACAGTCCTGCAACATGACGAAGAATGAGACCTTCCCTTTCATTCACTTTCACAAATTAAGAACTCAGCCTGGAGTAACTCAAAGTATAGACACAAAAATGAGGTGATGTACATAGTTCATTCCAGATTTTGACATGATAGATGCTTTATGCACCGGAAAGTTAAGAGGTTCTCATCACTGAGCCTCGTGGCGCAGTGGTTAAATGGCTATACTGCAGATACTGTATAACTGTGCTCACAATCTGGGGTCCAATCCCAGGTAGCCGGCTCATGGTTGACTCTGCCATCTATCCATTCAAGGTCAGTAAAATGAATACCCAACTCACTGGGGTGGGGGAGGAGCAATGTGTAGCCTGCATAAATAAATTGTAAACCACCCAGAGAGTGCTTTAAGCACTAAGGGGCAGTATATAAGCAGAACACTTTACTTTGCTTTTTGGATTCCATTTTACACAACATATTAATATTAATTTGTTCCAAGGAAAATCTTTTTTAAAAAAATTATTCTGCTGTCATCTTTTATAATAATAGTTGTGTCATATCAAATTGATTCTGACTTATAGTGACTATTTTCAGGGTTTTCTAAGTATAGAGTGCTCAGAAGTGGTCTACCATTTACTTCTTCTGGAGGCAAACTGGGACTATGCAGCTTGTCCAAGGCCATTAGAGATTAGCAATTTGCCCAGTGAGTAACTGAACTCCTAATCCCTGGCTCTACAGCCAGATAACTAACTCACTAAGCCATCCAGTCATCATTAACAGAAACAGTTCCCAGTCCATCTTTAATGGGTATAAACCCATTGAATACATCCCTATGAACAAGTCTTGAAATATATGATTTCAATACAGCAGTTAAACATTTTGACATCCACCAGAAGGTGAATTTTTGAACCTTTTCAAGCTGTCAAAGAAGTTTAATGATATTGTATCACATCATCAAAAAGATCTTTAAAATTAATGAGAAATATGGAGGTGACCTGAGTATCTCCTCTGTTCCACCTGTTTGGGGAGAACTTTCCCTCCCTCCCTGAAGTAATCTGCATCCTTGATGACTCTAGTAAAGGGAAAACCATTGGCAACCACAAATAGCAGCTTAGTTGTTGAGACAAGGCAAACTTTGGTAGACCTTTGAACTGTAGCACCCTCACTAAATGGAGAAATTGCTCCATCAATGCAACTACAGTGGAACCTTGACTTATGTCATTAATCTGTTCCGGAGGTCTAGACATAAGTCAAACATGCCTTAAGTCAAACAAACTTTTCCCATAGAAAGTAATGGGAAAGTGGATTAATCCGTTCCAGATGGTGAACAAGACCCCCGAAAACAGCAATTTAACACAAATTTGACTGGGATAGGAGATTCCTTCTGGGGGTGTAAATGAAATGTCTCTTCAAAGAGAGGAGGAGGCAGTGGAATTATAGTCCACAAGTTATACGCCTCCACTTCTTAATGTTCATACCAACAATGTCTAACATTTAAGTTTTACTGATTTTTAACCTGACGTTCCAAGTTCTCAACAACCCTATGCTTACAATTAGAGTCCCACAACTGTACAGCTCCCCAACTAAAATGCTTCCATTGTGGACCAGACTTCTGCAGCCAGATTTTTTTACAAGACTGAGTCGACTGTCTAACCATTGAGGCCAGCCTTGAGCTCCTAGCCCTTCTTCTCCTCTGGCGGCAGCGGCGGCTTAGACTAGGCCGAGGACCGACTCCAGGTGTTCGGAGCTGGCCTCGCCGAAGCCACCGCTGAGGGGAAGAAGGCAGGAGCAGTTTGGAGGCGGCAGCTGCGATGCTGGGTCGTGATTGCCGCCTGATTCTGGGGCCTTGGGCCGGGGCTCCGAGCTGTAAGTCAGAGCCTGCGGCGCAAGTCAAACAGGCCCCTTCTTGCTGCAAGTCAAATATGCTGCAAGTCAAGCAGCATGTAAATCAAGGTTCCACTGTACTTCTTTCACTCCCAACCTGCCAGAATGCCAACTATCCTGTCGGCTCTGTGCATTTCTCACAGTTATTGTATTAACCAACAAAGCAATTCCAATCAATCAATCAATCAAAGTATGTAATATTTTAGACTCAAAAACATGTGCAACAAATCTTATAGGAGGAAGCTAAATATTAGAGTGTTGCTCCTTTAGTTTGCATTTACTCGTTCACATATCCTTGCTTGTCAGCATACAACAAAAACTAAAATGTTCTATTTCTATACATATAAAAAGCCAAGGGAAACTAATACCGACAGTTCTTTTTCGAATTATGGGAATCAACAGTTACAAAGGAAATACCCACTAACATTACTTTGTTTAAAAACATATGATCATTATAATTGTTCTGAATTTCTTGGTTGATACTGTTTCCTCAGCTAGGAATTAAAAGTCAGGTATGGAGATACAGAGCTTGACTCCCCCATCCTTATCTTGACTGCAAAATCAGAATTAAAAAAGAAACTTTCTTGGCTTTGCCATTTGCAGAAAAGAGCCAATAAAGCATAGGCTTGGTGTGAGAGAACTAGTTTTCTCTATTGCCCCAGCCTCTAACTACTGACTCCAACACACGTTCACCATGCACGGCAAACAACAGCTAAGGTCAAACAAGTTTTTGCTCCCAGATGGTGGTACTAATCCAGATGACAAAGTGCCGGTATTATAAAACATACGCCATCTGAAAACTTGTTGAATGCACTGTCTACTTTGGCTACAAGAAGTTCAATGGATTTCTTTTCCACCAGTGGTTGCATTCAATCGCTAGGCGCTGTTTGTGACTTGTTTAGGAAACAGCATTGCAGCAGTAATCTTCTAACAGAACACAAATAGTGTAACTCAAAGCCTGCTGTGAAAGAAAATATGGATGACCACACACACACACACACACACATACACAAAGGACACACAAACCCAATACTGAAATACCATTCTTCTTCTCTCAGGAGCGAAATAAATCTCATTCTTTTAGCAGCCTTCTCTTATCAAACTAACAGGAAATGGCGCATGCATTTTTCAAAATAAATAAATAAGCAAATTAAATAAATAAATACAGGAACAGCAATGATTCTGTTAGAAGTAGTAGTTCTGAGATGGGGTTGTGTTATTTCTTGCGTGTGCTTTCGTGCAGAAGCTACACATTAAGCAACACTGTGGATGCTGCTCTGGAAAGATGTGAGAATGGCCCCCAAAGAATCAACATCCTGCAAACACGGCAGTTGTGCCAGACTTAATGAGGTTCCCTCACCAGACCCCTCATCATCGTCAGTCGCGGGTTCCTGCATCTCCTCTGGGAAAGCCTGAGAGCGACTCGGGTAAGTCTCGCTGTCTGAAACAGTCACTTGTGCTTGGGACCTCTCACCTGAGGTCTCGGTGAGCTGAATCGGCGTCGAGGTAGTTAGGCCCTTGAATGTAATGTCACCTGACTCATCTTCTTCAAAATCATTAAGGCAGTATACTTCATCCAGGTCAAGGTCAAGAGTCCGGAAGCCCTTAGTGACTACGCCAGGCCGTGGGTCTAGGATGCCACCGAGATGAGGCTGAGCAAGCTGCTGCCAGTGGTGCAAAGTTGCCGAACCTTGGAGAGCAATGCGAGAAAACATATCTGTCAGAGGAGGATTTCACACCAGTGTCAGGCTGATTAAATCCTACCATTTGGTTCAAACATAAGCAGGACCAACATTCCCTCTAAGATGTGCATACACACATGCAGCACTGCCTCAATCCCACGCAGCCAGATTGATGTTGCTGATTTGCTTCCAATTGTGGGCAGAACCCCCTGTCAATGTGGGGGGAGGCAGAGCTTAGTGCAGCGCTAGTGGAAATTAGAGCAGGTATGTCCAAACTTCAGCCCTTCAGATGTTTTGGACCACAATTCCCACAATCCTTTGCCATTGGAAATATAGGCTTGGAATTCAGGGAGTTGTGGTCCAAAACATCTGGAGGGCCGAAGTTTGGACATGCCGGAATTAGAGGAAAGGTTGAGCAGGACCTATGCCAGTTCCATCAATATTGGTCAGTGGGAACTTGGATATTCAGGTTCTACTAGGCACATGCGAAGAACACTTCTGGACAAGAATGACAGCATGATTTCCTAACAGCATCAGTCACAGATTGCTGCCATTCCTAGCATTAGCATGCAAGGTCTAAGGCCCCAAATGTGCATGTTCTACAACTTTATTATATCAACTTATTTGTATTTTTAAATGCCAACAGGCCTTAATATACAAGCAGCATATAAATAAGCAGAAACAGATTGAAAACAAGTGAGTGAATACAAGTTATTTCCACAGTAATATTCATTTGGTACATGAGCAGAAAATATGACCATTTAGTTATTTCTGGTCGAGGATTTGCAGACAGAAAGACTAAAGGAAACCATTTAATATGCTACCAACACAGTCTAAAATGTATTACTAGATATGAAAAATTAGAGCTGGTACACGAGACACTACATCAAGGTTTATAACTATATTTTTAAAACTAAAATTAATGTCATCATCTGCTACCCTAACAGCTAAGCACATTTTTTTTGCACAGCACTTGCTACTTCATAAAGTACAACCTACTATACCTGTGCATTCTTCCTGGGACTGGAATTTTTGGTGAGGAAAATGTGCAGTATAAATGAGCATAAAATGCAGCACAAGTAACAAGCTAAAACATTACACTCTACTCAAATTAAAAGTTTTGAATTTAAGAAAAGTGCAGAATAAATTGATCATGCAAAGAATGAAACAATGAAGCACTGTAAGCTCTCGTTGAAACTGGCCTTTGTTTGCATTCCCCCCTCTCCCCCAATTTTTTTTAAAGAATAGTAATATTTTCAGCTTCGGCAGGAAAGTGGTGAAAGTATTTTTCATGGAAAAAAAAACCTTGGGTGGAAAAACTGGTGGGGAGATTGATCTCCCAAGTCAAATGTTGTCTGTTCAGATACTATAACACCTAGTATGCTGGTATTGCAGTGCAAATTTACAAATGTTGCAAATTCGCAGTTGAATCCTACAAATCTTGACTCAGAAATAAGTCCAATTCATGTCAATGGGGCTTCATCTCAAGTAAGTTCACACTGGAGAGTGGACCCATGTATTTAAACAATTAAGGAAGCAGTGAAGAGAGTATTCTACCAAAGTTCTCAAGAAGAACACTCCTGTATAGGCCTGATTTGTGATGTGATGATCTGTTGGAATCCTGATTCTGCAATGAAATGATATGGAAGGAGGATTCTTCCTATAGGTGATGTGTGTCAGTGACAGCAGTAGTGTTTGTGTGTGCACAGAAAGCATAGGGTATTTCTGAAAGGCTAAACAGTCACCTTCCAATAATTCTATGTGTGGCCAAGGGAAAAGACCTCTTTTGAAAAGGATGGGAATGTCAAGAGAAGTTTGTGACATAGCATGGATGTCTGCCCCTCAAAAGAAAACCTCTCACCAACACTTCAAAAACGGTGTTGAACTACTAAGATCTTTGTAGCATGGTGGCTGAAAACCTTTCATTGTGCATGCTCCCTAAAATTGTCAAAATAAGTTTTTAGTCCATAGCAACTTGCCACAACAGCTGATTTCATTCCAGTTGTGCATTTGGAGCTGCACAACAGGATTACATATTACATATTAATGCTCGGGATGCCTTGTTCTTATGGACTGGGCCTACCCACACTATAAAATACCCCCAAGCACCTTACAAAGGTATGAAGACCACACTGTAATTTGAATGCCTGTAACTTATTTTCCTGCTACCTCATGCAACTTATAAAATAAAAGAAACACCGTACAGCAAAATAAAGGCCCAAGCCTTGCCAAATCATCATCATCTCAAGTGAAGGGCTCAGAACTGGCAGCTATGTTTTCTGAAATGTGTGTGCTCAGAGTATATTAAAAAAAAATCTGTTTAAGAAAAATTGATGCAGCAATTTGCTTGTGTACCAACTCTGATAGGCACGAGAAGCCCTAGTTTTCCAAGTGTGCTCAACTGAAAACACTTTGCTGGCAAACAGACAGTTTGCAACAGGCAAGCATTCTACATGCGTGTGTTTCAAGTTCAGTGCTCAGTGTTGGTGAACCTATTATATCTATCATCTATATCAGGCATGTCCAAAGTCAGGCTCGGGGGCCAAATGTGGCCCATTTTCAAATTTCGAGTGGCCCGCAGCATCTTCTCCCCACCAGCTCAGCCTGTCATGCATCCCTGCCAGCTGGCCCCTCCCCATACTGGATGGAGACGTCAGCTTGCAGTGTTACGGTTTGCCTGCCCTCCCTGCCTCTGTCCATCCCCCCAGCCACCTGCCCAGCCTACCTTCCCCTGGCTCCATTGCTGCAGCATCCTCCCCGCCTCCTTGCATGTCCAGAGGCTTGTCCAAAGTCTGGCCCAGGGGGCCAAATGCGGCTGAATGGTCGGCCCCCACACATTTTCACCTCACCTCACCTGGCTCTCCTTGCAAAAAGTTTGGACACCCCTGATCTCTATCGTCCCGTTATCTATCGTCTATATAGCAAGTGATTCAATAAAACACTAAACTCACTTGTATTTCTTACTGTAAAAATTCCTTTTAAATGAATAAAGTGGAAATATTGAAATAGACACTATGCAAAGTACAACACATTATATTTGGATGAGGAGAAAGTTATGTATGTATTTGCTGTAAATTAATTTTTTCAAGGTGGCCTTCAAATTTCAAGATCTATTTTCCAACATAAGCAATTAAAATATACTGTTAAAAGCTCAAACATTCTCTCATCTCAACAGCAAATGCATGGTAGACATGTTAAACTAGAAAACAGCCATTAACAGGAATGAACTAAGAAAGTTAAACAAAAAGTTCAACACACAAAGACGAAAAAGGTGAATGAAGTGAAAAAAATCAAGACAGACTGAGAACAAAGGCTGACTGTTTATTGGAGAATCAGAGATAAGTGGATGACAGAAACCTATTACAGTGCTACTCACAATAAATGAAATTCAATTATCTGCTATATTGTCTCTAAAGTAGTTTAAAAATTAGGGAGAGGCACTTTATGGAAGGCTAAGGTGATATCTTATGAAATAATTTGAGCTAATAGTTTTTGCCATTTTCATGATAAAGAAATCATTTCCTCCCATTAAAAATACAAAACTGCTGTAATTTGTTCCTATATCAATCATATCAGAGCAAAGTTGTTACCTGAAGCAGTTTATGTAATTAAAAAATGAAAACAAGCAATGGTTAAATTTTATAGATAGTATACCTGTAAACTAAATACAAAAACAGAAGCATTTCTGAGTGATTTTTGAGTGGGGCAACATAGCTGGACTTCTACCTGTATATATTATAAACAATCCTCAGTGCCTATGGTAACAGGAAAAGACAATGATTAGAGATGGGCACAAAGTGAACCATAAACCAGAAAAACCCATTAACTGGGCTAGTTCATGCATCAGGGATACTGTTTTCCCAAAACAAAACAAAGCACCAAACTTTCCCCTGCCCCCCTTGGGACTTTGTTTTCTTTAGCAAAAAGGGATACCTACCCAATCCCCTTGTTGGGTCCCTACTTTATCTCGATGCTGCTCCTGCTATGGAGGAGGTGGAGGTGATGGAGGCTTCAAGATAACACAGGGAGTGAACCAGGGTAGGGTAGGGGCAGGTTCCTCCAGCACAAACCCCAAACAACAAAATGAAAACTGATTTATTTCTTGAGGTGTGTGGGTTCATAGTTCTTGGGCACCCATGAACTACCATGACCCACCCACTGGTTTCCTGATTCGTGCTCATCTCTAAAAATGATAGCTCAGTCCTGAGCTAAGGCTGCAAAATGCTGTACATTGATTTTACAGCTTTCCTAAAATCAGCAAACAGAGATACAGAAGACCTAGGCCTGCGGACAAAACATCTAACGTTTACTCTATTGTGTAGGGAACATTAAAATAGTTATCACTGAAGTACATAAAAACCAATTTTCTGGCACATGTAATTTAATTCAATAGTACTGTATTGTTCTTTTCCCAAACTAATATATCCCCCCCTTTTTTTCCTATGATGTTCTATGAATATGTGTTTGAATCTAGGAACTCAAATGAAACTCACTAAGCCATCTGAACATTTTGCTGGACACACAGCACACTTTTGCTCCAAGAGTGGCTTGCTCAAAAAAACCCAAACCCAAACCAAACCCTGCCTTATTCTCAGAAGAGTTCAAATAAGCAACGTGGGTGGCTATCTCTAAAGTAAAATGAGTATGTGTTACGGAGATTTCCTGCTTCCTGTTGATGGAGAAGGGACCAGAGAGAGTCACTAAGAAGAACAAATAAAGGCCGAGGTGCTTTATTATCACCTTCTAAGGGCTTCACAATCTGAAGCTTCTCTGGGAGATATGAGCGACTGCAGATGGACATTCCTGAATAGCCAGTAAGTTCAGAAAACCTGGAGT
The DNA here is from genome assembly GCA_023846285.1 of Phrynocephalus versicolor. Lineage (NCBI taxonomy): Eukaryota > Metazoa > Chordata > Lepidosauria > Squamata > Agamidae > Phrynocephalus > Phrynocephalus versicolor. The sequence continues at coordinate 39,040,814 of JAHTLZ010003542.1, forward strand.
GAGTTCCCAGGGACATGATACTCTCTGTTGGCGTCATGGAGCCACTATGGAGTTCACCCTTCTCAGCCAGTTCCCTCAGCTTTCTTTCCTGTTCCTCTTCAAAGAACCTCCGCTCAGACAGGTAGTTCTCCCTCCGAAGGGACAGCCTTCGCAGGGCTGTTTCCAGGTCGCTGGAGCCAGGTGTTCCTGGGGTTCCAGGTTTTTTGTTCTTCTCTTCATTTCTAAAACAAACCGCAAATATATATGGACTGTTTAAATTTATAAACCAGAAGAGGGGGGAAAGCAATGTACAGTGGTACCTTGTATAAAGGAATTAATTCGTTCCAAATGAAATTATGTTAAGCAATTTTCCTTTATACAAATTCCCATAGGAATGCATTGAAAACAGAGTAATCCCATTTTTATGTTGTATGGATTCTCCCCATAGGCGATTATGTTAAGCAAATTTCCCCTATCTCCAGAATTTTTTATGTTGTACATATTTTATGTTATACAAGCTGTTTGTTATACAAGGGTCCACTGTATTGGTATTTGAAGTGCCACTAGAAGTTGAGTTCCAGCCTTCTATAGCAGAAACATTGATTTAATAGCAGAAAATTATTTGCGATTTTCAAAAGTACGTAAACAACATGCTAAGGTTAGAAAGATGTGATAGATCCTTCATATCATTGCAAATTGGTAAAATTAGTCCACATAACTGAGGTTTCACATACTGTACTGCCCATTCAAACTAAGAGAAACAATTGGCTGAAATATATCACATAGTCAATATTAGCAGGGCAACTTTTAAAGGCCAATTGTCGGATATTAAGAAATGTCAGTATATACAACAAATAACATGTACTTTTCTTAATTAACTCACTTCCAAAAGTTAAACTGTGTAACTGTACAACAGGATTACAGCAATGTATATCACAACAAAGATTTGTGGAAAGCGTAGATTCTATTTAACAAATACAGACAGCGTATACAAGGTGACATGTTATTTAAAATGAGAAAGGACAGCCTGTTTACTATTTTTTCCCTCTCAACCTGAGTAGCCTGCCATTGCTTTCCTCTAAACTCTTCAATGTCACCTGGTTCAAGCACAGGCAGTGCACGTACTACTGACAGTGAGAAACATGGTTGGCAACATACATTGCTGTGGCTATATGAACTAGAAAGATTTTATTTTGTTTGGTTTTGTTTTAGAAAAGGAGTCAAGATTTTCCTTAGCTTAAGAGTATCAGTTTTGGGAGTGTACACATCTTAACAATTACCCAGACAAGACACATTCCTCCAGTAATGCTTTTTTAACAATAGCTAAAGACATTAGTATACGAATTACTGAAATAATTTGAGAAGAATAAAAATGAATTCCAAGCCTACAATACATTCTAACAATTCTGAAATACCTGACCAGTGATTACTTCTGTTATTAGTAATTACTATTCTATTACTAGAGTGGAAAGCAAGGTTGTGTTTTATTATTTAAAGGAAATTTTCTTGGCATCAATACAAAAAATGACTGGCCTGAAGTGTTATTCAGATGTTAAATCAGTAAAATACAATTATCAAGCAATGCTGAATTGCATTTCTAAGGTGCTTAGTAATTTGAGAAAATTTGTTTCTCATTGCCAGTAATTTGAGAAAACAAGACCAGGGTTAGAAAAGGAAATCTGGAGAATCAAAATATGCTGAAGTCACAAGTCATTTTTCTTATGACATCAAGCTAGGGGAGCTAATTTAATGAATACATCACTGAATATACAAGCTGCTGAATAGAACAAAAGGATCTGAGCAACTTTCTATTTGTTTTGGAGATGTTAATAAGCTCTAGCTATACATTACTGACCCAGAGTCATTCGATTCAGTTTCTAGGATGATGCTGTTCGTCTTATTGTCTATCACAATGTTGGAGACGTCTCCTCCATAGAAGCTGGACCGTGGTGTACTAACGCAACTAGAAATGACCGAATTCATTGCTGAAGATTGGTTAGATCCAGGGATGTTCATTGGAGATGGAGTTAGGGATCTCTGCTTTACCACCTGGTTGACGTTTCGTACTGTATCAAAAACTCTCTTGTGATGGCTAGCAAAGACACAGATAATTAGTAACCATCAAAACAACACCCTCAACATATGCATGCATAAATTTCCTGCTTGTTAACACTAACATAGATTTTATAAAAGGAAGTACAGTCCTGGAGGTGAACATTATGTTGCTGTCATGTGTCATCAAGTTGCATAAGTCTAGTCATTAGACGCCTTGCTCAGAGCTTGCAAAGTCAAGGCTGTGGTTCCTTTATTGAGTCAACCTATTTCTTATTTGGTCTTCCTCTTCTTCTGTTCCTTTCAACTTTTTATTTTATTTTCCAGCATTTTTGACTTCTCATGATGTCCTTAAGCCACAGTATCACCCAACAACCATATTACTTGCATCTCTGCTTAATCCTCTGAGATAATATACCAGGGGGGGAAACGGTGTCACTTTCCCAGGATCAAAATAATAAAATAGATGCAGAAAGGATTCAATTATTTTTCACTCATTTTCACCACAATTTAGATCTCAAAATTAGAGATGGGCTTTTTGTTTCAGAAGTGGTCAGCTTCCAAAACGAAACACAGGAACCCAACTGATGTTTGGAACCAGAGGAATGAAATCAACCAATCCCTTACATTGCCCTGGGTGCAATTCCAACGAGAAAGAGGCCTCCAACGTGTCACCTTTCCTTCTCCCTGACACTGGCCAATCAGACAGGGAGGCGGGATGATGCATTTCCCTGCACAGCTCCTGATTGGCCAGTGCCAGGGAGAAGGAAGGTTGACGTGTCAGAGGCTTCTTCCTTGTTGGAATTGTGCCACACCAGTGCAAGGTAAGGGATTGGATGATTTCATTTCTCTGGTTTCGAACGCCAGCTGGGCTCCCACGTTTCATTTCTGAAGCTGACCACTTCCGAAACAAAAAGCCCATCTCTACTCAAAATGCTTTAATTACAAAAATTAACGTATAAGGTTATTGAGAAACAGTATTTCTCTTTGGAAAAACTCCAGTAATTTAAATAACAATTGAAAACTTTCTCAATGCCTTTCTTTCCTAAATAGAGGGGCATTCCTATATAAGCAGTTTAGGTTTATTTCTTTTGCACAGAAATGCTAATCTGCTAGTTCTCATTAAATGGAATACAGAAATAGTTTTGTTTCTATCATATTTATTTTGTTTTATTTTTATTTTAAGATTTCTATACTGCCTGCTTCCCAAAGGGAACTCAAGGCGGTATACATAAGAATAAACAAAACACAGCAACAACCACAGCAACCAAGAATTAGCGGCAGGAACAAAATGTAGATAAAAGCAAAAGAAATTAAAAAAATAAATAAAAAGGTGCCCATCAATATGAATTGTTTCCTTTCTGTCACTTCATAAAGGGCAATCTTTTATATTAAAATATCAATATATCATGATGTATTTTGCCATACGTTAGGTCGGTGTAGTCAGGATCATCTAGATGGAGTTCTTTTCGCATTGACCCTTCAATTTCTGCTGCCAATGAATCCTGTTCAGGTAAATATAAAATATGGAATATTTTTTCACTAACACGTATCTCCTTTTTGTATTGTGATAGGAAACAATGCAGAGCATTTGTGACGGTATGTCTATAAAAGCACTTAAGGACTGTCTATATCGATGATCCACCACTGTTGATTTTTGTCAGGTTGAATTACCCCATTTTCACTCAGTTTAATGGCTAGACAACCATATTTGGCAATTTTACAAATTACTTCTTTATTTCTATCTGCCAGCAATATCCAGAAACATCCCTTCCTATCTCTCCCCTCCATGTCTGCTATTATAGATTTAATATACCATTCCTGAAATGGTACATAGATTTTAGACTCATAAAATAACATGTTCTAGCATCTCTATCTTCCCCTTTTGGCACACACATTGTCACTCTGGATAAGGAGTTTTCTTATATCTACCTTCCAGTACAGCTGAGGGTAACTTGTCCAATCGCATTAATGCAAATGCCCTTCTGCAGCCAGGGTTTTCTAGATCATTTATGTATGATATTGGTGTAATTTTGTTCATAGTGTTTATTTCTCTCTTGTAGCTGTTCAGGTCATGTTGCCTTCCTACATCTAAATTCTTTTGTTTAACCAGTCTCGTGGCCTGTCCTCTATTCAAAGACAATAAAAATTGTTGTGAAAGACGACAATACCCTAAATTTATTCTTCAACAGTCTCAACCAAGGGGGCACAAAATTATCATTGAATATCAATGAGGATTTATTGACTACAACACTGATGGTGCTCCATGGGTCAATGGTGATATTTCTTTATTGTGCCTTCAGTAACTATTGACCTAAGGACAGCATTTTCACTATGCTGAAGATACCCAAATATTCCTTGTTTTTTATTCTTCAATGGTTTGATGAACTTACAAGAGGGCCTCTGTCTATTTTCCTTGGTACGTTGAGCCTACTGACATCACTTTGTGGATGTAATGCATGGTTTATTCTCATCGCTTTTCTTGTCTTTCAATCTAATTCTTCTAATTCTGCCTGGGTCCATTTTATACCTGCTGTGTATCGCACAATTGAAATAGCCCATGTGTTTATAGCTCGGATGGTATTCTTGCCGTTTACTGGTAATTTTGATTTTAGTATCTTTCTAACTCTTCTGATGTATTTTCGGCTTCTGTATGCTTGATGTTATCTGCTTGGTAATACTTCAAGATACTTACATGATTCTTCTTCATTCAATGATTTTATGAAATTATTAGGCATATCAATTCCTTCAGTCTTTACTATCTTTCCTCTGATGATGCTGAAGGTTGCACACTTGTCTAATCTGAATTCCATTGCAATATCATTGCTGAAAATTCACACTGTATTGAGTATTGACTCTATTTCTTGTTGTGATTTCCCATACAGCTTCAAATCATCCACATACAGCAAATGGTTTATTATTATTATTATTATTATTATTATTATTATTATTATTATTATT
>JAHTLZ010003542.1:39047818-39080311 GCA_023846285.1 Phrynocephalus versicolor
TTATTATTATTATTATTATTATTATTATTATTATTATTATTATTATTGGCTTTTGGGGTTTCCATAACCTTTGCCCATGCTATCATAACTGCTTCAGTAATGGTAAGGAAATTTACTGCGAACGAACGAACGAACGAAGACCAGGAACATGTCAACATTTGCCCTTACAGAATGTAGTCAGGGACAATGAAGAATTGTGTAAGACTTATTTTGGAGCTTTTCTAGAACAGCTTGTCCATACAGTAAAACACCAATAGTTAACATATAACCTTAACTAGCATTTGACTATCAGACAAATGAACAGACTGACATGAAACAGCAATAAGTGTGCTTAAGATCGCTAATGCCATTTAAAGTATTTAATGCATTTAAAGCATTTCTCTGCTCCGCAGTCAAGTTTATTTAAAGCAGTTACACTCACTTCTGCTGTGAGTTGCCTTTGGGCATCTTTAGCTGCTCCCAGATGTTGGACAAGTTCTTCATTTTCCACTGTACACTAAAAAGGAGAGAGGGAGAGGGAGGGAGGGAGGGAGGGAGAGAGAGTGAGAGAGTGAGAGAGAGTGTGTGTGTGTGAGAGAGAGAGAGATCACAAAACACCAACAATTCCAAGGTGCAACTTCCTTTGCAAATAATCAGCATATATTGAAATTAAAGGCCTTGTCAAATGAGAAACAAGACTGCATCTATACTGCAGCTATTCCTCCCCACCCCACCCCATATTACTGTACTTGAATCTTACAGCTTTTGCCTTTTTCTGCAAATCCACTATCTGAGAAAGAAGATGGGTGATTTCTTCCTGCTGTCGAGCGGCATCTTCAGTTTTCTTAGCCAACTCTTCAGAGAGACTGGCAATCTGGACGTTTGCATCTCCTTAGATAATAAACAAGCAAGGAGAGTAAGTTTACATAAAATGCTTTTGGTGTACTAATTATTGGCTAAATCGTCAGGAAAAAGGCTTTTTTTAAAAAAGGAGACAGAGAAAATGGGTGCAACCTCTAGCATTCAGAATGTTTTTGTACTGCGGCATAGCTCCATGGAAAAAGCCAAGGCTCTAAATATTAGCAAATTAAAATTAGACATAAACTCCACTGTACGAGTACACAAAATTACTAACCTGCAAAATGTTCCCTAATCTGCCTGTCCTACAGTGGCCTAAAATGTTCTCATGATAGCCTTCCTCTGGCAACCCACTTGATCGGGCAGAGACTAGGCTGGGTAAAGAACAGCAGACCATTAAAACACACTGGGCAAAAACAAACTAGCAATAGGATTCTGAACAGTGATTAGGATCCAGAATCAAGTCTTTTTTAAATGAGACTATATGGAACTGTCTTGCTGCCTTATAAGCCTTATTAGGCTTATAAATGGGGGCACACTATTACTTTTGTGTCCCAGCTGATCAGCGAGGCTACAGAATACAACAGGCTGTGCTATGCTTCCATTATTGTAAGGCCAATTACACTGGTGACAATGAGGCCTGTAATAAGACTTCCTGGGGGTAGGAACTGGCAAGCCCACCCCAGTATCCCTGCCAAGAAAACCCTATGGACAGGAACAAAAGGCTAAAAGATATGATGCTGGAAGATGAGCCCCTCAGGTCGGAAGGTGTCCAACATGCTACTGAGGAAGAGCGGAGGACAAGTACAAGTAGCTCCAGAGCTAATGAAGCGGCAGGGCCAAAGCCAAAAGGATTCCCAGCTGCAGACAAGCCTGGAAGAGAAAGGAAAGTCCAAAGCTGCAAAGAAATATACTGCATAGGAACCTGGAATGTGAGATCTATGAACCAGGGTAAGCTGGGTGTGGTCAAACGTGAGATGGAAAAAAATAAACATTGACATCTTGGGCATCAGCGAATTTAAATGGACAGGAATGGGTGAATTCAGTTCAGATGACTATCATATCTACTACTGTGGGCAAGAATCCCATAGAAGAACTGGAGTAGCCCTCATAGTCAACAAAAGAGCGGGAAAAGCTGTGCTGGGATACAACCTCAAAAATGATAGAATGATTTCAGTACGATTCCAAGGCAGCCCTTTCAACATCACAGTAATCCAAGTTGATGCACCAACTACCGGAGCTGAAGAGTCTGGGACTGACCAATTCTATGAAGACTTACAACTCCTTCTAGAACTGACACTAAAGAAGGATGCTCTTCTCCTGGTAAGTGAAGTCAAGTGGACCTTAGAAAGCATTGCAAACAACAAGGTCAGTGGAGGTGATGCATCCCAGTTGGACTATTTAAAATCTTAAGAGGATGCTGTAAAGGTGCTACATGCAATATGCCAGCAAATTTGGAAAACTCAGCAGTGGCCAAAGGACAGGAAAAGATTGGTCTACATCCCAATCCCAAAGAAGGGCAACACCAAAGAATGCTCCAACTATAGCACAATTGCACTATTTCACACTCTAGCAAGGTTATGCTCAAAATTCTACAAAGGAGGCTTCAGCAATATGGGGGCAGAGAACTCCCAGAAGTGCAAGCTGGATTTTGAAGGGGCAGAGGAATGAGACATAAAATTGCCAACATGCGTAGAGCATGGAGAAAACTAGAGAGTTCCAGAAAAACATCTACTTCTGCGTCAATAACTATGCCAAAGCCTTGGACTGTGTGGACCACAACAAACTATGGCAAGTCCTTAAAGGAACAGAGTGCCTAACCACCTTATCTGTCTCGTAAGAAATCTATATGTGGGACAAGCAGCAACAGTTATAACTGGATATGGAACAGCTGACTGGTTTAAAATTGGAAAAGGAGTACAACAAGGCTGTATACTGTTACCTTGCCTTTTTAACTTATATGCAGAGTACATCATGCAAAAGGCAGGACTGGATGACAAACTAGAATTAAGATTGCTGGAAGAAATATCAACAACCTCAGATATGCAGATGATACTACTCTGACAGCAGAAAGTGATGAAGAATTAAAGAACCTCTTAATGAGGGTAAAAGAGGAGAGTGAAAAAATGGGCTGAAGCTCAACATAAAAAAAACCCTAAGATCATGGCCACTGGTCCCATAACCTCCTGGCAAATATAAGTGGAAGAAACTGGGGCAATGACAGAGTTTATTTTCTTGGATTCCTTGAACACTGTGGATGGCAACTGCAACAATGAAATTAAAAGACACCTACTTTTTGGGAAGAAAGTGATGGCAAACCTAGGCAACATCTTAAAGAGCAGAGACATCACTTTGCCTGGACTATAAAGAAGGCTGATCACCACATAATTGACGCTTTGAGCTGGGGTGATGGAAGAGGCCCCTGGTGTGCAAGGAGATCAAACCTATCCATCCTGAAAGAAATCAACCCTGAATGTTCACTGGAAGAACAGATGTTGAAGCTGAGACTTCAAAAGCATGAGGAGAGAGGACTCCTTGGAAAAGTCCCTGATGTGGGGAAAGATCGAAGGCAAAGGGGGACGACAGAGAATGAGATGGTTGGACTGTGTCATCAATGCAACCAATATGGATTTGACCAAACTCCAGGAGCCAGTGGAAGACAGAAGGACCTGGAGAGCTCTGATACATGGGGTCATGAAGAGTTGGACATGACTGAACGACTGAACAACAACATATGGAACTAAAGCTTTAGCAGACTAAAACTTCACCAACTTCCAACTAGAGTAGGCCCTCTGAATCTGTGGGGATTTGGTGAGTCCACCCCATGCAAGTTCCACTGATTCCTTGAACCTACTCTATTTGCAATTTACTATTAGATTGTAGCCAATGAACTGTTTCTGGGATTCATAGGGATGCCACAAACTTTTTGCATGTGCTTGAGAATCCCTGCACAGGACTCATAAATACCACTTGGCTTTTGTGTGTCTAACAAAGCAACTGGATTTTCACCAGTACTGTATATTTTAAATATAAAAATATGGTGTAGTATAAAATGAATATAATAAGACCCTGATGTAACCACAGGACTTTCGGGTCTGGTTGATTCCTATAATTATCATCATAATTTTATCTTGATCCTTTAACCAGCACATTACTTGCTTTGAAAACCAAGAAAAGAAACATACTGAGCTCCTTCACACAATCATTTACAAGCTGTTGCTCCTTCTCTTCATAAGTAATGGTTTCAGTCTTCAGCTGGCAGGCCTGATGAAAGCAACAAAAAGTCCACCATTTAGCATCCTGTGTATATGATTTTGCCATTTGTTTCTAAAAGGGAAAACCTTTCCATAATAGAAGCAACTGCTCCAGGTTAATGTCAAACAAGTCATCTCTTTTTCCACTATAAATAAAAAGAACATTGATATTTGCAAGGCAAATGTCATAGCTAAAATTAGGGAAATGCAGGACTAATTGGTATTTAAATTTTGCCAAAACATTTGTATTCTGAAATGTTCATACATATCGGATAAAACAATGCCACCAGCACTATTTAATGAATAAATTCAATAAATGAATAGTGAAAATAAATGTAACCCAGAGCTACCATATCTTTAGTTAAAAAGAGTTTGAAGTTGTGTTTATATCGTAATTTTCATTGCCACAGCTATCCTCTCAGAAATCAAAATGCTGATCATGGAGCAAAACGTACTGAATACATACTAAAGAGAGACGTATTTAATAAACCAGAACCACCCAACTTCTATTTATTATTTTACAGTCTAATCAATTAGCATTGCCTTCAAAAGTATTCCCACTCATACTGAATTTTATGCTAGTACAAAAAAGCTTATTGATACTATATGATCATACAGTTTTGCAAAAAGGATCACATGACAGTCATTCTTGGTCTGATGGTTGACAGATAAATTATTTTTAGAATGTCCCTAATATATAGTGATAGAGCAGCAAAGATGCTGTGGGCCCAGGGGCATTTCAAATGGTGAGCAAGCTTCAAGGAGCTCTAATCTTTAGATTTATCTAAATACAGGTTTTAAATGTTCAGTGTTATGTTCAGTCTACATAAAACACACATGAGGTAGTAAAATTTCCTGCATAAGCCCCGTGCTGGGGTTACTGTCACTGCTTTACCAAATATCCCTGGCCACTCCCAGCTACATCACTGCCATCTCCATGTGGAAAGTGACCAGCTTGCTGAAGGACAGCTTCTTGATCATCAGGCTCTCCACAGAGGGGAGAACTATGGAAAATTGGGGTTCATGCTTGCATGGAGAATCTACATGCAAAGAGGAACCTCTAATCTGCAGATGCCTCAGTTTCCAGAGGGGAAAGCCCATGGCACCGAGGAGCAAAGCTAGACGTTCCTCTGCTGATGTGCTTGATTATGCAAGACAATTAATGCAGTAACAAAGCTACAGAGGAGCAGTCTGTCAATGGTGATTGTATCTCATTCTGAGCACCACTCCTCCTCAGCCTTTGGCTCTCCCCAATAGCAATCTTAGGAGAAGCAGGAGTCAATCATGTATGCCTACTAGTTTTTGCATCCCGGTTCAGTGCAAGTGATGACAACAGCTCCTCCACCCTTGAAACTATCATTACCTGACTCTTGAGGAACAGCTTAAGCATGTTAAGTGAGGATAGCACTGATGGTGAGAAGCAAGTGTGGCTTGCTTGCTTGCTTTGCTGTATCCTTTTAGTCAGCAGTTGGAAATGACTCCAAAGAGGACTGCATATACACTAAGACAGGATAATAGAGGAGGGAGCTCAGGGCTCTCAACATGAGACTAATGTTTCTCATGTGATGTTTGCTCTGTAGGAACTACTTTACATTGCATGAAGAGAGAATTAGAGATGGGTGTTTCATTTCAGAAGGGGACTGGTTCTGAAACAAAACTCCAGTCCCACCCTCCGGAACAAAATCAACCACTGTCTTAGCTTGCACTGGGCGAAATTCCAACCAGGAAGCAGCCTCCAATGTGTCATCTTTCCCTCTCCCTGGCACTGGCCAATCAGACAGGGAGGGGGGATGACGCATGTTCTTGCACAGCTCCTGATTGGCCAACGCCAAGGACAGTTCCCTTAATAGTCGGGAATGGAAGGGAGATGAATAACTCTCAAAAACCCAAGATCAACCCTAGAATTTTAGATCTTTAATTGATAAATTATAGTCAAGCACTATTTACAAAAACTGATTCTGAAAAATAGTTCTGGGTGGAGATGAGATCAAGGCATTTATTAACAAATGGATCTCTTATAGACTAAACAAAATTATGAAGTTATAGCTATTTGGCAACAGCATGGATTTTCACCTTTATAATCATGATATTTAAGATAGTGGGAAAATATCTGACCTCTGATCTAAGCACAACATTCTCCTCTTCGAGATCCTTAAGTTTCTTTTGAAGGCTATCTAAATGAAAATAGTTCTGGACAGATGAAGATGACTCATTTCTCTTCATCCTAGTAAGAAAAACATTAAGATTGTCAAGACCCTTTTTATTTGCAAAATCTGCAGTGAAAATAACTAGCAGTTCCCAATAACCATATCTCAATAATAACTGAGCATTTTCACGAAGTTAAAAATAAAACTACAAAGTACAAACTAAGCACTTGTCTTTAATCCACACCCTTCTAGTGCAGAAGCTTAAGTTGTAAAATATAAAAGGAAATCAAGGTTTGTTCTCCACATGATGGAAGAGTAGGGTTATGGGTGGTATAATACATAAATGAATAAAATAATAGATCAGGTACAAAGAAAAAGGCAAACAGGAATTTCCCTTTCACTTCTGTTTCTTAAGAATAAACTGAACAGCTGATTGCTTATGTCAACGTCAATGTCAAATTCTTGCATCAAATTCTTCAAAAAGAATTGCTTTTGACTCCAATCTGAGCTGCTGTTGGTTGTATTAGAAGTTAAATGACTAACAGTTTACTGCACACATCAAAGAACTCACTAGACACCATATTTAGATACAGTATTTTGAAAGGGGGCTGAAGGAACAGATGAGCAGGAAAATAGTTTTAGCTGTACCCCCCATGCAAACACCTCTGCATCCACATGCAGAAAGACAATCTGAAGCTAATATTTCGGTAATCTCCTGAAAAGGGGTTTGAAGGGTCATCAATTGTGTGAAGAGTCCCTTTTGCCCATGGAGACATCAACATGCAGGCCTGGTCACAGTTTTCTACCTGCTCACCTGTTCAGATTAATCCATTTGTGAATGTGTGACTACAGGCTGAATTATTGCCTTGGTCCCTAGGTGTAAGTCAGTGTGATACTACCTACTGTGAGTCACATTTGACAACTCTACACTATACTTTCATACTGCTGCATATAGCAGTTGATCTTCTATCTGTCACTGGAAACCTAACAGAGTTGCCACTGAATTGATGCCTTGATATACTATGTGTGCAGCAACTGAACTGGGACATATCTGGGAACAGATACACACTATGTGGTGCAGTGAAATGGACAACATTTAAAAACAGATGAGTCTTGTTCTGGCCACATCTATCCATAGAATACCCAATGATGAGCTACTATGCTGTACTAAAATGTTTATTCTTTAGTCCTACTATTAATATCTGTGGCACATAGCCCAACTCCTGTCTTTATGAACAATAGTCAATGCCAGCATTCTATAGTGTCAGATGGGACAAAAGGGTGCAGACAAGACTCTCAGACTTACGGAGTTGAACAGATGGATTCTGGTTCGCTCTCTTCAGCAGCGCTAGTGTAAAACTGAAGCAATTCATCTTTCATGGACAGCTCATGACGCAACTGAGAAACCTAAACAAGTGAGGAAAGAAAGTTTGACAAATCTTTTCTCAAATGCATTTCCAACTGCAAAGTTGAGTGCTGGGTTCAGGCTAATGGGCATATTTTTTAAAAAAAATCTGAAAATGCTTTGTGACAGAAAAGTGCAGATCAAGAATTCCAACACCTGCTATGGTTAGGAAAGGAGCACCTGGTCACTTTATCTCATTGAAGGTTGCTGGTTTTCACATGTTGTATAAGGAACTACAGTTCTGTATGTGGTAGTACACTGGTGCAACAATTTGATGGCAATTCACACATGAGGACAACAACCTCTTCAACCTGGGTACTACAGTGTCCTTATCCATATTTGTGTGGCATTCAAAGTGTCAAAGGAGAACTTTGCGGAAGTTCCTGTCCAGCCGTGTTGAAGAAATCGGAGACCAATGCCTCTTTGGAAGACTTACATGTCTAAAAATGTAACAGCTGCAAATTATTCTGGAGTGAATGGCTAGAGCTTTTCAAAAGAAATGAAAGGTATTGCCAAAACAGCTCCTTATGCTGCTTTATCAGCCAAGAACTGTTGTGTGTTGTATTGCATTTTTAAACCAATCTTGCAAATGAAAAGTACTGAACCCAATACAGATGTATTCTCGAAGGCTTCCACGGCCGGGCTCTGTTGCAGAACATGGCGAAACAGTCTGAAAAACTCACAACAGCTACCAATACAAATGCGTATGCTATTAAAAAAATAGAATAAAAGGTCTAGAAATGCCTACAGAACATATAGCTTCACATCTCAATGTCATTTTGTTAGACAAAAATTGAGTGTTCTAATGAGGAACATAACGGCCCACTTTTTGAAAAAGACTTTTTATCATTGTAGCCCCTGCTCCAACTTCAGAAAAAGGACTCAGTTTTCAGACATGTTAGATTCAAAAACTAATCATTTTGGCCATGCAGCTGCAATAAAAACTAGAGGAACCAAGACTATGCCATGTGTAGTTGGACACAATGCAAGAGACACAAAGGAAGACAGCAAGTAGGAAAGAAAGGTTTCCAGTATGAATTTACTATTTTCAAAATAACCTTGAAGAGAAGTGCCTTGGTTCTTTTTAACTTACCATTTCCCTGAACATTTCTATTGTTAGGAAAGAAGCATCAGAGTTGGCTTTTCAAACTGCAAACCAATATAGGCAGCTCTTGACTTACAGATGTTTCTGGACTAGTCTCCCCACTCCTCCCCCCCCCCGGCTTCATCTTGGATTCCTTTGGCAAGGAATTATAGGATCTATAGACTCCCAAAAAAAAATCTCTGGAAGGCCACAGCTGCTCACCTAAATTGCAAGCTAACGTTAAAGTACATCAAATTCTGAGCAGACATAGCAGCCTCATTAAAACAAAACAAAATAAAAAAGCCTCTTAGGCCGTCAGTTACTGAAGAAAAGCCTGCCTGAAGAGAAAGGCCTTTTTTTCATGGCAGAAGAAGAGAAAAGAGGGGGACACCTTGGCCACTCACAAGAGAGAGTTTCACAGCTTGGCAGCAGTAACAGAGAACGTCCTCTCTAGTGTGTTCAACAAATGCAACTAAGAGGAAGGAGGGACTCTGACCCAGGACGCCATATCATTTTTTACAACATCTGTCTCTCTTTTTTAAAAAAGCACATGTGCTATATTTAAGAAAGCGGTTTTATTTCATCATTATGAGGAACAGCAAAGGAGGCAAATCCAAAGCTATTATATGCAGATATGAAAGCTGGATATAGCACATGTTCTCCAGTCTGAATGCCTGGCGCTTCAGCTGACAACAACACTTAAAATACTGGCTCAGTACCTGCTTCACTAATGTAAATTGAAAAGGAACTGATAGATTATGGGTGAAAGCTATTAACAATGCAAGAGCCATTTAAAATAATGGACAACAAAATCCTATAATCTCCTGTATGGTGAACCAGAAGGAGAATCCTATAGTCACTCTTAGAGCATATTTCTGAAGTATCTGCATTTTCGCTTAAATGCAGGAACATGGCAAAAGAAAAAAATAGCTGTAGCTGCTAAGATGACACATACATTCACTTATGCTTTTTGACTATTGAGTACCTATTTCTGCTCTCAGAGGCAATTTACAGTCAAGAGTACTAATTTACAACCCACAATTCAGAGACTATGTCTGAAACGTGGATATACAATAAAGGGTTTATTTCAATGCACTCACCTCATTTTCTTTAGTGCCTTACAATGCGTCTGTCACAGTGTTCATAATTTAGTACTACTGGAAAGAGTTGTACAGGGTAGAAGTTAGTAGCAATTATTTGAAATGGAAAGGGGAAAGGTTCTGTCCTTGAGACAGAAGGAAAAATGAAATTTTAGTAGGGTTGATGATATTATACATAAGCATGATGTTACAGGACAAAAAGACCTGATAAAAAGAAGAACAAGGAGAAGGGAGAGACACCTTGACTGCTGATTAACTGCCAAAATCACAGAGGTAAAACAAGATACTAAGTCAAGCAAACTCACAGTAAATTTGATCAAGTCACACATGATGAGAATGCAACCAGGAAATATGTTCATTTTAAAGGAAATCTTTCTTGCATTTGAAAAAAAAGGATCTGTGTAATTTTAATGTACTTGGTCACTTGCAATTCCACTAATGTGCAATCATATGTTCTACATTTTTCTAAAGCAATCTGCCTACGACCCTATGCTGCAATATAGTGTACTGCATAAACCCACCAGATTTTCACATTCTCCACTACTAAACTGTAGGAGAGGGTATTTTCCTCAAAGGACAAGAAACTCAGATATCAATTTTAATGATTCTACAACATATTATATAAAGCTCAGAATTTCAGCTCCAATAATGTTTCTACCTTTCACGCACGGTTCTAGAAAAGACACAAAAATGCCAAAGTACATGTGTAGAATTTACTAATGCAATAGGAGGCCATGCTGATGATAGCACTTGTAGTCATATGCCACGGGCAACGGGTGTATAGCCTGGGTTATTGTGTTTTAGTTGGAGGCTAAAATTATTAATTGGTGAATGGATTTGTTATTTGGAAAATGAAATCAAAAGGCTGTGCAGTCCTGGGACAAAAATCCTGAGTTTATGCTCTACTACAAGCATTGATAGAAACCCAAATCAAGTCCCAGGCTTGCATTTTACCTACTTTTCCTTTAGTATGACCAGTACACAAATTGGGATTAAAAAATAAATAAACACAATTAATTACATGCCCAGTTTCAAGCAACTCCTATAATAATTATTTACATTTGTAATAACATTTTTAAGAACCTCACTCTTCATGTTTCCATCTCTTACAGTTAAGTACACTAGTTCCATTTTTGTAATTACTATTATTATTTAAACTGAACATCTCTGGCTTGCAGTATAAAATTACATTGACATCCCCAACTCATTCCACTGTGATGTCAACCGTCACAATGGAGCACAGTGATGAAGCATGAAGTGTATCATTGGACGCACTGGATATATCACTACCATTTGCTAAGGTTGCACCTGCTGATTTTACCCCATACTGAGGCACAATTATAACATAATGTAGTTATATGGCTTTTGCTTGGAAAAATAACTAAATACAAGTAATCTGCAAGTAGTTATTTCCACGTTCTAAGGAGGGAAACGTTTATAAAAGTTTAATGTTACTTTCCTCTTACCTCAGTTTGCTGCTGTCTGTGAGTTTATCATGAATTCTGATTACTGAAATACTCAGTTTTACAAAACAACAGTATCATTTGGCAGGTTTTGACAACGAAGTGACAAGTCTCTCTCTCTCTCTCTCTCTCTCTCTCTCACACACACACACACACACAAACACACATATACACAATTAATGGAAGATGAAACTGTGCGTGTGTTATGTCGTTACAGTCGTGACCGACTCTTCGTGACTCCATATCCATGGAGTTTTCTTGGCAGGAATACTGGAGTGGTGTAATTTCCTTTTCTTGGGCATATAAGAGAGATAGTGAACGAGGTGCGAACCTGAGACATCATTTGGGCTGGTTTTAACCCACAAATATGGGGCTGGAGAACTCGGGCATGGCGTGTGCCAAAGTGGCCATTAAATTCTAGGCCCTGGCAACATCAGTAGAATTCCAAAGGCTGTACAAATAAAATCTGATTTATCTAGGACAACTGGGAAATTAGCATTCTCTATTTTTAAATTAAGCTGCTGTTGCTTTCAATATATGTGTGTTTCATCAACTGCAGCAATGTACTAGTAAATAAGTTATATAAATGCATATGATAGTCATTTGAGTTTCACATTCTTTTGATGGACTCACATGCAATGATTTATAAATGCTACCCTTTCATTCTCTCTCTGTCTCTGTCTCTCTCATACGCACACAACCAATTACAGTGGACCCTTGTATAACAAACGGTTTGTATAACATAAAGTCTGTACAACATAAAAAATTCCGGAGATAGAGGAAATTTGCGTAATAGAATCGCCTATGGGACAAACCCGTACAACATAATTAGGGATTACTCTGTTTTCAATGCATTCCTATTGGGATTTGTATGAAGGAAAATTTGCTTAACATAATTTCATTTGGAACTAATTAATTCCTTTATACAAGCTACCACTGTATACTTTTAATATAAGATTCTAACATAAGATTCATAGAATCATAGAATAACTGAGTTGGAAGAGGCCATCAAGTCAACTCCTAGCTCAAGTCAGGAATCCAGATCAAATAAACCTGACAGATGCTTGTTCACTCTTGAATGACTGCAGTGTTAGAATACTCACTGCCTCCCAAGGCAATTGGTTCAATCATCACACCACTATTAACAGGTAGGACATTTTCTTCTGATATTCAGCCTACATCTGGCTTCTTATAACTTGAGCCCATTATTACATGTCATGAACTCTGAGATGATCAACAACAGATCCTGCCCCTCCTCTAAATCAGGCCTGTACAACGTGGTGATTGCGGGCGACTGGTAGCCCGCAGAGCCATTAGAAGTAGCTCACCAGGTCCCCGCCAGCCTCCCAATCCGCCACTAGCGGCAGTGTGTTTGGGGAAAAATATTTTTTTGGCCTGCCCATCCGTCCGGACGTTTGGTCTGGATTTGTTCCCTTCCCTTCTGCTGCCGCGCCCCACCCCCTCGCTCAGCTCCTCCCTAGGAGTCTCCACTTTCCTAATCCTGAGCACCGGCGAAGCGACGAGCGGTGGTCAGGACCAGCGCTGCTTCCTTGAGATGCTGGCTGGGTGGTGGACATGCATGTGCATGCACACGCTTCTGTAAGTAGACCGTGGGGACGTTTGGCAGTTTAAAGTAGACCACAGGCTGTTCAAAGTTAGACAGCCCTGCTCTATATGACTACCTTTCAACTATTTGAAAAGTGCTATCTTTGCTCCTCCCCCCCCAAGTCCTCTTTTGTCAAACATGCTTAGTTATTTCAACATTTCCTCATAAGGCTTGGTTTCCTGTCCTTGTTGCCCTCTTTTGAACCTATTCCAGTTTCTCAATATCTTTCTTGAATGGCAGTGTCCAGAACTGGACATACTACTCAAGATGAGGCCTAACCAGGGACAAATAGCAGGAAATTAGTTTTTCTTGGGATTTGGAGACTACATCCTAAAATAGCATTGGCATTTTCTGCAGCCATATCACAATGTTGGCTTATATTCAGCTTGAGATCTATAACAATTCCAGGATCCTTCTCACTTTTAGTATTACTGAGCCATGTATGTATCTTTCATCTTGTAACTCAGAATTTGGGTTTTTTCACCCTAGCTATAGAATTTTGCATTAATCCCTGGTAAATTTCATTAGGTTGTTTTCAGGTTCATGCTCATGCTTATCAAAGTATTTCTGCTAATTTTCTGTCATCTGCAAATCTGATAAGCATTCCCAACACGCCCTCATTCAAATCATTAATGAAAATGTTGAAAACACCAAGCCTGGGACTGGGCCTTGTATACCCCATTTGTTGCCTCCTTCCAGTTTTACTACTGCTGCTGCTGCTGCTGCTGCTGCTGCTGCTGCTGCTGCTGCTGCTGCTGCTGCTGCTGCTACTACTACTACTACCACCACCAACAACAACAACAATAAATAAATAAATAAATAAATAAATAAATAAATAAATAAATAAATAAAAAAATTGTGCTGCTTCTCCAGAACACTAGCACCCCTCTCACAACACTCCACCACTCAGGTCACAAGACTTTCCCTCTTTGTTGTTTTCTTTCTTTGTTGTTTTCCTCTTATTCTTCCTTATTACCTCTAATTATCTATATTTAAACATCTATAACAGCCGTTTGGTTGCAGGTTGCTGGATCTTGAGAAAAGGTTGATGGTCCTAGGATCACTGAGTCCAGTTCCTGTCAAGGAAGCACTTTGGGGAACTGAACTCCTAATTTCTGGCTCCATGGCCAGATACTTAAACCACTGAGTTATACCAGCAGCTCATCAAACAACCAACAAAACTCTATTCATTTTGGAGCTTGGTCTTGTATCATGTCCAATATCCAAAGTCAAAGGCGTTTAATAATCCTTCACCCTAAACCACTACACCACCATATTGGCAAGATGCCCAACTAATAACACAGGGAATATATAATATGCTATTGAGAAAAATAATGTAAGAGCATTGGATTTTACTGGCAAGGAGCAAGTGGAAAATATTAATTATATTTTTAGTGATACTACAGGACGAAATAGTTAGAGGGTTTTTAAAAAATCTGCAGTACACCTAGGGACAGCTGTGAGTTGGCAGCAAACATAACCTCAACACAAAACAAACAATGGTTCAAAGATGAGGATGGGGAAAGGACAAGTGAATGTTAAGCAAGGCTTAGGTCAGCAACCCACGGTGGAAGTCATTGTGATAATCTTGATGTATAATTCGGACTAGGATGTGAACAACAAAAATTAACAGAATGTCAGAGTTGGACTTGCCAAAATGAATCTTAGCTTAAGAACATAAGAACATAAGAAGAGCCATGCTAGATCAGGCCAAAGGCCTATCTAGTCCAGCTTCCTGTATCTCACAGTGGCCCCACCAAATGTGTCTGGGAGTGCATGAGACTAGATATCTGTCTCCTGATACCACTCCCCTGCATCAGCTGCAGGTGAAGAGAGTTTCCCTTTTTAACTGTGCCTCTTAGCACCAAACTAGGCTAGATGGCCACAAGGGACATTTGAGAATAGGGAAGCCAGAGTCTGTCTGTCCTTTTGACTTTCTAGCCTCTATGTCCTCTTGTATGTGCTGTTAAAAGTGGTATTCTCAAGGGCTGCCTATTAGTCTCATTTCCTTTCTTTATATATATATCCATTAGTAAAGATTTAAGGCTTTTCTTGAATGTAACTTTCTGGATAAAGGTTATTTGTTTTCAGCTGTTTCTCCTGCTTTATTGGGAGACCAACAGCTCACATGTCTATGCTGCACTTACTCTGTTACTAAGAAAAAGTCTTCCCTTGTCCTGTGGACATTCACAACAATACTATCATTGTAGATAACAAAGAAAGAAGCCTGATACATACTCTGGAGAAGCAAGGCAAGTCGGTGGTAGTATGTGAATAACAATGAGTCCCATGAATCTCAGAAACAGACAGGAGGTATGAGTGAATAAGCAAACAACTGTCAATACACATAAGGTACCGGGGGATTCACTGAGATGGATTCCTAACTGACATAGCTTGAAGAATTACAGTGAGGTGACTGGCAGAAGGAGCCAAAGGTTAAGCAACATAGATGGCTCATGTAGTGCTTAAAAGCGAAAAAGCCAAATATCCATGTTTCATATTTTGTCTAACTCTAAATCTCCACATTGCAATAACAGAGCAGATCAGGAGAAAGAATAAGACACAATGTCAAGGAAAGCCAAAATCTTTTGGTTTGGGGTAAAGAAAACTAAGTTTCCTGAGCTACAGACATGCCAGTAAGAGGTATGTCTAAATGTTCTTACCTCTTCTCTGATATGTTCTACTTGTTCCTCCAGCAGTTCATTCCTCTCAGTTAGAGTTTTATTCTTCTTTAATAATGACTGGCCAATCCGAGCAGCTAATTCCAAATCCCGTTCTTTCTATAAAAAGGAGGGGGGAATCTTATCTCAATAATTGGTTTACTTCCACAAAACAGCATTTCAAAGCAGCAGAAATCCAAAAATGTTTTAGGGGAAATAAGAAAGCTTGGTTTTTAATACAAAGAAATCAGTCATTTCTCCATATTTCCTTTGAGTTGTTCAACAGACTTAAAAATGTAATTTGCTATAGCTGATGCATACAATAAATCAAAGTGGGTAATTTAAATGCATTTAGAGGCCAATTGTCTGCCCTCTGGACCTTTTGGGAGCCACAGAGATTGGTGAAAAATGGGAGAGGGAAAATGAACCCCCAAGTGGCTGCAATTCACTTCTGGTTTTGAAAAATCAGAAATATATTTCTGTTAAACAGTCCATATTCATAAATTCTTGACAATTAGCATGCACACAGTATTCTTTGTAAGCTTTCAAAGTGTGCTGTCTGCATTATCTCACTGACTCTTAGAAGCATCCTGTGAAACAGGCTGGTATTACTATTTCAAAAATTAAAGCTCCAGGTTGACAGTTACATCTGCTCAGTTAAATCCAGTAACACCAGATGCAGTGACTTCCACTTCATTAATCATGTTCAACATAATGTATGTACAACTATGAGAACATGGCCTAGCTGTGAAGGGTTCTTATGTTCACAGACTGTGGTTTGGGAACCACAGTCCTGCTAACATATTGATATGTAAAATCAATGGCAAAAATCCTGTTACTCAGTGTAATAAAATATGTAACTTTCACTCTTATCCTCCCTGGGGGGGGGGACAGCGATACTGGTTTTCTGCATGTGCTCATGTCCTCGAGAATTGCAGCAAAGACTTTTCATTTGCCTGTTTGGAACAGAATAAAAGTTGATTTCAACCAATATATTGAAGATGTTAGTTAAGCTCTTCTTAACTTTTGGTGCACTGCTTCAGTATCCTATTTACTTCAATAAAGCTGAAAACCATGAACTACAAGTTTGACTAAGTACTTCCAAGAATATTTTACCAAGTTTGATGTGAAGATGGGATACTTGCCTCTTCAAGAAGTCGTGTAACAGCATCAATGTCATTGTATGTTTTAGTCATCTGGCCCACTCTTTCAGCACATAAAACTGGAATTAAAAATAAAAGAATAATCATGGATTGTCCCACAGTACAGAATGTTTTAAAATATGAACTGAGGTAACCAGGAAACTGTAAAGCAAGACACAGAATGTATAAACATTGTAGTAGCAGGTGTCAATGAAAATGCTGAAATGGGATATTTTCAGTCAATTAGCGTTCTACTCTGGAAACGACAAACTCAGAAGAAATTGAGTTGTTCTAATCCTGAGGCATGATATAGCACAGGCAGTTAGGATGTATAATCCAAGGACTGACCAAATAATATCAACACTGTAACTATACATGTTGAAGAAGATTTAAAGTTTTTATGAAAGCATTCAGGAGATCACACACCAGAACAGGGTATATTTCTAATCATAGGTGACTGGAACACAATAGTAGGTCTGCCGGAAGTCACTTTTGGTCAGCGCAGGGCCCAGTTTTGAGCCCACCAGATGCCCCAGATGCCAGTTCCAGGTACTGTAGGGCCAACGCCAAGCCCCGGAGGCCACTTCCAGGCAGGAGGAAGAGGAGGAAGTCAGCCAGGCTGTAACTGCAAAATGAGCACCTCCGGTGTTCATTTTGGAAGTCACTGCTTGCAAAGTGAAGCAAAATTGTATTACAAATTTTGCTCATTTTGCAGAACATTTGCAAACCGAGGTACTCATAAACCGAGGTACCACTGTATGTAATTGAAAGAAGAAGATAGTGAAGCTATATTTTCTCAGTAAAAAAAAGACCAGGACCAGTTTATGATACTGAATATAAACTGTTAATATCCAACATTATAGTAAAGCTGAAGAATAAAATTAAAAGGAACATAGTATCAAAATATATAAACAACATTCCTGAGGAATTTCAAGTCCACATAAAAGGCAAATTTGCATAATTAACTCAATTGACTGTGAACCAGAGGACTGTGGACTGAAACCAGAGATATCACTAGGGAAGAATGCAAAAAGTCAGTTTCTGTAGTCGAAAGAAAGAAAGAAAGGAAGAAAGAAAGAAAGGAAGGAAGAAAGAAAGAAAGGAAGAAAGAAAGGAAGAAAGAAAAAGAAAAAGCCTAGATAATTGATGGACATAAGACTTCAAAAATATATTGTGTGGATGAAAAGGGAATGCTTTTGAAGCTCATTTGGCTTCTGTTGTCCCCAACAAAAAATTCTTACTGGGCATGTAGAGACACTAGCACACGAGCCCCATAATTGCACAGCACAGCCAAATAGTGTCTTTCTGTTCTCTTCCTTCTCTGGCTGCTACTGTGTGTTACCTTGGCTGCATATTGACATTTCATTATGTATATGCAAGTCCTAACACCATTTCTCAAGAACTCATTATAAAAATATACAAGGTAGAAAAACACACACTGGACCTTATCTTTTCTCCCAGGCAAATGACATTGGCTCTGCCCATGGGA
Organism: Phrynocephalus versicolor; assembly: GCA_023846285.1. Classification (NCBI taxonomy): domain Eukaryota; kingdom Metazoa; phylum Chordata; class Lepidosauria; order Squamata; family Agamidae; genus Phrynocephalus; species Phrynocephalus versicolor. The sequence goes on from JAHTLZ010003542.1 coordinate 39,066,006, forward strand.
GTGTCACTTATGAGATCTAATTGTTTGCACAGCAAGTATAGAGGTACGGTTGACTGTATCTAAAGCCAAGACCTAGTTGCCAGAGTGGAATTGTGTCCTTGTTTATGAAGTGATTTCAACTGACAATCCAAGTATAATTTCACAAGTGGAGCTGAAGCTGATTTGGCAGTAGGAAACATACTGTAGGAAACAACCAAAATAAATATTGTATTACATTAGGACAAACTTCCCCAGAAGCCTTTTTGTAAAAGAGATAACTAGTACAGCAAAGTTTTCTGTAACCTACTTTTCGTGCAATGCGTTTCAACATGAAAAGATTTCAAAACCTCACGCAACCAGTACCACATAACCCAGATTACCAAGTGCAATAGGTAGACATGCAGCTTTTATTCAGCACACTATATTTCCACATAAACATTTTATCAACATTTAATAACCATTGATGGAGTCTAAATTTCTAACATGAGATTCTACAGGTAATCAATTAGGTCTTTATGACAAAGAACAAAGGGAGGAAGCTTCTGAGATGCAGGGAGTCTTCTTAAAGGTCTGCAATGGATTGACACACATTTCTATACATTCTGTAATTTAAGCATACATTTGTATACTTTGCATAACTGACATTGGAACCCACATATTTGGGCTGATTTCTCATATTAGCTACCCAGATGATGTAAAACAGAACACCTACAAGACATCAACAAGCATTAACATAAGTTCAGTTGAGTTTTCTTATACGTTTATAAACTTCTTTAACTGTATCTATTTTTTTTTACATTTATTTATTTTTACAGCTTATATGCTGCCCACTACCCAAAGGTCTACCTCTTGATTTTTAGGGCAGGCATTTTCTATAGAATTCCAGGCAAAAATAAAAAAAAATGAAACAAAAGAAAAGACAAAAAAATTGCCACCTTAAAGACTCAAATTTCATATTTTAATTAACATTTTGTGGACTAACACGGCTACCTTCTCCAAATTTTCTATAGAATTTCTCCATAACTGTGTGCTTGTGACTCCAGTACCTGAACTCGGACACACAGCCATCAAAGTACAAAGCAAAAAATGAATAAACTACACTAGCAATCTGTCCAAGGAAAATATATCAGTATGTTGACTATTAAATAGACACTTTATAGGCACCTGGATTCAGAAGTATATTGGCAGCTTCATAATGAACCTTGCACCTCAAGACACGTCAAAGTTTATCCTGTATTATAGCCCCACCCCCATAATAATAAAGTGCAATTTGTAGCCATATACACACTTGATAGCTGCCCCATAACTAGAAAGAATTTCAGAAATAAGAAAGAATATTGGAAAAATATATATAAAGAAAAACAAAACTCTAACCTGTACTCTCTTTTGAAAACCTTTGTGACTGGTGCAAGGGAGACCTCCCTTCTTCTCTCCTCACTCTGTTTTTGAGGGTTGCCTGAGATGAAACATTCCGGACAACCACCCACAATACAGCACAGAAAGAGAGAGTGTGTGTCACAATTGGCTCACTTGTGATCATGCGATCTGCTCCAGTGTTTTTCTTGTAACGCATTGCTTGTTGAGCAAGGCAAAATTGTTTGCTTGGCTTGCTGATCACTCATAGACCAAGGTACTCGTAAACCAAGGTATTACAGTAGGACAACCGTACCTGCGAGGTATCGGTTCCGGGACCCCTTGCGGATAGTGAAATCCGTAGATAACGGTGGCAGAAGGACTGGTGAGGTGCCAGGGTGGAAGCTTTTGCCGCTGACACCCCTCCAAAAGGCAAGGAGGGAATAAAGATTTCCCCCCTTTTTCTCTTTGCCGCTCCGCTGTGGAAAAGGAAAAAGGAGAAAAAAAACCCACCCCACTGGTGGCTGCCTGGCTGCCTGGCTGAGGCGGCAAGGAGGGTATAAAGATTTTTCCCCTTTCTCTTTGACGCTCAGCTGCAGCAAGGAGGAAAAAACTTTCTTCCCTCCTTGCTGCTCCTGCTGCCGCGGTCGCCGGGTCGCCGGGTACCCACCGGAGCGGTGGAGGATGGGTCCGCCATGCCACCGGTGGCTCCCCAGCTGCCATGGTGGCAGTGAGGAGGGGAGAAAATAAAAAATAAAACTTACTGCCCATATGCCTGCCATCTTCCTCCTTGGCGCTGCAGCCCAACCAGCCACCTGGCCTTTGAACTTCCGAGTCAGGTCCCAGGAGACTGATTGGAAGTTTTGAACTTCTCACTCAAACTTCCGATCTGCCACCAAGGACCTGAGCAGGAAATTCAAAGTCCCCACCTCCGGAGAGGAGACTTTGAATTTCTCAATCAGGTCCCTGACGGTAGATTGAATGTTTGAGCAGGAAGTTCAAAACTTCTGATTTGGTACCTGGGACTCAACTGGAAAGTTCAAATCCCAGTAGGCCGGCCAGGTGAGTCCTCACCCCACCCCTCTGGGGGGTGCCTGGCTGGCCTGTGGCATCAGCAGTGGCAAAGAGGAGGGTGGAGGGCATCAATAAGCTTTATATTAGATTTTCCCCCCCTTGCCACCCCCCCCGCTGATCACCAACTGTGGATAATTGAATCAGTGGTTAGTGAATCAGTGGATAAGGAGGTTGTACTGTACAGTACTGCATTTCACTGTCATTCTCATTTGCAGTTCCAACTTGCCCCTAATAAACTGTGTTTAAGACTCTATTTTTGTTTGAAATTATTAGACTAAAAATGAGAGTCATACAAGTAAGCAAGCTGAGGAGAGAAGCACATGTTTGCAAAACTGTAATATTGGAGGTGGACATGGGGGCATCTTATATATGGAAAATATGGTAATATTCCCTAGTCTCTGAGGATGTTTTATTTATCCTTTTTCGTATTGGTACACCCTTGTTGTTAGCTGTAAATACTGTAATTTTAACTACATAAGCTGCCTTGGGCCTTGGAGAAAGGCAAGGTAAAAATATTTTAAATAGGTAAAATAAATTAATGTCCATCCCATGTTGGACTGTTTGGGATCTCCATATTCTTCCCACCCTGCAGAGCTGTTGCTTAGTTGGTTGGTTAATTCTGCATTTCTTGGGATTCTCTCTGTGACAAACAGGAAAAGTGACACCCTTCCCAAAGGCTTCTTTGTTGATTATGAAAGGAGAAAAACAAGACATAGTTGAAAGAACTCGAATGTTTATCTAGCAGACAATTATACTTGTTAAAATGTTTGATCATGCGTATATACTAGTAACACAGCCAGAGAGAGCTGAGTTTATAAATATGCCATTGAGTACTTAGATATTTTAATGAAAAATATCTCCCACCAAAAGACTCATATATTTTAAAATGGCAGTTAGGACTTGGGTGAGCAGTCAGACAGCACTTGGCTTGGGAAAGAGCTACAGTATTTAGGTTTTAGCTGAGAAACATTTGATTGGGCAGGGTTAACATCTACATTTTTTCAAGTTAAGAAAAAGATCTGGATGTTAACAGAGCAAACAACACCAAAGTTAAGTTCATGCGTCACCCCTGAATATCAGAATAGCACACTTCACTCCTGGAAAGATATCACATTCACACTATTAGTTTGAAGAAAATAAGGAAGCTCAAGTTGATACAGGAAAAATAACAGGAATCCTAGTCCTCCTAGGTAAAGCGTAGATGCAGGGAGCTATCCCTGCCCCTTCACCTCTTGAGTATAAAACCAAGATGTCCCTTGTTTCCTCTCCTCTTTTGACAGAGAGTCAAAAACGAAATGTAACAAGGCAGAAAGCAATCATCAACCCTAAGAATATTGCTCTAGATAAGTGATGGCAAACCTTTTAGAGACCGAGCGCCCAAACTGCAATTCAAAATCCACTTATTTTTTACAAAGTGCCAATAGGGCAATTCAACCTGAATGCAGTGGTACCCTGGGTTACAAATGCTTTGGGTGCTACCCTTCAGGAAAGCGATGATCAAAGAGCAGGCTTTTGAATTTCCTGCACCTCTGGGCATTCCAAGAGAGGTTCGGCTGGAGAGTAAACTGCGGCTACGAAGGAGCCCACAAGCAGCTGCCTCCCCTTCGCCCAGCTCTCTCCAGGGAGCACAGTGGAAGGCAAAGTGCCATGGCTGTGAGGGGGCAATGTTGTCTGCCCACAGAAAGGGTTCCGTGTGCCATTTTTGACACCCGTGCCATAGGTTCGCCAACACTGCTCTAGATTGAAGAAAAGTCAATACAGGTCAGAGTAAGTAAAGGATAATTAGGAACATCCATAATATGGATGTTCCTTGTGTTGAACCCAGTCTCCTTTAACACCAGGAAAAGTACTTTTGAAAGTCTAAATAAAGGCTAATATTGTAGCTTTTCCTGAAGGAACTGTGGGGAGTTCACAATGAGACAATGAATTAGTAAACCTGATATAAAATAGTAACTGTGCCATTAAACAGAGTAGCCACCAAGCTTCATCTTTCATTGGGCAGTTTTTTAAAAAGCTAAAACTTCACTTCTATAATTTACTTCAGTTAACATTTACACCCAGGTCATGGGATAAGGAATCTAAAAACAATGTAAATACCAAATGTTGTCAGCACCGGTATATGTTGCTGAACTACCAAATACTATTATTTATCACAATAAACATATAGAATTTATACAGGAAGATCATTCCCGGAGTTTGTTCTCTTAGTAAATTTCCAACCCTTGTAAAGTTATCCTTACAACCACAAAGCAGTGTGGTGTAGTGGATAAACTACAGTACTGCATGCAAACCTCTGCTCACAACCTAAATTCAATCCAGATGGGTTTGGGCTCAAGGTTGACTCAGCCTTCCATCCTTCTGAGATTAGTAAAATGAACACCCAGCTTGTTGGGACCCAAGTTGTTGCATGCATAATTATGTTGTAAACTGTCGAGATAGTACACGATGCATATAAGTTAAAACATCAATGACCCTAATGAAACCTTTTGTCCTTTTGCTGGAGGGTGTTTTGGTTCATCTTAGTTCACAGGTGTGAAGGAATACAATAGTCAAGTAATAAAGTGGGAAGGAGTACACATTAAATTACATCTAGCTTGTGTAGGCAATGGAGTCCTTGGCGGAGAACTTGCTCCAGGTTCTAAGCTGTAGTTTTGTGGCATAGAACCAGGGCCTTCACAGGGGTGTGGTATATCATGGAACTGCCTGCTGCCATGGGAGGTCTAATTAGCTGTCTTTATGTTTTTAGATCTTTCTTTTTCAAAAAAAAAAAATCCCTAAAGAAATACAGTGTTGCATGTCCTAAAAATGCCAATGTCTGATTGATAAAAAACAGATATTTCCTTTGACTCACTCCCCCCTCTCATAGTTTATCAATTGGGAGCCACCATGAAACTGTTTAAATTCAGAAAGGTGAAGTATAACTATTTCAATACTAGGATAGAAACATAAATAAATAAATACAGTACACCAAAAGAGTCATAAGACAAGCGTGTTTCAATATTAAATCTTAGCCTGCTAACAAAGGCACATACGGTATTTTAAAAGTCCACAACAAACAGGCAGGACAATGGACTGCATGAATTCCAGAGATCTGAGGGCCATTTCATTGAAGCATGCAGTTATTCAAGGCTCAGGTATGGGAAGCCTCATTAATATGATGAGATCTTTACCATTACTCTCTAAGGAGTTTCATAATTGACCACTTGAGTTCTTAACAGAACTGCAACTTAGTGTGATGCTGTCATAAAAAATGAAGGACAGAGCACTTTACCCAGAAACATTGACCTCTTTCCCACACTTGCACCTACTTCATTTAATATGACAAAGAGAAGTGGACAGAGCTTAGCCAAACGTAAAAGCTGACGCAGTTTCTCAGCATTTGCTAAGAGGTTGCTCAAAACACTAAACAGATCATTTGTATGTTAGAAAATGATTGCAAGGCTCCGTGGTTTACAGTACAATTTCTTCTAGCAGCTCTCCCCCACGGAGTCCTGAGTCCCAAGGGAGCTGTTTTGTAAACAAGATGGACAACTCTAAGAAAATGCACAGGAATCTTTTTAACTGGTAAAATTTACCATAAGGAAAATAACTTTACAGTATGTGCAATCAGTTATGTTTATAGATATACACTTCTTACAAAAGTAGCAAACCTGGTAATAGCTCACACAATATATATAACTACACTAGTGTCTCCTGTATCCAAACAGGGTTCTCCTTATCCTCTTGCTAATGATCGACTGGTGAATGATCACCAATTGGACACACACAATTACACTACCTTGTAATTCTACCTTGTTGGTCCTCCTGGACTTGTCAGTGGCCTTTGACACCGCCCACCACAGAGTCCTGCTGGGTCGGCTTTCTGAGGTGGGGATTGGAGGCACAGCTTTCAGCTGGCTCCGGTCCTTCCTTGGTGGCTGTCCCCAGTGTGTTAAGCTGGAGGAAGAGTTGTTGGCTCCTTGGATGCTCCCTTGTGGGGTACCCCAGAGGTCGGCAATCTCCCCCATGCTGTTTAACATCTATATGAGGCCGCTGGTTGAGGATTGTGAATTGGGGTTTTTCATAAGCTATACGCCATAATCATCACAATTATACCAAAGTAAGGCTTGAACTATCTCGCTTTGCATGTAATGAGTCTACCTCATATATTAGTTTCACCTTTTGAGTTGACTTAAAATAAATGAACATTTGCATGATAGTCTAATTTTTCAAGTTTCACCTGTACTCTCAACAAACCAAAAGCCACACGGAGACAATTTTGCATGTCTGTTCAGTGGGATCTTGCAGGTGATGGTATTCTCAGGGTAGTCTGTCCCAAATATCTTAGCATCTGGATTAGTTAATAACAATATAGGCCAGTGATGGCGAACCTTTTACGGAACCAAGTGCCCAAACTGCTATTCAAAACCCACTAATTTTTCGCAAAGTGCCAATACAGCAATTTAATACAGGTGGCTGTGAAGATGCTATGCCAGGTGCCCACAGAAAGGGCTCCGAGTGCAAACTTTGGCACCGTGCCACAGCCAACACTGATACAGGCAGTTTCAAATTAGTCAGACCCTAAACTGTTTAGGGTTTTAAAGGTTACAAACCACCTGCTTCAATTAGCCCATAATGTAACTGCCAACAGTGAAGGTCTTTCAGTATCAGAATAGTATGATATTGATACCAAGTGCCAGTCATTGGGTCAGCTGCTGCATGCTGCCTCAAGGCAAGCTACAAGCAGACTGTTACAGTAATCTGTTACATGATGACTGTTACATGATGTACTTAAAAAAGGAATCACAGTTGTCAAGTGAGAATGACTCAGGAAAAGTCACAACCTGGTACTGTACACCCAGAGAAGCTGTACAATAGAACCCATTGTCACTGTTACAACCTGGGAGTCAAGAAGTACAATGAATCTTCTAGAGGAAGAACAGATCATTTTAGAGAAGGCTGAATGTCAGACCGTCTGCATCAACAGACTTCGACTACCCACAATTAAGGAAACATTACTATGAAACTAATTAAATATATTGTATGTCAATTTGCTAATGGGAAATTTAAGAGGCCAACACTAAATTCCTTATGAAATAATAAGGTACTTGATTCCCATGTTTTTTCCTTAAGAAAGGACTGAATGCCATCATATATACCTAGAGCAGCAGATATGCCCCCCCAATCATTAATACAAGCTGCACCTTTAGATGTTCAAACATATGTACATGGAAATACACACACTTCACACATAAACTAATTATATAGCTCCTAATGCCTCAGTACAATAGAGAAGACAACCACTTTAAAGAATGTAGGTATTCTTGTTTGCCATCTAATCTTAAAGGAATGTTGCCACCACAGTATGCTTCAGTCTGCACACAGGGAGGCTCCACAATTAGATACCATGCTTTGGGTAGTTTAGTCTGTCAGTGAGACAAAGGGGTTTGGCAACTATTAAGAATGCTAACTATATTTTCATGTTTTCTTTATAAAGGCAATTTGACTTAAAAGAAAGACATCAAACAAAATCCTGGAAGTTGTTGATCCAGCGGTGAGATGCCAGTTATACAGTTCTCTCCGCCTCCTCCCATATAAAATGATTATTCAATCACTGACTAACCTTCCTGTCCTCTTACTTATCAAATCTCAGGAGGAGGCCAGGTTTAAGAGAGCGATAAGAATGATAACAAGAATATTAGAACAAACAATTCAGGGTATTTTGCTAAGGTTATGATATAAAGTACAGTCCAACATGCCAGCTGTCACGTATTGTGTCCACAGGACACCTACAAAATGTAAGTGAAGAAATGAAATGTCTGGACTTCAAGAAATATAAAAAAGTGGTTATTAATAACATCATATTGACCCAATTTTCTCCCCTTAGTAAAAACTGAATTTAGCAATTCTCTTTAAAATAATGTTTACTACTGAAAGACAACTATTTTCCACCCCTCATCCAAAATATAATGATTTCTCTCCCCACAACACCAACCCATTCCAAGTGTTTGCATAAACAGCTCTTACGGTGAAGCCAGCCTTTTTGATTGGCAGATTTCACCTTCTTGCATACCCAAGTGAAAAGAAAAGTGGTGCAAGACAGAGCTAAACTATGGAGTCCCTTAAGACACAAATTTAAGAACGTAAAAAATTCCACAGGCCTGAACCAGAAAAGGCCCACCCTAAAGGCATCTGGACATTTGGGGGAGTTGAATGAAAAGTTCTTCAGCCATTTATACCTCTTATCCATGGGTGGGCAATTGCAGCTATCCAGATATTTTTGGCTTGTAACCACCATGATGCCTCACTATATGTCTACAGTTGCTGGGAGATGAATGCCAAGAAACATTAGAAATGCCAGTGTTGCCTATCCCTGGACTAGAAGCAGTACACAAAGTCTGCAATACTAGATACTGTATATGGCTCAGTTGAGCAAGAGTCACCAGTATCTACCAAATTAAAAAGAGAGGAAAAAAACTTTACTTTGACGTAGTCTCACTCCACCCCACCCCTCTCTAGAACAGTTCCATTTGCTTTCCTACCCTCACGGTGACAGCATCAAATAATCAGGGGGACTTCCCTCCTTGCCCTGAGGTGCTCTCACAGAAAAAGTACCTAAAACCTATAATTCAGACAGAAAACAATGGTCTCCCGTCTTGAATTCTCGGACATCAACATCATTTCAGAGAAAGGGTTATGTGTCTGAGAGGGAAGTCTCTGGCAGAGGAAAACTCATATGGACTGAAAGGGAGAAGAGCAAAATGTGGGTACACAAGGCAACATAGTAAAAAGCATGCTGAAGGAAACTTGAACTCCATTATGGTGGTCTTAATTGTGGCCGAGTTGATTCTGAGTTAGGGGGACCAAGGTGTACGAGATATTTAAGAAGTGGCTTTACCAGTGACACCCTCGTTGAGTTTCCATGGTTAAGTCTACCAAGTTTTAATATGAAACTTTATCCACTATGCTATAGTGGGTCTCCCACCCCACCCTTTTTTTAAAAAAAAAAAATAGGAGACAGGCACAAAAGCATTTGCAAGTTTTTAAGATCTTCAATTTCTTTATCTGACAAGATGTTATCCAAAAAAGCAGACAGGGAGAGGAGGCGAAAGTGACTTGCTGGTAAAGTTATCTGCATGTTCTTGTGATATATAAGAGAAAGAAGCTTTCTGCAGACTTTCAAATGGTGTGTATCACCTGCTATTTATGACAAACTATAAAGAACATTACTTTTCGGATTATGACTTCTCTCCCTGGCCTGCTCATCTCTTCCCGTCTGCTTTTTGATACACCTTAACTGATGGAGAGCTCTGAAGACATCAAGAGCCTGCAAACATTTTTATCTCTATGTTCAGGCAAATAAAAAGAATTTCTACAATGTGGATTCTGTGAGTGACGTCTGAGAAAAAAGCATGAGTGGGTTAAACTGCTGTGGGTCTGAACACAGAGAGAATCTGAAAACTTCTAGTTGCAGTAGATAGATACCACATTTTTCTGTGTATACAACACATTTTTTTTCTAAAATCATGGCACTAAAATTTAAGGGGTGTCGTATATATGGAAGTACAGTAAGCCTTTCCACGGGAGAGGGTGAGGTAGGAGGAAAGCCAAACAGACCTTGCTGCTGTGTTCTGAAGACTCATCTCTGCTTTGTTTTTGGAAGGACCTGAGCTTTCATTTTTGCAGGAAAATGCTTGGGGGTGGAGCAACCCATTAAGAAGTTCATTTTCAGGCAAAAAAGAAAGGTCGGATCCTACAAGAACAATGCAGAGATGAGGGCAATCAAGCACTCCTGGAAAGAAAAGAAAAGAAAACAGCAGGGAGTGGGGTGTTTCCTTCTTTTTTGCCTGAAAATGAACTTCTTAATGGATTGCTCTGCCCCCAAGCATTTTCCTGCAAAAATGATAGCTCTGGTTCTTGCAAAAACAAAGCAGAGAGGAGTCTTCAGAACACAGAAATTAAAGGAAACACCATGGCATGGGTTGAGTCGGGACTGTGCAGAGGAGGGCTCAAAGAGGATTTATTAATTTTCTTAATTTGGGAGTCTTAAAAGTAGGGGAGTCTAATATGCAGTGCGGAAGTCTAATAGACAGAAAAATACAGTAAATGAAAGATGCTGTCTATAAAATCAAAGGCAAAAGCAAAAGGAGAAAGACCAAAGGGGGGGAATGACAGAAACAAATAAGACACATTCAAATGAGGACAAAAGCCCCAGAAAGGCAGGTATGAAAAACAATACTTTGAAACCACAGATAGCATTCTCTAACATACCTCTGAAATATCCTTACTATTATTTCTACCCATTAAAGCAAACAAAAAGGTAGAATTTAATGAGATCAGTGAGACTGTCACACCACCTTTTATTTCAAGGCAGGGGAAAAAAACTCAAGACAGCTAATTGCTGACTACCTCCCCCTCCCCAATAATATTTTTCAAAGACCTAATATTTACATTTTGGTCCCTTGTTTTTTTATTTGAACATTATTTTCACTAACCAAAATCCAACCGAAACAAACCTTATAGTAAATAATCACTCCATTAACATTTTATGTAAGATGATAACAATAAATTAAATATGCAAATTATCCCTATTACCCTGCTATCAGAGGCTGTGGCCCTTTTGTTGTTGGGAAATCTCAGCAATGGTCCTCACCCACCTCTCTTCCCAAGACATGTGTGATATTTCCACATACTTCACTGAAGTCCAGGAGGCTGCCTGGACTACTACTGCATGCAGTAGAATTTGTGCTGCCAGGTCTTAGAAAGCCAGTCAAAAGTTTCAGGAAATTGCTATGCATTTCCAGCTGTCTTGGTAGGGAGAAAACAGCATTGGAGAGGGGGATAATCTGATTCCCCCCCCCCAAAAAAAATAAAAATGACGTTAAAGCTTGGCAATCATTTTCACCTACTCCTAGCTGGCACCAGGATCCACTGGTTTAGAGCAAAGGAGAAAGGGTAGACTGCCAAAACTGGCTTTAGCTCTTGCCTCTTGGTTGCCACATTACCTGGCTAGCTAGGTTTCACCTAGATTTTCCCCGTTCCCATTATGATCTGACCCAGAAGTTGTTCTGTTCTTTGCCTGACATTTCTGTTGTCACAAGCATGTGCCTCTGTAAGATCACGCATGTGCCTCTGTAAGATCACACAAGATCACTCCTTGGCCTCAGGGAACGGGATGGGACCTGGCCACCATATCTACAACATCTTCCAAAATTCTCAGCTAAATGTGAGAATTTAAAATGGCAGACTTTTAGAGGATTCCTTAGCAGAGTTAATGTGGAAAGTCTTCCCCGAAGGGAGAATTAAAAAACAAAGACAAAACACAAGTACTTGTTGGAGAATGATGTACTAAACTAACAATTCTAAGATCATGGATTAACTAGTCTTTCAACAAGAACACCAAATACGAATGAAACTGAGATTTGCTGCTAGCCAGCTTATCTATGAACAATTACAAATATAAAAGCCTTCCAACCTGACAAATTGGCCGAATCTGTCTAAAAACAAGTAAAACAAACTAGGTAGCTGAAGATAGCCCTTTGATGTGGTTTTGTTATACTGTATACTGAAAGAACCCAGTATGAGGAAAATGGGGAATGGAATACAATACCATGCACGGGAGTGCTTCCAACAGCAATTATTTTCTAGCAAGATCAATATGCAACTTTCTATATTTTTCTTGCACCATGGGGATACCAAAAGAAAAATTAATTCCACAAGCAGTTCTATCTGATATACACAGTCTGGAATTTGGTAATGCATTAGAAATCCGGGCATAAGTGCAAGGAAGGCATGCTTTCATTTCAATTAAGTGGGTGGGAATTCAACCCAAATTAGAAAGAAGCCTGATCTACCATGTGCATGAAAGTAAGTAGCAGAGATTGAGAATTACTGAATGTTTACCAAAAGAGAATGTGTTGTTTAAACAAATTCCATACTATGATTGGCTTACAAGATTTAGCAATCAGGCTCAGGAGTAATCTATGCTTCCAGTGACATATGTTATGTTGGCTCATTAGAAATCTATTTTCAGTGTTCTGTCACACAGTGAATGAACTTTGGCCACATACATATGGTCTATTTTACTCTCCATTAGGGAAGGAAGGCAACCTTAGAAACAATGGTACTTTCCAAACAATGTTGTATACTCGCATTAAAAGACTTTCCTTGTTTTTAGGATTTCAATAATCCATGTTATCTGTTTAGATCAGGGGTCTGCAACCTTTAAGACATAAAGAGCCACTTGGACCCGTTTCCGACGGGGAAAAAAAACTGGGAGCCGCAAAACCATTGCGACATTTAAAACAAATATAACACTGCAAATATATTTTCCCCTCCCCTCGCTCCTGGCTTTTTGGGCACTCGCAAGCAACACACTCCCTCATGCGCTCCTCGGACACGCTGCGCCCTGGCGCCGGGCTTGGGTGGGGTGGGAAGGAGCGGCGGCGGCTGCAGCTCCTCAAGACCCCCAAAGGGCTTCTGAGAAGGAAGCCAATGAAAGTTGCTTCTTTGGCACTTCGGGCGCCGGGAGAGCGAGCAACCGGGTGAGCCCGAGCTGCCGCCACCTCCCCCCACCCTGCCACCCTGTCCCCGAGGGTTTCCATCGAGGTGCGCACCTGCCTCAAGTTCTCCCACACGCGCAACTGGGGCGGCTGTGTGTCCGCCAGCCTCGGGGAGGGCCGGGCTGGGGGTGGGTGGGCGCGCAGGAGGCACGTTCTGTGTGTTGGAATGGATCGGAAGGCAGCTGCTGGCGGGCTTTCGGAGAGAGCGAGAGCGAGAGCGAGCGAGACAAGCAGGCAGGCGCACAGGCGCTCCGCTCGGCTCAGCTTCTCGAGCCAGGTGGCGCGCCGTTGGCCTCCCCGGGCGGCCAGGGGCCCCTGAACAACTTGAGCCCGGCGCCCCCACCCCGCCACCGAAAATGGCTGACTCCAGGAGGGAGCCGCTGGAAGTCTAATAAGAGAGACCCCTCCTCGGGCCGGGGGGCGGGCTCGAACTAGCTGTCACGCCGCGTCCCTCGACTGCCAAGTTGATCTCGCGCAGGAAAAAGAAAAGCCGACTTCCTACGTTGCTTCTCGCCTCTCCGCCGCCGCCACCGCTCCCCCCTCCCCGCTCCCGCCACCACCAACCCCTTGTTTGTTGGGCCAGAACTGACAGCACCGGGCAAGGAAGCAGGGCGGCGGCGGTGGCGGGGGGTGGTGGGGAGAGAGAAGACTAGCCGTGGCCCCCTCCCCACGCCGCCTTTCTTGAGGTTCCCATTCCGCCCTCGCTGCCTTCTGCCCGGATCCTGCAGCCATGGTCTGACTCTCCCCCCCCCACACACACACACTCCATCTCTCCCTCCTCCTCCTCCTCCTCCTCTCACACCCACCCTCCATGGAGGAGGGAAGCGCAGCCCGAGTGCGTCGTGCCCACACCACTTCCACTTTTTTTTTGGGGGGGGGGCAGTTTTTAAAAATCTTCCAAAAAATAGTACAGGAGGGAGAGGAGGGGAATTTCTAATCTCTCTTTCTCTCTCTTTCACGGAGACACGCCGTGCGCGCCCCCGCTCCCCCGCATTTTTGGAGCTTCATCCCAGCAAGTTAGTGCAAAGCCGTAGTTTTTTTTGGGGGGGGGCTGTAGCGAAGCAAAAGGAGAGAGAGAGAGAGAGATGCCAACTGCACATGTGCAATGCTTGAAAGGGGAAGGGGGGAAGGAAGGAGGGTTTTCTCTTCCTCCACGTTGAACCATCCCGTCTAAACGCTGCACCCCACCACACACACACAACACACACACACACGTCGCTTCTTCCCCCTCCCACCAAACACCCAAGCAAGAAAGAAAGGGGAAGGGGGGATGGAAGGAGGGTTTTCTCTTCCTCCACGTTGCACATACACAACACACACACACACACACACACACACACACACACACACACACACACA
>JAHTLZ010003542.1:39080321-39101321 GCA_023846285.1 Phrynocephalus versicolor
CACACACACACACACACACACACACACACACACACACACACACACACGTCGCTTCTTCCCCCTCCCACCAAACACCCAAGCAAGAAAGGAAGGGGAAGGGGGAAGGAAGGAAGGAGGGTTTTCTCCTCCCATCTTTTTTCCTCGGGGGGGGGCAACAATCCAGATCTGGGAGGTTTTCTTGAAGTTAAAGAAAAAAGAAAAAAGGCTGCCTTTCGGCGGGCACTTTCCACCACGCCTCCCCCCCTCTCTCTCTTGCTCTGAAGAAAAGGGAGCATGCTGAGAGTGTGGCCGCGCTTGGCTTCGCGCCGCCTTGTGGGACGGGCTGTCCTCGCGAGATTCGGCACCTTTGTATTGAAATTTCTGAACCCTCCCGGAGCCGCGGCAAATGTTCCAAAGAGCCGCATGCGGCTCCGGAGCCGCAGGTTGCAGACCCCCGGTTTAGATGAAGAACATACTAATGATTCTCTTGTAATCATGAAAGCAGAGTGACATTAGAGTAACTCTATAAAGAGTTACAGGACCACTGGGGGTGATCAGGGGTATCTCATTCCGAAACATTGGGGTACAATATCTATTCCTTAGGCTTCACACTACACACAGTGATTCCTCATTTCTTCTGCATTCCCCATTGAGAACGTCTTTCATCTTCTCATAGAATCCCTTGACCTGAGGCCATATGGATGTCACATTACAGTTTTCTTCTGCTCCCTAGATAAGCCAGTATAAGAGAAAGGGGAGTACGGCTGTCTTCCCAATAGCACAACATGGAAAAAAAGTTCAGTTCTATTATTCATTACCACAAATTCTGCCACTATCTATCCAAAACATCAACTTGCAATATTTACTAGTCAGTCATGAGTCCTGTAGTAGGTTGTTCAGAGACATGAATTATTGATTGTTGGGATGTAACCCAAATAAAATGAATTTCCACAATCTAGCTAATGGAAGTATCACTCAAATCAGACATTATCAATATATTAATGTTTCAAGAATATACAAAAAACACTATTTTATAGTGTTTGACTGACAAAAGAGCTCCTTGAACATATCTTCTCAGATATTATTTCAGTTTACTATGCAAAGGTGCTCCTTCACAATCCTAAAAGCCAACAATCTGATCTATGAACAGCAGCTAATGAAAAATAAGTAACTAATAAAATAATTTCATACATGCATGTGCAAGAATCGAACAGGGTAAAATACCTTCTTCCAGGAGGTCCAGATTTCCATCACATTTGTATGCACATTCATTTTTACAATCCGATTCAAAACTTTCCTCTTCTGTAAGTTTGTCCAGTGACATAGTTAAGACATTCTTAAATAGGAGTTCTGCAACCTAATGCCCTGAAAAGGGACAAACCATCTTTGCAGAGGCTGTATTTATAATGCAATACAAGTGAGATTTTCACAGAGCAGAAACCGGTCTTCTTGCTTAACTTTCTTCTGATAGAATGGCTGGACTGTTTGCATGCGGCAATAACTACAACACAGGATGGGAGGGAGAGGAACCATCTGTCTTACTGGTCATAGAAGTAATCTCTGTATTGTTTATAATCCTTGGATAGACTCAAGTTATATTGCTTTGAATGTACAGTTTTACACAGCAAATGAATTGTTCAGCAACTTCCCCCTTCAAAAAGAATAGATGCTTTAGCCAGTCTTTTTTCTCCCCATGCTAAACACAAATGGTAGCTTCTGACAAGTTTCATAGCAACTACACCAGGAAGTAAACAAATGTAGAAAGAATGCTACACCTTGCTGAGGGTAGGGAGTGTGCAGGAATTACGTCTGCAGTCTATTGACTAGCCTTCAGATTCCCGGAGGAAGAGGCTTAGGTAATTTGGGAGTTTAGTAGGATGAATGGTTCCAGTATAAACCACAGCCTGAAACTACTAGATAAAGACTTTTATTTACAATTATCACTATGACTTTAAACTTCTAAAGGTGTAAAAATCTAATAGTCTTTGTATGGTCAAACAACACAGGATTAGAATACAGTGGTACCTCAACTCATGAATTTAATCCGTTCCAAATGCATGCTCTTAAGATGAACTACTCTTAAGTTGGGGTACCTATCTAAAAAATTGAAAAATAAGTATATTCAGAAAATAAGGAAAATATTTTGCTCAAAAAAATACACTGTGAAATGACTAGAATTCATCGCCACGAACAATTTGTTTAGTGTTAAATGATGTTAAACATATTTTCTCCATGTTTTATTATTTGTGATACAGACGAATTGGGGAAAGGGTATAGGGAAACATAAACGGGGGGGGGGTACAAACTACAGAGAGGTGTGAGTTGGTAGTCACCTATATCTAATTGCCACTAGTTTAAATATTTCTACACATCTAAACTGACTCATGTTTATCATGAAGTATGTACAATAATGCATTAATGATGTTAAACATATTTAGATTGTTGTATGGGAACAAGGTAGATTACTTGTAAATAACTAAGTATAAGCAAGAATGCTTCCACGTTATGCCTCAAAATGTCAATATAATTCAAATGTTTTTATTCAATGCCAAATTAAAAGAACAAAAGCATATGATTAAAGGTTTAATCAAATGAAATGCTTATACTGCATTTGCCTAGGCAGTTGAGAAATAAATCAAAGTGCCTCAGGGTAAATATTACTATGAACTTACTTCTGACAAATTTGAATAGAGTTTCACTATAAGATACATTTGTGATTATAGCTGTCTGATCTTTTTGCATGAGAATTTTTTTAAATTTTATTTTTTTAAAAATAATAATAATGCATTACCGGTACTTGATTCTTTAAAATATATATTCATCTTTATTTATTTATAATAAATAATCCTAATCCCCCTTTCTTCCACTAAAAAGCTCATATCATGTAGTAGAAAAATGCTCAAAATACTATAATACTATGGTAATAAAGTCAGTCATCAGGATAGATTAAAATATGTTAATCCATGTGTGGGGTGGGGGTGGGGGGAGAGGCAACTTTGGTTTTGATTATAAAACATTTTAATAAATAACACAGCAACATTATTTATGATGAAGCCTTATACACATGTGCAAAATTTAACAGAAAGTAAAGCAAGAATGAAACATCCATAAGATCTATTGATGAAATTTCAGTTATTTATTTTATCTAGTATCATTTGTAGGCACCTTTTTCCATATGAGGGGACTCAAGATGGCTCACAACCTTAAAAAACAATAAATTAAGCAGGCATCCGCATGTAACGTCGCTCTAGTGATCACCCATTGAAGTAACATCTATTCAATAATATCCTTTTGTTTTACCTTGCCCACCAATAATAATATTTAATCTTTATATGAGTTTAAATGTTTATGGTTATGCTGATTATCTATACATTATGTTGCTATTTTATTTTTATTTTTATTTCATTGTACTACACCGAAAGCTCAGCAACTTTTTGGGATTTTTCCAGCAGCCTATGAAGGTATCACCAATAGCCTAGTCTTGTATTTTGTTATTCTTTTGTTATCTTGCAATTTTTGTATTTGTTAATTTATTGTAAACCACCCAGAGTGGCCATGGTTGCCAGATTGGGCAGGGGGGGGGGTAAAATTCTAATAAATAAATAAATAAATAAATAAATAAATAAATAAATAAATAAATAATGCATAAAAAAGGAATTAAACCACGACATCAAATGATATAAATATTTAAAACTTTAAAAACAAGTAGTAAGCTAAAAACCAGCATGCAGGACTCAATTATTAAAAAGCTGTCTGAAAAAGTGGGTCTTCAGCTGTCAGCAGAAGGACAAAGGGGGGAGCAACCCCACCTACCAATGGAGGACACTCCACAATCTAGCAGCTGCCACAGAGAAGGCCCTCTCTTGAGTCCCCATCAGGTGTACCTAATATAGCTATGGGATCTAGAGGAGATCCCACTGATCTAGAGCAGAAAATGGTCATATGAGAAGATGCAGTCCATCAGATAGCATGCACTTAAGCCATATAGGGTTTTATAGGTAATAACCAGCACTTTGAATTGGGCACAGAAACAGATTAGCAGCCAGCAGCATTGCTTTAGGAGGAGTGTTATATGCTTTCTATAATTCTAAGACAGCCCCACACAGAGCACAATACAATAATCCAAATCAGACATCTCAAGGAACAGGCACAGCTGGTGCACCAGTTCTAATTACTGGTACGCAACCTGTCTGGGGGCCATGGTTCAACATCTCGTGACCAAACACACACTGCTCATACATCTATTTATTTACTGCTGGCCACAACATTTAAGTCAGTGAGGCACAAGGCACCAAAATCAGCCATTAAGGGACCCACTTATTGGCCAATGTAACCTCCCATCCCACCGCTGTTTAACCATGATTACAGAAAATAGTATGCTCCTTTGGTACAAGATTTGTTGTCAATTGTTGTGAAGACCAAGGTGTCCCATATGAGCTGTTTGAACTCCAGTTGGCCTTCAATCCAAATTCCCTACTGGGATGTACATTTGGGGAAAGGGAGGGGCCTACCCATCTCTCCACTTGGATTTGGTCCTATGTGCCTAAACATCCTGATGGTCACAAATGCATCCCTAAATAAAGCTATAAGAAGTGATATCTTTATTTGGCCACTAATTTTTTTAAAAAAAAATAAACAGGTATCTAGTTTTCAACCTAAACCAGTCTTCATCAGGCCATGCACAAATATACTGTAGGTAATGTAGCAAAAATATATATCAGAGTCTTAAAAATATTAGTACACTAGATGTCTGTCCCAAGTATGTTTTAAATGGCAAATTCAAAAATGTTAACTGCAAACACTAGTTGTGGGTGTTGGTTTTAAACTCCACCTCAGCTACTGAGTGGATTTTCTCTCCCATCTCCTGAAACAATGGACCATCATTAATCTGCATTTA
The DNA here is from genome assembly GCA_023846285.1 of Phrynocephalus versicolor. Lineage (NCBI taxonomy): Eukaryota > Metazoa > Chordata > Lepidosauria > Squamata > Agamidae > Phrynocephalus > Phrynocephalus versicolor. The sequence goes on from JAHTLZ010003542.1 coordinate 39,085,198, forward strand.
TCTCCTCCATTCCCGGAACTGACTGAATTAAATTGTTAAATTATTTTATTCAGAAAATCCTGTTGGCAAGAGATGTATTTACTAATCTTTCTTATGCACCCAGGTAGTCAGATGTATGAACTAAATATGAAAGCTTGTTTACTTTCATTGGGTGTCTTCCGAATCTTAATTGAAACAGAGGAGCAGATCTGGCACTTGTGGAATACACTGGAATTATATGTTTCCAGACTGTAAAATGCTCACATCTGAGCACCATGAACACCAAGGCAGTCTTCCTCAAGCCATGCATGCAAGATATCTAGGCTAGGAAAAGCCTCCAGGTCATATAAAGTTTAGTAGGCTGCACTGGATGGTCCCTCAAAGTGAGCTAAGCTGTGTGTCACGTAGAAGGCAGCGGGGGAAAAAATCAAACACAAGAAAAATCTTTTCAGCTTCAGTAGCCATGCTGACCTTGGGGAACACAAAACTCATCTGCTTAGCCTTGTGAAATATACAGTACTGAGTGTGCTTTCAGTAGCAGTAAGATGAAGGAGATGAACTTAAGACACAACCCAAATGAAATCATATCAGGTACAAGGGATCAGAAAGATGTCACTGTGAAGTAGAACTCAAGCATGAAGTCCTAAACCAATGCGCTACTAAACAATATGGCCAGTTTACAAGAGTTCACACTACCAAGATTTTCTACATAATCACAAATGCCATATACAGTTGTACGGTGAAAGATTACCTGGGAATTGGGCAAAACATGCAGGGCAACAGCACCCTGTGGTTCCATAGACGAAGTTGGCAGCATCACCCAGCACACATGGCAGATCCCAAAGCAAAGAAAATATACCCCCCAACACACACACAAGAGCAGATAGTAAATCCATCAAGCAATGGTGCCAAGCCGTACTAAGGAGAACGAAAATGCAAAACATGGTATCAATGTGGGCACAGCTTTCAGCAAGCTCCATCTCAGAACATGTATCAGATAGAAACTTCAGAATAGATGACTAAATGACTCAGATGACTCAGGAATTTGGATCCAGCAAAGAGCCCACAAATTGTCATTTTGTTCCTGCCACTGCCCTTCTGAATTTAAGAGGTGATCCATCACAAAAATAACAAAGCTATTTGTTTTGAAATCGTGCATACGTTATGCTAAGACAATTACAAAATAGAAAGGAGAATCAAAATGAAAACACTTTTTGTTCATCTCCACCTAAATAAGTCCTACTTTTAAAAATCCAATTTAATCACGTACGTCTCTCTTTTAAGCCCTATTTTTGTTCTTCTCCAATTTAAGAATATGTAGAAGCATGTTTCAAGTAACAACTGTGTTTTAACAATAATCTTAAAAGGGGACTATCACTGCAGATATATTTATATTTAAATTAGATAAACTTCATGGTGTCCTTTCAAAACTATGTCATTTTTGTTTTATTTTGAGGAAGCCTCACTTAAGTCAATAGAGAAGATCTGTTTGCATTGTCCTTTTCAGTTGCATTAGGCTGTATTGAACCTTAGGCCATGTATCAACCTGCAGAACTACTGTTCTAGATTAGGCCTGTATAACGCGTCAGCCGCAGGTGACCAGTCGCCCGCGGTGCCATCAGAGATTGCCCGATGGGTCCCTGCTGGCCTCTCTGTGCACTGTCGTCGTCAGCGTGTTAGGAGGACCCCCCCCCCACTCGCACACCAGCAGGGCACCCACCAGGTCCCTGTCGGCCTGCCAGCGCACCGCCTATGGCAGCATGTTGGGTGAGTTCCCCATCTTGCACACCAGCGAGACCCACGGGAGCCCGGGTACTGATCAGGAGTGAGAGGCAGAGGGGCAGCAGAGGAAGCTGACATAGCAGCACGGTTGATACGAGTGTGTCAGCCAGCCTGGACTGGCGGGGGAGGGTCAGTCGGCAGGGAGCAGGCGGTGGGCGAGGGTGGTGACCGGGGGTACCCTCGTCCTTCTCTCCCTTGCCTTGCAGCACCTCTTCCTCCTCCCCAGCCAGGCTCTGGATGGGACCTACTGGAGATCCTGCTGCCACCCAAGCAGCCCTGGGTGCAGGAGCCACTGGAGACCAAGCGGGTGAGGCTGCTGTATGAGAGCCACAAGAGGGGCTCCTCCTTGGGTGAGCGCAAGGGCCAACCAGCTTTGGGCTGGGCCCCCCAGCAGTGCAGGAGTGAGTGAGGGAGAGACCGAGGCCTGCACGTGAATCCAGATGGTGGCTGGCCGCTGTGACCTGAGAGGTGCTAACATTTCCGCTCTTCATTAGGGAAAGGGTTGATTTCCCCAGGGTAAGTGTTTGGCTGTACGCATGTGGGCATTTGTGTGTGTGTGTGTGTGTGTGTGTGTGTGTGTGTGTGTGTGTGTACGCAAGCGCTTGTGAGAGTAGCCCCGCAGGGACGTGCAGAGGCTGTACGTAGATCACGGGCTGCTCAAATTTGGACAGCCCTGTTCTAGATTGTACTCTATGTTGCTTTATTGCTCACTAATAAACACTAGCTGGGACTACACAAATGATATCCAAGAGAGAATAATCTAGCCTGTGGCTAGGACACTTTAAAAAGTAATCAAACTATTTTAAACCTAGACCTAACAAGTCACCCTGTTGTGGTGCGATTTTCTGTCATTTACCATATATACAAATCTATCAGGAGTTTCCTCCAGATCAACTTAGTCATATAAAGCCAGAACAAATGAAAGGCACATGGGTCTGGCTTTTAAGCAATCTGAATTGGGACAGTCCATTACAGGGTGTTACATCATACAGAATACCTAGAGCTTGAGCTTTTCCAACAGTATGTACAGAAAGAAGAAATAAATTACATAAACCAATAATAATTTTAATGTCATCACTGGAGAGGCATTCCACACATGTTTTTTTTATGAAGAACAAATTCATATATGAAGCACATCTAAAGTTCACCACCCTCTTAAGAGTCAGATCTATAGAGGCAGATTGTCAAATTTAAGCACGTCACCTGTGCAGATAATTTTCTTCTAGTTTTGGATCAGCCTAAACCTCACACTATAATTTCTTTATGATGACCAAAATGTTCATTCCTCTATAGTCTATACTGTCACCATCCTGTTTCCCTAGAGATATGGCCCTTCCTCATTTTTTATATCTGAAGGCTGCATCATGGCAATGTATTTCTGACCTCTTTATTTTCGGTACACATTTTCATCAAATTTGAATTTCCCGCAATGAAGCTGGTGCAGTTTCAGGCACTCCTCCTTACAACCTCCTCTATCATGAGACTGATGATCACACCCATGCTATTGGGGGGGGGGTAGGGGGGGTTAGGGTCCTGGCAGGAGCAGAAAGTTCGAGAGGAGGTTAGAAGACGACTAATTCTTAACATTTAATATTTCAACCATTTGGGCAATCATTTCCTCCAATGAATCCCTGCAATTAAGACTTCTTATACAAAATGCTGTGCCTGTCCAATAGGCTTTTTTTAAAAAGGGTGCAGTGCCCACAACCACATTTTACACTGTAGCACATGCCTATGAATCTTCCGTTTTATTCTCCAAATGAAGTGCTTAAGTCTGTTAACTGTGGCATTCCTATACATTTTGCAGCAAATTCTTTCTGCTGAAAGACCTCCACCCCTGTACCTATGTTCTGATGCCACTCCCACTGGCTGAATATCCTACAGCAGTCGACTGACTGTAGCATAGCATGCTTGAAACATATACTGTATTAAAAATGCAAAAAGCTATCCATCTTAGCCTCGCAATTTCATAACTCCTTCTTTGAACAAGATGACAGCAATGCTTGTATGCCTAGCAAGACAAGAGAGATGGTTATGTCAAAAGTGACAAATCAGACATATTAGGAAAACACATAATTACCATCCGTACATTCTTCATAATACCAGTCCAGCTCGTAGTAATCTGCTTCAATGAATTTCTGCATAGTCCGATATCTCCTTGGGCAACAAACGCAGAGGAGATTTTTACTAAAATGCTACAGAGGTCAAGTGAAACACAGCCATGCCTGCCTGCGTTTACGGAACATCAAGCTGCAACGGAACTCAGATATCGCTGGCAGTAAGCTGAGCATCTTCAGTCTGAATGAGGAGCCAAAACTGGGAGGAACAAAAAAGAATACGCAAAAAGAAAACTCCAAAAGAGAGAGGCTGTTGAAGCAGTTGCACCACTCCTTGTTCTAATAATAAAAAAAAGGTCTACGCAGCAGCTGGGTGTGGGAGTTAACAAAACCCTCCTATCAAAAGGCTGAGGGATTGATGCTGGAGACACACACCACCACTTGGGGGTTCCTAACTCATTCCTTCCCCACTCGGTCTGCGCATCTCTTTCAGTCTAATATGTTGTCATGGAGACTGGCTGGCTCCGAAAGAGATTCAAAGATGGAGGGAGGAAAGGCATTCAGCTGCTTCGGACTACGCTAATTAGCCCGGTAAGAGGCAAAACAAAGTGAAATGCTTTGTTCTGTTATAGAACAAATACACTTACGGTAAGCAGCCGTTTGTTGGTTAGGAGCAACATCTTTGGACTGTTCGTACAGGTTGAGTATTTACATCCATTCCTAATGCAACACTGCTACCCAGATATGTGTGTGTATGTGTTGGGGGTGGAACTCCCACACTGGGAAATATAAATGAGAGAAAAGAAAGCAAGTTACTGCTTGATGTTTGCCGTGTGCTGGTGAAATCAGAACAATGACATTTATGATAAAAATAACACTTGAAATTTGCACTCTTAGCCATTCTTTCTGATAAAAGCTCTTGCCTTTTTTGCCTTTTCTGTGAACCGTGACCCATTTTCCCAAGTACCTGAGCTCTATGACAGCATGGAAAGGATTACAGCAAACTCCAGCCATTTTATACAACAAAAATGCTTAGCTATTGCCACACATCTAATTCCTTTTTGAAAATGTCTCTCTTTCCATGGGTTTGAAATTGAAGTTATTAGTACACGTGGACGTGACCATGTAGACTCTTTAGGGAGAATATGAATGTAATATACAGTGATCAATTTCGGGAAATTTTAAAAATAGCAAATGAATGTGCCTATTGCCATCTTGTCAAATATAAAATGCTCAACCTTCAGTTTTGTTCTGTTTTCCGCAGTATCTTTATTTCTTTTATAATCTTGCCATTCATATCCTCATTAACACCAAGATATAAAATCCACAGATGTTCTTATTGCTTAGATGAAATGTAGAGGAAACCTAAACTCATTCTTTGGGAAAACAGATTAATATTCACAGTGTAATTCTAGATTTCCATCCTTAGGCTATGACAACAAGGATGTCACAACATTTCTACAACAAATTTGTCACAAAAGGTCCCCATCCTTTCCTTATTTTCTTGGGGAAAGGGGGAAACTTGTAATGGAAATGGCAAGATGCAGCAGAATTATTCAAACAAACAAGAGGTTCAAGTTAAGTTAGCAGCACAGTGAAATTTCATCTTGGCACCTAGAATCTTTTAACTTTTTCTTAAAAAATTATTATTAACGCAAAATAACAGAAATGGAGAGCATCACACCATGTACGTGCCTCATTCAGGCCTCTTCGAGCCAGGCTAACGTTCGGATCCAAATGGCTGACATCAGTCCTCCAAAAGTGGATGCAAAGGAGCAAAGAGAAATGAGTGAACGTGGCTCTTTTTGGAGGGGGTAGGAGTGATGTAAATGCATAAAATGAAAATCCACCCAAAAGAGCACAGAAATAACTAATTGAAGGTGACCTGAAATTCCAGTTCAGATTAAGTTTATCTACTGATGAGTCAAGAGGATTAAAAGTAAAACAACATTTGATTAATATAAAATAATGGCAACTAAAAATAACTTCAGTGACCCCCTCCCCCAAATCCCACTTAACAACCCCCTTTGGGTTATGTTAACCAGGTTGGGAACCTGGATTTTAAAGCATATAATTGTGGGACCAACGATGTACGTAGTTTAACTTAACGTGATCTAGACTGCTATCTCTTCAAAATTAATTGGGGGGGGATCATGTCAGGATACAGTTCCACAAAACAGCCTTAAGTTCAATGATGAAATTACTAGACTTTAGCCATCAACAACATCTGTAATCGTAGAGATGTCCCACTGTTTCCTGTTTGGATTTTTAAATTTTCTTCTAACTAGGGAAAAAGGAAAAATGAAAAGAAAAAAAGAAAAGATAATCCAGACTGTGAGACATAAATGTTACATGAACAAAGCAACCCAGGGAGGTGGTTGAAGCATGTTCTTTTCTGGAGTCTAGAAAGTGCGAACAACCTTTGGTTTTGTAAGTGACTTGACAAAGCACTAAAATATCATGTCGCAATTTCAAAAGGGCATACATATTTATCATGTTTGAACATTCACAACTGTCTGCTTTTTAAAGTTAGTTCTACAAAGTGGCTGTTCCCAGAGATGGAATATTACTAAAATATAATCTAATATTAGTAAGGACAACATCCTGATAAAATTGACCAAAATGCCATAGATATATGCAACCTTTCATGTTCTCCAGAATTCTTCATCAGGCTAAGAAGTTAAAACAAAAAGAGAAATACAAACCTAGATACAGAAAAACAAATCAAAGTCCAAAAAGTTGGCCAGATGTTGCACCCATAAAGTCTGCAACTATAATCATTCCCAAAATGGAAAAAAGGATGGAATAAATCAGTGGTAGATGTACAGGTATGAGGCTGCACTTAACAATGCGTACAGTGATGAAAAATTAATACATACATTCCATTTCTGAATTTTAAAATGCTTGCTATCAGAAATGTGTGCCCATAACTTATTTACTGACACTGTACCATACTACCCAGAAACTTTCAGATGTACTAATGCCAAATAGTCTCACAAAGGTGTAAATCAACTGAAACATTTCTGTCAACATAAGTGAAGCTGGTCATGCAAGGGGCATGAGCCGGTCTATACAAAGGACAGCTCTTGATTTCTGTTCGTCTCTTCCTCAGCGGCAATCTAAGAACCATATCCTAGGCCATTTGAAGATATGGTGACATGTAAGGTACAACACACATAGGGAAAATCCTGCCACAACTTCTACTGGTGTGCAAACTCAACCGTGCTGTTTACATGTACAGTCGAACTGTAAGAGTTGCATGAGTAACAAACACACTTAGCAAGATCACTGTGAGAAAAGATCCTTGTAACCATCTCTTCAAAGAGAGTTGGAGAACAATATTGACCACTATTATTGTATTTACTAGTCCATGCTTGGGAGGTTCCTCCAAGTTCAGCATTGTACACATTTCTAGTAAAAGGATTTTCATGAGTCAAAGTAATAGTTCTCTACTGGATGTGATATATGTAAGAAATATTTATGTGACACATTCATATTTCCTCACAAGAGTGCATTTTCTTCCAAATTCCCCACCTGTGTTATCTCAGGGTGAAATGATCACATGTACTTTAAATTCCATATACCAAACTCTTCTTGGTATAGTTCTTGCTGTAGATCTTTGAGCAACCACACCTTAATATGAATGTTTCATCTGGTCTAAATTCTATGTACAGAAGAACCCTCTATCTCCCCGGCAATATGAGTAGAAATCAACACATGCTCATTACAAATCACAGCCACCACAGGGAAAATGGACTGTACAGGTTAACACTTGGAGATAACAGAGAGAACCTCCACTACTGCATTATTATCCATGTAAGAGGTACATGCAGATGCTTATCTTGCTCTTGGTGATACAGTAATATCTTGCTTTATAAGTACCTTGGTTTAAGAGTGTTTTGCAAGATGAGCAAACATTTCTCGTCTTCATCAACGATCAATGTCTTGCAATACGAGCAATGGAGAAGGTCACATGATCACAAGTGAACCAATGGTGGCTCTCTCCCTCCTTCCCTACATGATTTTTGGTGATTGTCTGGAATGTTCCCTCTCAGGCAAGCCTCAAAAGCAGAGGGAGGAGAGAGAAACAGACGTCTCCCTTGCACCAGCCATGAAGGTTTTCAAAGGACAGTGCAGGTTAGGGTTTCATTTTATTTTTCTTTATATTTATATTTTAATTTGTTTTCAACATCTTTTTACTTTTACTTCATTTGACATTTAAATATTGCCTGCTTGTATAAAAACAACTCAAGGTGGTGTACAGACACACAAAAACAAACAAAAAGTAACAGGTGAAGAATAAGCAATAAAAACAATATAACAAATACCTATTAAAATAGGGGAAAAATAGGTCTGTATGACACAAACTAAACTTAATGGCGTCCGGGCAAAACCCAACAAAGGTGACAGCCCCAGAAACAGTTACCCAAAGGCCTCTTGGAAAAGCCAGGTCTTTAAGGCTCTCTGAAAAGCAGGAACGGATCTCAGTTGGGATAGAATTGCAAAGCCGTGGGGCAGCTACAGAGAAGGCCTGGTTCTGAGTAGAAACCTAACGGGCCTCTCTAAGGAGGCCACTTGAATTGCACATGCCTGGGAAGCTCTTGTGGGATGGGCATATGCTGATCTGAGGGAAATATGCTCCGTCAGATAATCAGGGCACAAGCCGTGAAGGGTTTTGTAAACCAAAACCAGTATCTTGAACCTGCTTCAGGAGGCAATGGGCAGCCAATGCAAGTGAGCAAGAATGCAGCTCGCCCCAACCACCAACTTGGCCACCTCATTCTGCACCCGCTGCAATCTTCGAACCAAGCCCTAGGGAACCCACACATAGAGTGTATTATAGTCGATCCTCGAGATCACCAGTGCATGCACAACTGTCCTCAGGGAGTCTTCATCCAGAAACAAATGACTCTGGGCGATAAGCCAAAGCTGGTAAAAGGCAGATTTGGAAACGTCCACCACCTGGGACTCCAGGGAGAGGGCCAGATCCAGTATCATGCCCAGACTTCTCACTCTCTCAGCCAGCTGGAGGGAAATCCCTCCAGACTGGGCAGAGGGCCAGAGAAAATGTTGGAGGAGCCCCTGAAGAACAGAACATCGGTCTCCTTGGGGTTCAACCTGGGCCTATTAGATCTGATCCAGTCCATGACTGTGGCCAGGCAATGCTCCAGGGTCTGAACAGCCTCCGCAGCAGAGGTGGAAAAGGAGAAACAGAGCTGCATGTCATCAGTGTACTGACAACAGCTAACCCCAAATCTCTGGATGACTTAACCCAGAGGCTTCACATAGATGTTAAATAGCATGGGGGAGATTTTCAAGCCCTGGGGCACCCCACAAGAGAGTGTCCAGGGGGCCAGCAACTCCTCCCCAGATTGGAAAGGATCCAGGATGCTACCCTCCTCCAGGAACATCTGGAGATGTTTAGCAGCAATCCGCTTGAGCACCTTACTGAGAAAAGGAACGTCTATCAGGCAATAGTTGGCCAAATCACTTGAAGCCAAGCTGGATTTCTTAAGAATGTGCTTCCCAGCGGTCTCCTTCTCTTTTCTTATTTTCCAAGCATTTCTAGTCATGGGTCAGCTAGTCAAGTGTGTATAGGGCTACAAACTGCATTCTATTATTGTCACATTAAAAACAGAGTAAAGCCAGGTACCTAAACCATGGTGTGGATGTGGAATCCTGGCCAACTTATTTTGTGAGTATTGGTATTTTATGTGTACTGTATGTGGCCTAAAGGGCCCCAGAATAAATCATCTGAGTTACCATTATTTCTTATTTATTTATTTATTTATTTATTTATTTATTGCATTTATACCCCGTCCATCTTCCTGTGGGAACTCTGGGCGGCTTACAATGATAAACAACAACAACACAATAACATAGGACAACAAAATAAGATAAAATAAACAAACTATTCTATTCTAACCGGCTTAGCACCCTGACAGTGCGTAGTGCCCTGATTTGTCTTGATATAAGAGTGTTTTGTTTTAGAAGCATGTTCACAGAACAAATTATGCTTGTAAATGAAGGTATTACTGTACTACAACTGTAATACCAAAAGTAAGAACTATAATTAATATGTACACAAGAGCAGTGGTGTTTAATAGTACGGGTGACAGTGGCCATAAACAGTCTATGCAAATCTAAACAAATGCAGCAGTTGATTCTGCTTACTGAATTAATTTATGACAATTTTCTTCAATACTGTTGAGCACAGTAAATTGCAACAGAGTATGCCCATTGGATCAATGGGGATTTGGTTTTCTCTGAGTTTGTTTGATTCTATGGGCCTTCTCTAACTGATACTTACTATGCTTAAGAAAGATATAAATCTTTAGCATAGTAAGTGAGTGACTCATTAAATCTCCCTTGATTTAATGACTTGCTCCAGGGTGATTGACTATGGTAAGCAACAAGATACTGGCCAATGAATAGGAATCCCCCCCCTCCCCATCTATCAGTTGGATGTAATTGTCAAGATCCATTGGAGCACTTTTGCTGGGTTCCACTGTCTCCATCAGAATCAGCTTCGCCTTCTTCCTGCAATGGTCATAACCTTAAAAACCCTTCTGGAAGGCTGTGAAACACTCTGGCATAAGCACCGATTCTAGTGTCACAGAAGGCTGCAGCAAGACAGCTTGTGATGGAAGGGAAGTCACAGTCCCACTAGCACTGGATACTAAAGCACACTGTTCACTGTTGGATCTTGGCTTGATTGGGTTCAGTTGATCACCGTGCAACTAGCCAGAATGACTATCATGGATTGATTTGTTTTTAAAAATATTAACTGGTTTCACAGATCTCTTCAGCTTCAATCCTTGCTGGAATACAGACCTATTTCTAATATTAACATTTGTGCAGCATGCAAAGCAGGAAACTGATACATCACGTAATTCTGACTCATTACATAGATACCTATCAAACTGACTGGCTCCTTTTCTCTTTTCCACCCTGTTTTGTACACAACCTGTCTCATGCAGAATACTACTGATCTGCAAATGAAAAAGCACAAGGGCATATCAAGTTGTCAAATGAACATATTTATTAAGGGTGAGTTAAAAAAACAAGACTATGTCTGCCATCTCATGTGACAAGGATATTTTTCAATAGACCTTCATTTCCAGTCTCCAGATATTTCCAGAAATATCTTTCCTTCTGTCAAACATATACAACTATGAGAAAAAAACTCTACAGTAACAACTGACTTTCAGTATCTTTTTGTTGTTTTGTTATAGGAGTTGAAACAAATAGTAAAAATTAGAATGTATCACATAACTTCTGTTAACCAATGACAAGACTCTGTGATCAAGACAGTGGTGCAGCGACTGGCCAGGCCAGGACTGATAGACTGGGGGAATATAAGTAAACCAGTAGGAGGAACTCAGGAGTCAGAGGAAAAGCGACACCAGGAATCCAGATGGAGAGAACCAGAGATCTGGGGTCAAGTTCCACAGAGATAGAGGAGGAAGGAGACAACGGCACCTGTGGAGTTACTCGACTAACTGGGGGACTTCTATCGACCAGAGAAGGACAAGGAAGGTGACTTGGAACCTCCACGTAAAACCTGGGCAGGAGTCTTGGAGTAGGTGATAAAGCCAAAGCAGAAGGGGGACACCAAAACCTTCCATTTACTATTGGGGAGAAATAGCTGTATGGCAGGATGAGGGTTACCCAAGAGAGATCAAGCCTTGAGAATCAATCCTGGCCCAGCTCTGATGCTGGAGAAGAAAATGCCAGAGTTGTCTCCAGGCAAAGTGGACGCAAAAGCTTGAACCCATTGGGAGGAGGAACTCAAGACTGGAGGGCAGTGTGGTCCTTGATTTCATTGTGAGCATAGTGTCCTTTGTGCCTGTGGGCCTCTAGATTGTTGTTATTATTGTTAAGAGGCCACCTTTCTCCTGAAGACTGTTTCAACCCAAAATGGTGCTATAAACTGAGCAGAGCTCTCTTTCTCCAATTCCAGGGTGACTTAACCTGGAGTGGGGAGAAAACTGAGACTATATTAGGGGCTTTGCCATCAACTAGCTTTGAACCAAGCAGAGATGGTGAAACTCATTTGTTTATACCCCTTTCCCCAGTTGGAGTAAACCCCATTTTATTAGAAGCACCTGTTTTCAAGTCAGTCAATCAGAGAACGAAGGACTGACTGACAGCCAACCAGGCCAAGGTCAGCAGGGGTCACTGATTCACTCTAACAGGTTATGAAACACATACATTTTAATATATTTTTGTTCTTTCTGAATTCAGAACAGACTTATCAAAATTACTACACTTGATCTTAGCCAAAAGGCCGAGAAGTGAGAATTAGATCAGCAGAAAGTATTCATGGTCTTGCAGCAAATTTGGATAAACAAAGCTAATCAACGGCTTGAACTGTAAACAATTAATGCAGGGCCTATATTATTAACTGCACTCCAATACTCCTAAATATTGAGTGCAGTATTACTTTTGTCTTCTCTTGTACTAATCCTATGTTTTACTGTTACACAGTATGAATGAATAGAAATGGTGACTAATTAAAATTGCAACCAATTAAAGTCCCAAAGACTCTTTGAGTTACCATGAAAAGCCTACTGAGCGGAAAAGCAGAAAATACTGCTTTAGAACAATAGAATATCAGGATATTCAAAACCAAAATTGCTTAAAGGCAGTTGCCTATATAACCAGATGAAGAGGAGCAACTTTAAATCCTTATCCAAAAAAGTGAGTACAGTATGGTTTTTTTTTTAATTCAAACCAATGACTCCAAAACTTCTGACCGCAAACATTACTGGATCACAGCTCACAAAAGCTCCAGGTAGCACTGACAGTGGTCCCAACTCCTTGGGTTCAATCAAGAATATCTGTGGTGCCAAACTTGGGCACAGCTACTTTACTGCCTGCTTAACAACATTCTGTTAGAAAATATCACACAGTAATATGCTATACTTGATATCTAAAACAACATGTAATGTACTATTACATTACAGTAGGACCCCATGGATAATGAAAACCATGGGTAACACCAAAAATCCCCAGAACTGCTGTTTTGTGACAGTAGCTTGCTTTACAGCTGCTGTTTTGTGAGTAGCTTGCTTTATGATTGCTGTTTGTGACAATAGCTTGCTTTATGGCTCCTGTTTTATGACAGTACCTTTCTTTATAGCTGCTGTTTGTGATAGTAGCTTGCTTTGTGGATGCTGAATTATTTATTTAACTTTTCCCTCTGCCAACCATGAATAACTGAATCAATGGATAATGAATCAGTGGATACCGGAGTCCTACCGAACTTTGAACAATTCCCAGTGAAATTTGGTGGGAATCTGAACAACCAGTGAGATCAGCAACTGCTTTAACAAATTCAAATGGCTATGCCTAAACAAATTCATTACATAATGTTTAGGGTTAGTGTTCTCTGCACTTTTTTCTATGTGTCTATGAACACTACCAAGCAAGTACTACAAAGTAATTGGAAACTAAAGTTCGAGCTAATGTTTGTGTTCAGATCTTAGAGACCAACTGGAGGTGAAAAGTAATATGAATCATGTAATGTTGATACAACTGCCACCAAAATAATAAATACAACTTATAATTTTTAATATTGCTTCAGTAGATCACTTACTGTAAGTAGCCAGGTTATTATTACGTATCACTCAATCAATGATTATTATAAACAATATTGAACAGCATGTTAGTGATTTAGTTACACCAGTACTAAAAAAATCAACAGTAAAAGCAGCAAATTTCCATTTTTGTGTTAAAAAAAAAGTTATCACGGACTGTGGTAGGCACTTCAGAATGTTAAATGTAACATTTAAGAACTTTCCCTGTGATATTCAAGTGAAATCTTGTTTCCAGTAGCTTGAGTCCATTATTACATGCTCTGTACTCTGGGGTAGTCAAGAATTGATCCCGCCGCTCCTCTGTATTACTATATTTCAAGGGTTTGAAAAGTACTATTGTTATTCCCCCCCCAATACTATTCTTTTCTCAAACCTAAAAATGCTCAGTTCTTTCAGTCTTTCCTCACAGGACTTGGCTGGAAATTTGCATATGCAAAGTATGTTCCAAACATTTTGAGCTGGATGTAAAATGTCATGTGCAGCCTACAGAATAACTGCTGTTATCAAATGGTATATAGTTTATCAAACTACAGTATTTTGTCCACCTACAATGTGTACATGCAAATTTTTTTACAACAAGAACAAGTTTGAGGTTCTGATTAACATTATTCTTCCCAAATGCAACACTGTTTTGCTACGAATAATGGTTAAGAACATCAGGAGAGAAGGATAGGTTCAATTATATGCAAATGAATATACTTGGACTTACGAAAGTATTTCAGTGTCTCTTCTATTTGCTCAGTTGTTAAGTCAATATTAGCATCAGGAGAAATGAGAGGAGTATGAAGCCAGTCGTCGTGATCATAACCATAGATTGTATCTGCTCTTAGCTTGTAGTGGGGCAATTGCTCTTCAAGTAGACTGATGATTTCAACCTCGGGAAGATCAGTACTATTGCACACATCTACGAGGAGAGGAAAAGAAAGCACAAAAAGTATGTCAAATGTCTTTTCAAGAAAAACAGGATTCCTGTAAATTAATAAAAGCCAAATCGGCAAAAATTCAACTAATACAGTGGTTCTCAACCTTCCTAATGCCGCGACCCTTTAATATAGTTCCTCATGTTGTGGTGACCCCTTGCCCTGCTTGGAAGAGGCCACAAGCCCCCCTTGGCAGGCCACTGCCGCAGGTGCCATAGGGAACTTCCCTCTACAGGCACCATCAGCCAATCACAGCCTCCAGTGCCATAGACTGACATCCCCTCCAACCTATCAAGCTATAACTCACTCCCCCCCCCCGTTCCTCCCTCAGACCCAAGCCATTTGTGCCTTTTTCTTCACTGGCTCATGGCGACCCCTGTGAAATGATTGTTTGACCCTCCCAAATGGGTCCCAACCCCAAGGTTGAGAACCACTGATCTAATAGATCCCATCAGTTCTAGCCATTTTAAAGAAAGCAGATAGAAATTCATTTCTTAGAAACTACAAATGCATGCACATTTAGAAGGAAAGGGCATACAGAGCTTTTTCTTTTAAAAAGGGAAGAAATGTAAAAATGGAAGCATTGTATTCCTTGTAAGGTTGCACTCTTCACAGTTCTAATACATGCACTGTTCTAATCATAGCCTCTACAACTGACATTTGAGCTTGCTCATTAAGAGGCCCAAGGTGAAGGTTAGGGGTATGTGTGTAGTTCACAGCTGTGACACACTGGAAAACCTGGTGAGAAAACATAATGGCCAGGATCCTACTGAGGCTCAACGCCTCTTTAAGTGTAAATACAAAAATCACAGTGGTGACTTGCTGATAATTAATGTTGCTTCAATTTCCTAATTTGCACACTGCCTGGAATGCAAGCCACAACTTATTAATTAGCAACAAACTTCTGCTTTGATTTATAAAACCCCACTTATACCAATATAAATCCCCAATAGGGTTTTTAATGTCCAAAACACCCATGTTTGAATTGTTAAAGAAAAATTATAAACCAGCAAATTAAATAACTCATTCCTATCATTTATAACAGGGCTGTTCAACTTTGAACAGGCCAACGTCTACTTTTTCCGACCCAAAAGTGCCTGAGGGCTACTACACTAAAACCTCTACTTACAAATTTTATCCGTTCCGAACACATGTTCATAAGTAAAAACTTTTGTAAGTAGAGCAGCGGTTTCCCATAGGAATGCATTGAAAATCAATTAATCCATTCTAGGGGGAACAGATTTCAATGCACCATGGCTCTTGAACTGTCCCACTCGGCTGAGACCGTGGGTTGGCAGTCCCAGAACTTTGCTGGGGCAGTAGTGGTCCTTAGGATGGGGGAAGGAGGGGTGGAGAACTTATCCCCTCCCTTTTTTTAATTGATGGCCAGTGGGCTACTTTTGAACCTTTCACAGGCTACTGGTAGCCCCCGGTCTACCTGCTGGGCAGGCCTGATTTATAATATCAGCAATGCAGTGGTTCCCAATTTTGGGTAACTCAAGTGTTCTTAGACTGCAACCCCCAGAAACCTTGGCCAGCACCAACTGGTGGTGAAGTCTTCCAGCAATTGCAATCTAAGAACATCTGGGTTACCCAAGGCTGGGAACCACTGCACTGAATCAAACAAAACAATAAAGAAAGCTTCATTTATATGCATACACACCATTCATTTTACCATTGTATATGTTATGGTTCTTGGTTTAGAATACACAGTTAACAAACATTTTCATTCTCTCTCTCTCTCTCTCTCTCTCTCTCTCTCTCTCTCTCTCTCTCTCTCTCTC
>JAHTLZ010003542.1:39101331-39147726 GCA_023846285.1 Phrynocephalus versicolor
CTCTCTCTCTCTCTCTCTCTCTCTCTCTCTCTCTCTCTCTCTCTCTCACTGTTCTAATCACCTTGAAAAGTGAATTATGGCTTTAGGTAGTTTTTATCCTCAAAACACAAGTACAGTGGCACCTTGTATAAAGGAATTAATTTGTTCCAAATGAAATTATGTTAAGCAATTTTTCCTTTATACAAATTTCCCACAGGAATGCATTGAAAACAGAGTAATCCCTAACTATCTTGTATGGATTCGCCCCATAGACAATTCTGTTAAGCAAATTTCCCCTATCTCCAGAATTTTTTATACTGTACAGAATTTATGTTATACAAACAGTTTGTTATACAAGGGTCCACTGTAAATTTCTTCTACTTTAATTTCTACTCATAGAACTAAAAAGCACAGTGCTGAATTCCCTCATAGCCTTGTTTTCAATGAGTGATATGACAACAATCTGAATGCCTATAATTCCTATAAGCAAATGCCACTGGATCCCAACTTTTGTATCCACACTTATTTTAACTGTAGCATCAAGAACAGCATCGTTTATGACAAAGCAATGCTGTTGCCCATAAATGATCTCATCATCATGTGACCCTGGCAAATGTCAGAAGGAAGATGAATTACTAGAAATGATTACCATGGACCAGCTGCCAAAAAAAAGTCAGGTTTTATGCTCTATTGGACATTTTGCTCCCTTTTGGTTAACATTACCTTCACCCTAAAGATGGCTAGTTTCAAAATGATCTCACAGAAGCTTAGTTTATGTTTTCTCAAGATTTAGCATAGCTGAATGTTCTTTTTTAAAAGCAAGCTTTGACGCAACAGCCCGAATACACTGACTGTTGGTAGATACAAAGGAAGATTTGGCAGCCTATGTGCTGAATGAAGTCACCCCCCCACCCCCAGAAATTTACTCATCACCCTACTTGCCCAGGTCCTTCATGCTTACTAGGAATCCTACATCCAACATTTCATTTGTTATGTTTAGGAACATCAGTGACTGTCTTGGTTTCAGTACCAACAAATTAGTATTAAAGCTCAAATTATGACCAACGGGAACAGATTATGGGAAAGAATCAGGTCACAATGGATTTACTGTGAAGCAGGAAATGGGAGGAAATTTAAAACCACAGCAGAAATAGGTAAACGAGGGCAGACTTTTCTTCCGAACTCTGCTTGTAAAGGTGATGCACAAACTACTTGCTCTTCTTGGGAGAAAGAACAGGAACCCTGAAATATTGATGGGAGGTGGGAGATGTTCAAGAGGCAGTAAATAAATCCCAAAGATTTAAAGCCATAACGACTAGGCAGCAAAAACGTCTGATTCATGAAATGGAATAATTACTGGCAATCCGTTTGATGACCAGATGCAAAAAAGAGTGGTGATGAACCTTTTAACAATTCAAGCCAAGGCACACAGTATCTTTGAAACACTGAACAAATGCAAAGAATCAATGGAATTATCTATGGCAAATCATGGACGGTTTCAACTGTTTCATAGAAGATTCAACCTGCATAATCAGAGTATCAGCATTGAGGCAGCAAGCATGGACGTAGAAACAATGAAAAAAATGTTGACCAATTGGAAGGCAGCTGTCCACATTGTCTTCAATGTGGACAGAAACTGGACTTTTTTGAAGGGGAGTGGGAATGCCCGAAAGGTCCTACATGCATAAAGAAGCTCAAACTATGCCTAGTTTCAAGTGTTTGTCAAAGACAAGCATATTAGTGTCACACAAATAATTGTGGATCTTTCTAACATGTTTAATTTAGATGCTGAAGTGGAATATGTTGAAGTATATGTTGAGGGACTGTTAGCTAACAAAGATTTAATGCAGGTAGAAGCACAGCAGCAGAAGAAGAGGAGATGGAGGAAGAGTGGAGGCAGGACATGATTGAGACATACAAAATAATGCAGGGCATGAGTAAAAGCGGATAGAGGGACGCTGTTCTCCCTCTCGCAAAATGCCAGAACTAGGGGAAATCCACTCAAATTGAGGGTAGGGAGAGTGAGAACAAACAAAAGAATTTTTTTTTCACCCAACATGTTGTTAGTCTGTGGAACTCCCTGCCACAGGATGTGGTGATGGCATCTAGCCTAGATGCCTTCAAAAGGGGATTGGACAGATTCCTGGAGGAAAAGTCCATCACAGGCTACAAACCATGATGGAGATGTGTAATCTCCAGGCTTAAAACCGGGGTACTCAAGGACCAGATGCAGGGGAGTGGTATCAGGAGACAGATATCTAGTCTCGTGAGCTCCCAGACGCATCTGGTGGGGCTACTGTGAGATACAGGAAGCTGGACTAGATGAGTTTTTGGGCTGATCCAGCATGGCTCTTCTTATGTTCTTATGAAGTTCAGAAGAAGTTCCCTGTAAAGCAAGGCTGTCCAACTTTGAACAGGCCGAGGTCTACTTTTTCCAGCCCAAAGTGCCTGAGGGCTAACACACTAAAACCGCTACTTACAAATGTTAAGCTGAACTTCTATTCAAATTACATCAACAGCTTTCTACTACACTATTCCTGAAGCCAAGCCTCACATGTATTAAACAATTATTTATTTATTATTTATTTATTAATTTTATTGGATTTTTATACCGCCCATCTGGCAGCAAGACCACTCTGGGCAGTTAACAATTAGTGAGTACAATACAGAGCAAAATAAAAACAAATAATTCATACAATACAATAAACATAAAATACAGTAATATAATAAACATTAAAGTAAAATTCAAGTGATGTAAAAAAAAAACTGTAAATGCAAGCCAAAGTTACCCTGAGAAAGGCCACTGGCATGAGCTCTGGAGCCCCTGCCTTTTCCACTAGTTTACAGATGAGTGAAGGTTTCAGTTTAACAGCTTAGGGTTTTTATGTATTATTTTATATTATGTATACTATTTTATGTCTGCAAATATAAATAGAACTGCAATTTGCCTTATGAGGTCAAAGCACTGAAACTATTTCAGAAAGAAAGACAGTATCTTTGTGAAAAGCAATTTGTTAGATAAACTTTTTGTACTAAACAAAAAGGACTGAGGTTGGGAGAAAGAACAGCATCATATCAGAAGAGCTACTGCTGCCATCTGGTGTTCAGAAATCTTACTGACACAAATTATAACCCTCTTCCTTTCTATGGTACAGCTAAATCCTACCTAGACAGTAGAGTGGAATAAATTAAGAGCAATCTCAAACCTCTGGGTTAAAGAAAAGACAGCAATGCAGAAGGAATGGAAACAATGTGACTATAAACTAAATACATGTCACCACTGCCTTGGATGCCTAAATATGAAAACTGGATTAGATTCAGATAGAAGAGGAAGAAACATCAGTAGAAGAACCACTAATAATTCAAAATATGTAGATGACATAATTCTGCAGACAGAAATTTGTAATACCGTAAAACAATTTCTGATGAGAGGAAAAAACATAGTGAAAAGCAGGCCACGAACATTAAAATGTTGCTGGGAAATTATGATTACAGAATAATGACATAATCCAAACTGTTAAAAACAATTTTGTATATTCTGGAAGCTGAGTCATGGCAACTGGACTTCTTTTCTTGAGAGATTGCAACATTTCGCTGTTCATCCAAACAGCTTCCCCAGTCTAAGGAAAGCTAGTTGCGAGTCCTCTATTTTATAGTTCACTTTGACCTCATGCCACCCTGGTCTGAAATATGAACAATGGCCTGAATAGGTTCCTTAGGTGGCTCAATAGACCATTAGGTGAACAATGGCCTAAAGTGCTGAAACCCATAAAGTATGGATCGTTCAGCCATGGCCTTGGTGGTGGAGGCATGAAGTATTTTTGATTTGTCTGGGTATTGTTAAAATCAAAGCCTGATCACTGAAAGATAGACTGTGCCTGAGCCCCCCACCTTTGTTGAGAGACGGGTTTTCAATGCTCACATGAATGGCTTCCCTGACCTCTCTCTCAAACCACCTCTCTTCTCTAATATGTGTACATCCTTATCTTTGAATGAGTGCCCTTTGCTCTTCAAGTGGAGGTGTACTGCTGATTCTGGTCCTGAGCTGTTACCCCTCCTGTGTTAGGCCATCCTTCTGCTTAATGGTTGTTTAGTTTCTCCAATGTAGAGGTCTGCATTGGACCGCATATACTATATTGCTCCTTTTTTGTTTTGGTATCAAGTCCTTTGCATGGACAAGTCTCTGCCTTAGTGTGCTTGTGGGTTTGAAATAAACAGGGATGTGGTGTCTGCCAAAAATAACCTTTTCAGACACTCCAGACATGTAGGGAATGACCAGGTTCTTCCGTCAGGTCTGGGTCTCAGGCTGATCCCTTGTTCTTCTGGGTCGGCACACTGCTTTGTTGAAGGCCCGCTTTGGATATCCACAGGCCTTAAGGGCTATGTTCAGGTGTTTGCCTTCCTTCTTCTTGGCTTCTGTAGAGGTGGGGATGCTCTGTGGTTTAGGGTCCTGGTGACTCCTAATTTGCGCTGTAACAGATGGTGGGAGTCAAACAGTAAGTACTGATCTGTGGGGGTGGGTTTCCTGTAAACTTCTACTCCCAGGCCACAGTTGGGTTTGATGATGACTGCACAATCCAGGAAAGCCAGCCTGTTGTCTTGGGTGTCTTCCCTAGTGAACTTAATATTAGGGTCCACCGCATTGATGTGGTCTGTCAGGGAAGCCATTCATGTGAGCATTGGAAACCCCTCTCTCAACAAAGCAGTGTGCCAACCAGAGGAACAAGGGGTGGGGGGCTCAGGCACAGTCTATATGCCACTTATCAGGCAGTGATTTCAACAATCCCCAGACAAATCGAAAATACTTCACACCTTCACCACCAAGGCCATAGCTAACGACCCATACTTCAGCACCTTAGGCCATTGTTCACCTTAAGGCTATTGAGACTGTTGTTTACCTAACAAGACTATTCAGGCCATTGTTCATCTCATGAGTCTATTTCAGACCAGGGTGACAAGAGGTCAAAGTGAGCTATAAGATGGAGGACTCGCAACTAGCTTTTTTCAGACTGAGAAAGCTGTTTGGATGAACAGTGAAACATTTCAATCTCTCAAGAAAAAGAAGTCAAGTTGCCATGACTCAACTTCCAGAAAGACTCACCTGGATGACTGAGAATCTTCACAGACCATTTTGTATCTTGATTCAGTCATGAACCCAAACAGACAACAGAACCAAAAAAAATAAAAAATAAATAAAATTTAAAAAAATCAGAAAAAGACTGAGTACCAGAAGAGTAGCTATGAAGGAATTAGCAAAACAAAACAAAAAAGTTAAAGGTTGTTTAGAGGTTCTGTAGTTCCAGGAAAATTGAAAGGGAACCTGAAAGGTTTAACCTTTCATGTTAAACCAATGGAATTGCATGCTAAATAAACAAAAATGAAAGAAAATGAAAGAGGCACATAAAAAAAGTAAATACATACTTCCCCCCCTCCATGCACTACCTTAACAAATACCAATCATCCATGATATTTGATTTATTTATTTATTTGATTTCTATACCGCCCATCTGGCAGCAAGGTCACTCTGGGCGGTTTACAACAATATTCCCAGTTACTATGTACAAATAGGAAGCCTAGGCAATTGAGGGAAGCTGGCAAGAAAAAAAAGTGATCTGTCACAATATAGTGTTCTTTATGAGATTTCCATAAATTTACAAGACTGTCAGAAAGAAAATAAATACCTTAAGTCCTAGGTCGAACCAATCCTGAATTCTCACTAGAAACTAAAATGATTAATCTGCTGTTGCTATTAATATTTTATTTTCCTTCTCTTGTTTTCTCTTTTCTTTTGTTTATAATGTTTCTTTATATATAAGACCCCTGCAGGGGGTCTTAACATGTAACTTGCTCGGAGTAGTATATGCATTAATGGGTTAGTATATAAATCAAATAATAAAACAAATTGAGATATATAAAAAAACTAGATCCACGGCAAAAGAGAGTAACAGTAACAAAAGCTGAAAGCAATAGAAGAGGAAGATCAAACTGGATATGGATTTATTCAATAAAAGAACTCATGGCCTTGAGTTCACAAGATCTGCGCAGGGCTGTTAATGATATGTCCTTCTAGAGGCTACTATAACTCACAAGTGACCTCACAGGTCAAGTTCCATTGATCTCAGTGAGATTCACTTCTGAGTTGACTACACTGGAGTGCTCTATTTCTCCTTCTCCCTTTCATCTACATTCACTCTCTTGATTATAGGAGTTAGGGGATGGAAGAACCCCCCCAAACCTGGGACAGTGAATGAAATGGAAGCCAATGTCTAACACTCTTTTCTGGGAATTTGCACACATTAACAAATTTGTACTAGCACCAATATTTTTAGTGAGGCATGAATTGTCACTAGGCACATGATGGGATTGGGAACCAGGAAACTGCAACAAAAAAAAAAAACAATTCTTTTATCTAGTCCAGTGGTGGTGAATCTTTGGCACTCCAGATGTTTTGGACCAGAACTACCAGAATTCCATGCCTGTATTACCAGTAATAAAGGACTGTGGGAGTTGTGGTCCAAAACATCTGGAGCACTGAAGGTTCACCACCACTGACTGACCTAGGACTAAAAAGTGACCTCTAACCCCGTAACTGGGTAACTGAAGTTAGCAACAAATAAAAGGGGAAAACTCAGCAGGTGAAGTATTAAAGAATTGGAAAATACAATTAAATTGCCTTTTTAAAGGAATAGGATTGAGAAAAGCATTCTTAAAATAATCTATCAAATACAAAATAATCTATCAAATACCAATCTAAGGCAGTGCTTTGGCCAAGATGATGAACACAGTATGGGGGTTCATCCCTAAGAATGAACACTGGAATGCCCTGCTGTTCTTTGTGGGAGATCTGATCCCACCAAAACAAAAACAAAATCTAAACAGTTTGGTCTTGTTACTGAAAAATCATCAAATCGGCAGGTATGAAGAGCAACCAGGAGACTAAAGTAAGCCAAAAAAATCACAGCTATATTCATTCATAAACAGGCTCTATTACTTTAAACTGTTTCACACAGTTCATTAGAGATATTACAATGGATACAGAAAGTTTTAAAACCCCTACAAAAACTTATGAATTATCCAACGATTTAAAATTATGGTGATAAATTTTAAAAAAAATACCACCCCCATTAAATTCAGGACATTTCAGAACACGTAAAATGATCTTCACTTCTAGGCCAGACAACACATAATACTGCTTCCAACAATATGAAAAGCATTCTTGAACAATATTCTTGAAAATGAACAAGCCTTTTCACAAATTCACCATTTGCTGAAGAAACAAATTGTAACAGTATTAAGACTATAGGCTTTTGTTATTCATAACCTACGCCGTCCAGATGGGTGGTAGGAATGCTGACAAAGAAACAAGCCAAGAACACTATTCATAAAAGACTGCAACAATATATCTGTTCTTCCACTACAATCCTAACTCATAAAATACAATAAAAATAAAGCTATAAAAAGACTTTAAAAGAATCTCATGAGTTTCCAGAGAAGCTTCATACTAAAATAGCATTCATTTTTAAAAGCTCCTTAACTTTCAGGGATAAAAAAGAACACTACTGTAATTTTTTTCAAAAAGATCAACATATTGTAGAATTCCACGAAAAAAGAAAAATGATAAATTTGTTGGTCTTCAAGATGTTATAAGACATGCCTTTTTCCATGACCATTTGGCATATCCTTTATAATGTGTTTACTTTAAGTAAACTGTAAACTTTATTGGACTCTGATAGGGAAGGAGGCTTTCACTCTTTAATTTTATATGGGAACTGATGATGGAATCATAAAATTAGTCCACTACTAAACTTCTTACCATAATTATTAGAAATGGGTTCTCATTAAGGACTAAAATCCACTAGATGGCACTGTACTTTCAAAGGTAACTTAATTAGCTGGTCGCGTTAAAATGGGAACTAAGGAGCTGAAAAAAAAGTTCCAAAGAAAATTCCCACAAGAGATGCCATTAACCTGTCTTTTCATTCCCCCAAACGGTGGTTTTGCTACTGCTATACCCCCATGAGCTTCCATAGCCTAGATTTTGAGGGAGACCTCTCAAGCATGTAAGCATTAAGGCGGTTTTGATGGTTCTTCAGTGCCTGGGCGCTAAAGCCCTTGCAGATGGAGCAAGCCTCAGGACAGTGTGACTCACCGAGGAAGTAGAGCAGGGGTGTCCAAACTTTGGCCCTCCAGATGTTTTGGACCACAACTCCCAGAATTCCAAGCCTGCATTGCCAGTGACAAAGGACTGTGGGAGTTGCGATCCAAAACATCTGGAGGGCCAAAGTTTGGACACCACTGGAGTAGAGGCACCGAAGATTACTGTCAGAGTGTGGGATTTTCGCCCCACACGTAAGACACTTCTTGAACAGTGGCAAGAAGGACAGAAGAGTTTTGGAACGAGTGAAGAAAATGAGAAAAAGTGTTTTCCATGGGAGACCAACAAAAAAAGACCTCTAACTGTGGCAGTAAAGAGGAACTGAGGCATTTGGGCAGGAAGGCTACCGCACATGCACGGTGCTGGGGGGAGGAGACTAACGAACTTTCCTGTTGCTAGGGAAGTTCGACCTCTGTGCGTGTGTGCCGGGAAACCCATCTGTGTGGCTTCATGAAGGCCACGAAGGAGAATTGGGTTTTCACAATGACATAGTTTCTTGTGAGAGCAGAGAAGACCAGGTGAGTTCACACATACTTCACTGTACTCTATGCCCTCAATATGTACCAGGGAATAGAGTATTTGTTTTTCACCATCCCCAACGCTCATGCTGTTGTTAGGCAAAAATAATTAATTGTATGGGAATGATTCTGATACAAACGGGAAAGGAACAGAGATTCAGAATGTAAAGTCTGATGTTGATATGAAGATTTATTTAAGAAATTAAGAAAGTACTGGAGACAGGACCAAGAGAGGGCCCTTTTTAGTGCAGTAGTTTTTTTAGAAAAGATTAAAAGGAGGATACAAGAAAAGGAAACATAATAAACAGGGATAGCATTAATAAAACACCAACATAGGTAGCAACTGCCTGAACAGTTCTGCAAGTGGCATAAAACCTGTCTTTTTACAAATTCTGTAAAAGGAGCATAATGGCAGTAAGCCGCCTATAGATAAAGATGGTTTAAAAATTCCAAGAAAACTAAATGACGGAGATAATCAAGTTTCAGCTAATTAACAGCCCTTAGTGCTGAATGACACAGAAATTACCCTGGCATAACTTTACCTGCTTTCCGATTTTATATAATTACAATCAGAAAGGCAACAGATTTGTACATCTCAGGTTTCATTCAAGGATTCACTATGGGATGTAATGGGGGGAAAGTGTGAAAAGAAAATCTGTTAAGAAGCTGGAAGTAGCAAAAGACTTATATTTTTTTCTATGGACTATATCAAGACATCATTTATGATAAGCCGAGCTGCTCTGGCATGCAAACAGAAAGAGGATATTGTTAAATTCTTCCTGGCCTCAGGGGAACACATAAAAAGAAGTTATAAGAAGACTTCTGCTGCAACATGCCCAGAACAGATGCATTTTTGTAAGAAGAACTAGTTTCTTTATGATAGTTAGATCATCTGCTTACCAGAGAATTTTTTGAACAAAAGAGAGATGCCTATATAATTACAGAAAGGCTTATAATGCACATAATGTCCTAAACCCTTATGTGACTCACTTAGGATCCATAAACATATACTATTCAAGTTTTCTGGAAATATACCTTATTACTATCCATGGCATGTCTCATTCTTAAAAAACAAAAAATGGTAACTACAATGCAGAGGCTGATCATAAATGCAAAAGAAATAATCTACTCCCAAATTCAGTTCTGTCTACCTGAATAACACAGATGGTATAAAGCAGGCATACCCAAACTTCGACCCTCCTGATGTTTTGGACCACAACTCCCAGAATTCCGAGCCTGTATTTCCAATGGCAAAGGACTGTGGGAGTTGTGGTCCAAAACATCTGGAGGGCCGAAGTTTGGACATGCTTGGTATAAAGACTTCCTAGCCCTTTCTGTCACTTTAGGAAGTTGGGTACTACCCAACTCAACCACAAAGCTGAGAAAAGCAAATTTGTATTCCTTCCTATTTTACTGTTTACAGAGCA
Organism: Phrynocephalus versicolor; assembly: GCA_023846285.1. NCBI lineage: Eukaryota > Metazoa > Chordata > Lepidosauria > Squamata > Agamidae > Phrynocephalus > Phrynocephalus versicolor. The sequence continues at coordinate 39,111,411 of JAHTLZ010003542.1, forward strand.
AACATTATGGCATTTGTTAAGCAATAAACTGTACTGGCCGACAAAGAAAAAATTGTTCAAATGAATGTTTGTATTTGTAATCTCCATGCATCCTTACAGCATACACGCTGTATTCTGAAATATAGCTTATCTGACTGATTCTGAAAACTATGCAGGGCTGGGCCTACATATCAGCAATGTCCAGATGGTGATAAGAAAGAATTCTGTCAGACGTCCTCAAGAGCTGCTATTAGTCAGAACTCACAATGGTTGGCTAATCATTTGCCTTATCATGGGGCAGTTACCCAATTGCAACAGGTCAAGAATTCTTTTTCTGAGAATCACAGCACTTTAAGGCTGGAATGGAGTTCAAGAGTTATCAAATCCAATGATTTTTTTCAGTTATCACTAAACCAACCAAAAGACTGCTTTCAACTTATTTGGGGGCAAATAAGCAAGGTTGGGTCTAATTAGTACTTGATGATTCCTTAATAAGGTATGACAGCATAGATTCTACCCTTAGGAAAGAATTCACATACAGTTAGGAACAAACAATCCAGATGACTCTTCTCTAGTCCGATCTCCAGATATTTTGCAGAGATCTCCCTCTTTGCAACTTTGAAATATAACCATATATATTTGGTAATTATATAAAGTTAGCCAGTGTAAGATCCCCAAGGAATTGTGGGAAGACCAGCATTTACTGAAAGCCATAAGAACATGTTCCTTTCCTATCCTTTAGCAAATATATGTTAAGAACAATAAAATACTTAATACTCTTTCCTGAAGGAAGATCAGAGGAACGTCCTGGGAAAGAAAGTTCAGAGAATCACTCATTTTCTGGCCTTTGTGTATATCCTATACAGTGGTACCTATCTTTGGTCCTGTAGACTTCCTTTTGGTTGTCTCTACTGGCCAGCATGGAATAAATGCTTTCCTAAACCTGCAATACACCTCCTTGCAAATTCTTAACAGAAATCTTCTCCGCAAGTGGATGTCACTCCCTCACTGCAAGGGAGATCTCCACATTTTCAGACTACTTCTTTCATCCTCTCTCACACAATTGGCAGTACGACATGAGGATGAGGAGAACTGTTAACACGTTAACAATGATGACACACAGCACTGTCTTAACAAAAAGCAGTACAACTCTTTGTGAACTTCCATGTGGGAAAGACATCACCGCTAGGGCAAGGTGTGGGGGGAATCAAGGTTACTGCTTACCAGTAATGGTGCCGGCATCTCTGTACTCCCTGTAGTCATTTTCCACAGCTTCACTTACATAGTGCTCTTCGTGAAAGCCTGCATTACAGGCTAGGACCGCATGGTTGCTTGTCTCAGGAGAGGGCACAGTGCCTGCTGAAGTGGAGTCGTTCAAAGCTGTGGAGTCCAGCTTGGCAGGTTTCACAGGGAGGTGCCAACTGCCATCGGGTTTGCCAGTTCTGGAGACTGGGGTCTGGCAGTGTTAGACAATTCAGCCTTTACACTTTGCGGATGCTGACTTGTCTGAGTGATCTGCAAAAACACACATAAACACACACACACACACACAAAGCAGCACAGTTTAATTCAGGAAATCCCACTGGAATTAAGAAAACTTTTCTCTTCTTTCCCAGCATTCCTAATATATGTTTTGCTAATGATCCTGGCAGCTGTGAGACACAGCATAGCATCATCACCATTTGATTCCCAGATATGTATTCACATCTGTATTTGCACAGGGTTAGAAAAGTAAAGGCTGGAAATAAATCAAATACTATGGGAATTTCTAGTTTGAAATATAAGTGAACCAGCAAGCCCAGAAAGAAGCCTAGGGACTATGAACATTACATGGCAGATACCTACCAGAGATAGTTTCAGCTATTGTACTTGCTACAATGAGTGTCATCCAGGATTCATTTCAGGAATGTTTCTATCTATGCTTCTATATATTTCTATCTCTCATCTTTATATCCCCTTTCTGCAAAGTCTATCCTCTCCACAAAGACTACAAATCGTAGTGACTTGGAAAAAGAACAAAATTGCTTCCGAATCCCATCTAAATTAAATCTGATGTAGGGAAATAACTGGAAAGACCAAGTTAATTAATTGTGTTACAAAACACATGTATTGCACCAATGTCCATACTAAAACATGTCAGTTTCCTTAGAAGCTCTTTAAACAACAGAGGTGGCCAGTCAAAACTCACATCAGCTTCTTTGACTGACTTTTATCATGTATTCCATATACAGCTGGATAGTCAGGGAATCATTCATGAGATGAAAATAAACCTCAGATTTTAAGGACCTCGGAAGGATAAAGCAAAAGCAAAGTGTTCTGCTTATATACCATCCCATACCACTTCAAGTAGTCTCTGGGCGGTTTAGAGTTTAATTATGCAGGCTACACGTTGCCTCCACCCCCAGCAAGCTGGGTACTCATTTTACCCACCTCAGAAGGCTGGAAGGCTTTACTCTTTCAGTGATTTTTATGATGTTACTGTTGATTTAGTCATGTTTATTACTGTTGTTTAGTCATGTTGTTTAGTAGTCACATTTTTACATTATATACTGTTCATGTATGTTTGTTGAATTATTTGTACACCGCCCAGAGTAGCCATGTTGCTAGACGGTGTAGTATATAAGTCCAATAAATAAATAAATAAATAAATAAATAAATAAATAAATAAATAAATAAATAAATAAATACCATTAATTTCTCTGATCAGAGAGATCAGAGCAACCTGCACCAGGTAGGTAGGACTGAGAGATAATGATCTGCCCAAAGTCAGTCAGCGTGATTCATGATCAGTGATGATTTGAAGCTAAATTTCTGTATTTTAAGATTAAAGGGTGGTAACAAGTCACCGATTACCTGGGTCAAAGCATGCATTTCTCAAATTGAAATTCGGTGTTATCACCATACCAAATATTAAGTTTTATCTGAATTTTGCTACAATTCTTAAATAAGCATTAATCACAGTTAACAGTGCACTTAATGGTCAACCAAACTTATGACAGAGGTGGACATATGCTGAGGAGGGAGGGGGTGTACTAAATATTTCTTATCACTTGACTATGGTTTAATAGATGTACATGTAAAGAAGCAGAATGTTCACATACAACTGAGGCATCAGAGGCCTAAAAGAGTGATTGTGAGTTTATCAGATCACCTCTGGAAATGAAACGGGACTCAGTGATTTTCCTCTACAGATAAAACAAGCATGGGGTTCCAAGTAGTGTTGCTGCTGTTAATCCAGTTCATCCTAGGACACTCAAAATAGAAACAAGCAAAAACAAAACAAAACTGGACACAGCTGTGCCACAAAGAATCAAAAGAATGTATGACCAAGAGTCACACGTCCCTAATACAAAAATAACCCCCCAAAAAACCAACTAGATGAATGTGAACTCTAAGATTGGTATTAGGAGAAGGTGGAAGAATGCAGTCATGCCATCACTACTAATGATAGCATAGGCCCTATCTGATGCATGTGTCTGTTAAGGCTGCTTCATTGCCAACATTTGCTTGGGCTCAGGTTAGTATTACATTATGACAATTGTCAAATGAATTGTTTCCGATGTTCTGTTTCCTTCCCTTGTGTAAATAGGAAGCTAATGCTCTCTTGTAGGGGGATTACTACAGCAGGGGTTTGAATGATAATACTACAGTGGTACCTCAGATAACATAATTAATTTGTTCTCCCAAGTGTTACACTAAGTGAAAATTACATTATCTGAAACATGGTTTCCCACTGAAATGAATGGGAAACCGATTAATCCATTCTGGAGGTCTGAAAAAAGCTGTTTTTTTTCCAGATCTCTTTATAAAGTGCATTTTAAAGGCATGAAGACCTGAAACACACACACACATCCGTACTACAAAGCAAACATGGACAAAAAAGCAGCAAGATAAATCCCAGCCTGTTCCCCGCCAAAAGTGCAATGAAAAGCATTGCAGAGATGATAAAAAGCAAGCTCCAAGAAAAAACCCACATCATCCCCACTCAAAGTGCAATGAAAAGTAGTGCAAAAACACAAAAGAGAGCAAGGAAACCTCAGCTCCCTACCTTTCCAAGTTCGAAAGGTCCACAACCCTCAGCAAAAAATGTCCTGAATGGCTCCAAAACATGATGAAAAGATTGCTCCAACTCCTCCCACCCTTCCACAAACTACAAGGAGTACAATGCATCCTAGATACACTTTTTTCCACAAAGCATTATGGAAATTACATTATCCAAGGAATCCCACAGGAAAATTACATTAACTGAAACATACCTATTTCCGGAAATTTCATTATGTTATCTGAATTTTTCATTAACAGAGGCATTAATTATCTGAGGTATTACTGTACTGAAGCACTGCGCTTGTAATGCCTCACTCACTCGCAGTCCTCTTGAAAGAATGTATTTTACTTGAAATCCAGTATATTGATTTTATTGGTGAAACGGGAATTCTTATTTTTAGAAACGGTCATGTCACATAAGGCATGTGTTAGTTTAAAATATCAGATATACAAGTTGCTTTGATACAGGGCTTGGCATGTTGCTTTGGTATAAAAATATAATAAATAAATAAATGAATAAGTTGTTTCATGGCAAAACTTATTAGAAGTTTTGTCATTAACATTGGAGGGGCTTGACCTTCGACACTGCTCACGGTGTGGTTTGCTCTGTTATCAACTGCTTTTTAAAAGGGATTAATAAAATATGATCATAAATTTGTTCCTCTTTTGTTGCTCACCCCAGACAAAAGCTCAAGAGAGTGGGCATTATGCGTCAGCATCCTTCCTAACCTCACTTCCTCACAACTGCCAGTGCCTACCATCCACACTGGTTGTCTGCCTAACTGCAACAGCCTCCCGCTGAACCTCTCAGTGCCACACCATTAGACCGTAAAAGTGTTGGCAGCTGAGAAACTGCTCAGGTAATGTGAGACTTTTATTGTGTTTTGCTTCCAGCTTTTTAACTGACCTTGAGTGGCTGCTTCATGACCTGTACAGTACCCAATCTTCAATTTTACTGCAAGCAGCAGCTGTGGCAGTAATTCAGAAGCTGTGTGGGGCAGGCATAAAATACTCTGAGTCAGCATTCAACTGTGTGATATTCTACCATGTGATATTCCTCTTTCCCTCCAAGGTACACATTCCTTATGAGTAACAAGGGGATCCTCGTTAGCTCCTTAATAATGATATTCCAGAGAAGAAGCAAATCTGCACATGATTACAGTCAATGCAAACCCACTAGCCTCACTAGCAAAAAGAAAATTAAATTACCATTAAATGAATTATTTTAAACTCTTTATTTCCAAGCTCTGTTTATCAGTAACATGACTAAAAATTAAAGAATTATTTTTTGTTCTTTTTCTTTTTTGGAAGAACTGCAGTTTTACAGAGGAAATCTACACAATATCCTAACAATGACTGTATTAACTTGTTTAAAAAGCTAATTAAGAGGCAATTTTGAGAGCAACGTGTGAAAAATATTGACACAACGGGCAAGGATCAATCCTGACCCTTCTTTCCTCCCTAGTAGAAATCAATGGCATGCTGGCAAACACTTTATCTCTCTTGTTTAAGCTTCCAGTTGATTATGTGGTTCTTCCTCTAGTGAATAAATGATTAAATACTAGCTCACTTGAAGCACACATATTTGGGACAAACAGTTCCTGCAATTTTACATTAAGATCAGAAAAGAAAAGGATAATGCCTCACTATGAGAAACGTCTCTCTAGTTCATAATCACGGTGTCCGATTTTTCCAAAATTAGAAATGCCTGTCCTGCAGGTAAAACTGTGCTCACAACCTGGGGTTCAATCCCAGGTAGCAGACTCATGGCTGACTCAGCCTTCCATCCTTCCGAGGTTGGTAAAATGAGTACCCAGCTTGCTGGGGGTGGGCAATGCGTACCCTGCATAATGTAATTAAAAACTGTAAACCGCCCAGAGACTACTTGAAGTGATATGGGGTGGTATATAAGCAGAACACTTTGCTTTTATCTGTATCCTCATTAACTCTGGAGATATCATGTGTTTTGTGACACTTAAAACAACAGTGACTGTTGATAAACAAATTCAGCTAACCTAACTTATCAAAATTATCAAAATTGAATTCAATTATCAAAATTGAAAAAGGATTCTATTTTTTAAAATATGCCTCATGCATGACACATAATGAACCATGCATATAGCAAGATCATCTAGCTTCAAGTGTATAGAAAGAATATTATGCTTCCAAATGAATTACAGCAGAATCCACTTATGATGTTTCTAGTCCAGCTCCCCTCCCCCTCCCCCATTCCCTTTTATCATGTACCTCTGATATATTCTGAGCTTCCAAACTGTCAAAGTTGTTCCCATTTTTATGGGGTTCCTAGTATGATTCATCTACCTTTCGATGTGACTGGTTATGCTCCAGTCAGAGACACTTTGCTTGAGAAACAGAAAAGATTTTGGAATTTTGAAGTGCATTACTTTTCAGGTGTTGTTTAAAGCAGATCACTATATATAACTTTATTCTTTCTGAATATCCCCCATATGCATGGCAGGCATCAAACTAGCCAGCCAAAGAGAAGGCTCAAAGCACAATGGCAGGTCTGCTCCCTGCTCTGTGGTCTAAAGAAAAACATCTGGTAGCTGGAATGAGAGGGATGGCTCACAGCTGGTTTTCTATCAAGTCATAATGCAGGGGTGCCTGCCTGCTCCCTTTTCTCTCCCTGAGGGCATATGGGGGATAAAAAAATAACAGAACCTGGAGAGAAGACTTATATACTCCTTTCAAAGTGTTGAGTTCTAGCCATAAAACAGGCCTTTTGTAGTTCCTTGTTTCCACCTCCGCTCCCACTGACCTCCCCAAAACACCCATTCTGAAGGCTAGGATATGTTCTGGTGTGGATTTTATTACAACCATGGACCGTAGTTTTGGCAAGTTATTCTCTGGCATGAATGGGCCTGCTGTTGATTATGTTAGAGCTGTGCTGGATCCAACTCAAAATTGCTTCATTACAAGGTTTCTTAAGTTTACTTTCTAGGTATTCTCAAGTTTGCAAATGTTATGACGCAACAAGCTGGTCTAGCATTGCAAGCTGTGCCGAGAGCCAGGAATAGTCCAGCTGAAATACTAAATCTGTCTGCCATGAAGTCCCTCAGGCCTAGCTCCTACATCTTCAATATGGGGATACTAATGTTCAACTATCTTGCCTCACACTGGATCCATAAATAAGAGTACTTCTGAGCTAACCCATTGTGGGATTTTTTTTTGAAGAATTGTAAAATAATACATTATTGTGGAATTCTCCAGAAGTCCAATATCAATGCTGAAGTTCTATTTAAAAATGGAAATGGAATTGTTATTTTTAAGATGGAAATTTAATATTGAGATAAATGCTGAGAAAAGCTATCTGACAGCATGTTTCCCCTCTCTTTGTTTCCTTTATGTCACTGCACATTTAGTGGAGAAAATTTTAAAAAGTTAATGGAATGATATTACAGTACTAAACAGGCTTGGAGGCTGGTCAAACACTGTGTCATTGCCAGTGCTATGTCTCTCCCCCTAAAGGTGAATGGAGTTCTTGTTTTCTTTTTCTGGGTCCAGTGCTCTAAGCACCCAAAAAGGGGACAGGATAAACAGCAAGGTCATCTCCTCCCTATGCTCAACCACTGAACTTTGGCTCATCCTGGACTTTGTAATCACCAAATCAGATAAGCACTTGCTTTCTTCTTCCTGGGTTGGTAGCAAGTTAAGTTTCACCCTGCTGGTCAGAGGACGGTAATGCATTCAACTCTTCTGAGTTATCAAGAGATTCTGATCTTCTGTATTTTTTTAATAAGGAGGCTCATGTTAACATCTGCAGTAGTCTCATATTAAATACTATAATATTTGAGAAATGAAATGATTTTTCTCAAAAATGCATGTTTAGATTTATCTTTAAAAAATGGCAATGTAACACTGTACAAAGTAGAAATCATCTACAGTATTTCGTGTTCATGCTGGATTCAAAGTGTAGTCTCCTAAAACATGAGACTACTAACCTCCTTTCCAGATGGCAATTGTGGTAACCCTGTGTAACACCACTTTGAAATGCCAACTCATCTGTCAAGCCTTTATGTCATGTTTGCAGAATGGTAGCAAGACTACCAGGATCTTTACACGTGGATTCATAAGCTTAGGGGTGGGTGGAGTAAACATGGACCTGGATGCAATATTATTTCTGAACATACTGATTTGTTTACTTCCTCAAAGAACTTTCCATATGATGTTCACCAGTAAAGAATATTCCCACTGGTTTTCATGTAATATATTTCTGCTCAAATTATTGCAGCAAGTGGTAGGCAATACTGTACTATAAATAGCTTCTCCTTGTGTGAGGCTCATGTTATACAGTATTAAACAGATCACTGTATGCTACTTCCCCCTTTTGCTTTGCTGAAATCACTCCCTGTTTCAAAATCTAGCACAACAGAAGGCAACTGAGAAATACCAGCCCTCAAAGTCATTAATAGTTTGCAACAAGACTTTATGTACATCACAGTGGATAGACACACATCTGCTTGATTAATTGAGAGCCACAAAAACACAGGAGTGGAGCAGGAAAGAGAAACGCTTCATCTATAACTGGTGAAACAACATCAGGTAAATATTAGCTCTGTTTCCTGACAGAAGGGCTTACATGCAGGCAAACATTGCTCTTCTGCTCTAAGTTATAAATGGATCTAAACACACTTTAAGAAGTCTATTACTCTCTATTGCAGCTCTTGCGGGCACATGCATCTCTCATGGCCAACAGGGTAGGGTCGACCCCTTGGGGTCATCACACACACTTTCCTCCTAAACATTTTGAAGTAAATACGGTACCGTATTTTATCATGTACTGTATAAGACAATATTTTTGTCTAAAATTGTTACACAAAAATTTGAAGGTCTCTTATACACAGAAGTAAGCCAAGGAAAGACCGGCATGGTTGTGAAACAACCCATACCTTATCTTTGCAAACAACCTTCTTCCAATCACGAGCCTTATGTAACTGATGTGAGCTGATGCTGAACAAACCAATTGGAACATCCTGTTGGAGATGGAGAGTATGATATGCTCAAAGCTAAGTGTGATGCATAATGTCATAGTACTGGTATGTAAATGTTACCTAATAACAAAATAAAATGTGTTGTGTTTTATTTTTAAAATATTGATTTCTTAATTTTGGTTTGGAAAAGTGGGGGTCATCTTATTTACGGAAAAATATGGACTGTCAACATTTCAATGCCCAATCTTTTTTGTTGTTGTTGTTTCATTAATTTAATTTAATATTGATAAAACAGTATCCCTCCATCAAGGCAGTATATTATAGTGGGGTAGCGTTTAACTGGTTAGTCCAGAATTCAGAGAAAAATTCCTAGTCATTTCCCTACCCTGCAGTGTGCTGAAAACCTAGCTATTTGGCAATTCCAAATGTGTCCCTTGATTTTTCTGGTTAGTATCACAAACAAGTTGGCCAAGGACAGCCTTCTGTTGCTCATATCTTTGAAGAAATTAATTGAAACATACTTTTCAGATATTTTCCATCAAGGAAAACAGGGGAAACAACAGGTGCAAACTGCACCCTACCACCGTAAATACTTGTCTAATTTCAGAAGCTAAGTAACTTAGAGCTAATTAGTACTTGGACAGGAGATCCTCAGATATCAGGATGGATTTTGAGTTGCTGCCAGACAGAGCAAACACTACTAGGCTAGACAACCAATAATCTGGCTACAAGGCATCTTCCCGTGTCACTGTGAAAATACTGGCCAGAATCCTACAGGCAATTTATGTTTGTAAAAGGAACCCACCAAAATTCCAGGGGCAAACTACTGTTTATTTAAAAATTGCTACTTGAGAATAGGCATTCACCGTGGCTAATGCAATTTGCTTATACCAGCTCAAACCACCTATAAGATTCTGGTCAATAAGATGTATACCAGTTCTACCTCATTCATCCATGAAATAAACATCTGTGCATTTGAGTGCCCTCTTACAAAACAGTAGAATTTTGAATTGGAAAAAAGATCAAACACCAGTATGAGGATGGCCAGACCCTGCACTTATTTACTCAAAAGAAAGCACTGCTGTGTTGTATAAAAATTATCCCATCTTTGTAATCATGGAACTCATCAGAATTTCTAATCCATATTTTTCTCAGATTAAGGAAGATAAAAGCACATAAAGAAACAGGCCCAAAAGAAGGGACCCAACAGAGATATTTTATATTCAAACAGAGGATCACTGGCTGTCTTGGGGAAGACAAAACTCTTGCACTGAAAAAATATACATTCAAGGCAGAATTAACTTTGTTAGTACACCTTATACCACTAGCATAAAAGGTAGCACCGAGGTCTACTTGTCTTAAAGAGCAGGAAAAGCACAAATATACCCGAGGGTGGTGGTGGTGGTGGTGGTGGTGGTGGGTGTGGTGCTGGGAAAATAACAGTCCCAGAGATTCAAGAGTCATGCAACCAGAGTTTTGTATCACCATGGCTGATACAAGAGTAGACCAGATTGCAGGGCAGGACCAAAGAGATACAGCATTAAAGCAACTGAGTTGATATAATTATCTCATTAAAAGAAAAGTGGAGCCATGCAGCCATTATAAAATTCAAAAGTAAAACTAGGCTATGGGTGATACCTTTATAGGCTGTTAGTAAAAAAAAAAAAACCACCAACATTGCAAGACGACCCTTAGCTTACAATTTTTGTTTATTTGTTTGTTTTGCTAGCAGCCTATAAAGGTATCATCCATAGCCTAGTTTTACTTTTGGATTGGTTATCTCAGTAAATTATAGATTAGGCGAATACTGCCAGATCAAATTGCTAGAAGTCAGAAGGCCACTGAGGTTAAAGGCTTCTATGATGTTGTTCAAAGAAAATTCCAGTCTAGAAAGGTTTTTTAGTATGAAATCAGTGTAACATTTGGTGGAGAATCTTTGCCATGGTCTTATTGGTACCCTGTGGATAACATAATCTTTAAGTCATAGCAGAGGGACAATGTGGCTTAAAAACCATTATTAAAAGCACTGGATGCCAAACTACAGTGAACCCTCGTACAACGGAGGGTTTGCTTAACGAAAAATCCGTACAACGGAAAAAAAATCCGCCCCCCCTCTCCCCCCCTCAGGCAGGCAGTGACTGTTGACACATGGGGAGAGGAAGGGGGGTGCTTCTCCCTGGCTGCGCCCTGAGGGGGGGGGACGGGGGACGGACGCCTGCCTACCTGGCTGGCTGCACCCCCAGGGGCTGGAATCCCCGGGGAAGGGAAGGAAGGAAGGAAGGAAGGAAGGAGAGGAGCCCAGGAACGGAGGAAGAGGCGAGTCCGGGTTCTTCGGCGGGGAGGGAGGGAGGGAGGGAGGGTGGTGGGGGCGGGGGGGGTGAGAGAGAGCATCTAAGCGAAAATGACCCGTCTATTCTGGAAGGGAGGAAGGAGGGAGAAGACCAGAGGTTGGGAACGGAGAGAAGAGCCCAAGGCTGGTACCAGATCACGGTTGTTTTTCCCACTCGAACGCAAGTCCCACCGGAGGAGGCACCAACAGCAACAACGGCAAGGCAGGAAGGAAGGGGCTGGGCTTCGCTTAACTTTTGTGACACCGCGCTCGCTTATCATCAAAACAACTGCGGGCAGCAGCAGCAGCGGGCAGCTGGGGCTCCTGACCCTCCTTGCCTCCGACCCACCCCAAGCGGGCAGCTGCCCCGACCAGGGAGGGTCCCAGATGGGCGGCCGAGAGGGCGCAGTGCGGCCGAGAGCCCAACGTGCGCTCCCCGGCGGGCGTTCGGCGCGGGTGGGGTGTGTGCGTGTGTGTTTGTTTGTTTCAAGTTCGTTTGGCGCGGGAGGGGGGAAGACGACCCCAAAGCACCGCCAAACTAGGAGGAGGCCTCATCCCTCCCCCCACCCCCAAGTGAAGCCATTTTAGTGCGGTGTGTGTGTGTGGGGGGGGGAATAGAACATGTCAGCTAAGCGGCTCAGTCTTCAGGCAGGACCCACGCCGCCACGGTCGCCAAAGTTCAAGCGAAGTTCCCTTGAAACGCCGTGTGCTTTCTAGCGGCCTTCCCCGGGGAAGGGAAGGAAGGAAGGAAGGAAGGAGAGGAGCCGAGGAACGGAGGAAGAGGCGAGTCAGCCGTGCCGGGAAGGGGCCCGATCCACCACCACCACCACCCCTTCCTCCTCCTTCTCCTCCTCCTCCTCCTCCTCTCTCTCTCTCTCTCTCTCTCTCTCTTCTTCCTCCCCCCACCCCACGGGGAGATCCGCCACCGCCGCCGCCACGATGAGCTTGCTGGGCGCGGCTCTGGGGCTGCTCCTTCTGCCGCCGCTCGCTCTCGTGTGGCCGGGCCAAGCGCCCGCCGCCCCCCCGGCCGCCCAAGCCCCTCTTGCCCATCCAGCCCGAGGCGAGCGAGCCGCTACTCCCCTCCCGAGTGGCGCCAGATAGGTCGGGGGGAGCGCCTCCCCGGGAGACCAGGCGGGAAAGCGGATGGGTGGGTGGGTGGGGAGCTCTTGGGGCGGGGGTGGGGGGCACGATCCGCACCCGAAGGGCGGCTCCGGCTTGCCCTCCTCCCTTGCCCGCGTCCCCATCGACGGCCCAGGCCCTGGTGGCCCCGTCTGGTGCCCGCGGACAGCCCTGCCCCCACGCGCTCCGCTTGGCCGTGGGCACCCCCGCCGGGGATCCGGACGAGCGGGCGAGCGGCCAGGCGCGCAACCTGACGGCTGCCTGCCGACCGCCTGCTTTTTGGGGCCGGCAGGTTGGGCGGGCGGCGGCGGGGGTGCCAACTGGGGCACTCGAAAGGGGGGAGGGACGGAGGGACGGAGACGCGGCAACGCCTGTGTGTGTGTGTGTGTGTAAGAGAGAGAGAGAGAGAGAGAGAGAGAGAGGCGGGAACGGGCCGGCGGGGCCTTTGGGAGCGCCGCCGCCGCCGCCGCCCGTGTGTGTGTGTGTGTGTGTGCGGTAGGAGTTCCCCCGACTGCGGGCTGTGCAAGCGGCGGCGGCGGAGGCCGCGAGAAGCAGCCCGCAGACCCGGTACGGGGTGGCGGCGGCGGCGACGGCTCTTGGCTCCCGCTCCCAGCTCCTCCTTTTGCTGCTTCCCCCTTTTTTCCTCCCCTTGGGGTCCTTTGGCTCCGCCAGGCAGGCAGCCACCCCCCCAACCCACCCACACACACACGCCCGCCGCCCGCCCGCCCGCCCGCCCGCCCGCCCGGTGGTAGGGGAGGAGGAGGAGGAGGAGGAAAGAAAAGAGGGGGCGCGAGGTAATGGGGGGGCAGCGGTGGCTGCAGCTTCTGGGGCGAGGCGAGGAGGCCTTTTTCTGGGGGGGGGGGGAGGAAAGAGGCGACAAGACCGAGAGAGTTCGCGAGCGGCCGCGGCGGGGGAGATGTCTGGCGGCTTGGTCTTTTAACCCGCCTGGTGCCTTTCCTCTCTCCTTCTCCTCCTTCTCCTTCTCCCCCCCTCCTCCTCGCCCCCATTTTGGTGTGTGTGTGTGTGTGTGTGTGTGTGTGAGAGAGAGAGAGAGAGAGAGAGTGAGAGAGTGAGAGAGAGAGGCTGGAACGGGAGGTGGCTTGCGGGGCCTTTAGGAATGCATTGGAACGGATTAAATCCACTTCCAATGCATTCCTATGGGAAATAATAATTTGCATAACGAAAAAATTGTATAACGTAATTTAATTGGGAACCAATTAATTACGTTATACAAGGTACCACTGTACTTGGATTAAAGTTATTTTGAACGGTGACCCTTGGAAATGAAACCTCTCAAATGAGTTAAAAACATTATGTTTGTCTTTCTTTTACTCAAATGACTGTTTCTGAAGTACCCAGAGGCATTGAATTTCAACTCTAGCTCTTGGGAATTTCTATTTCGAATTTGATTTTTAGTAGCATGATATGCCATGGTTTATCAACCAAATGCATTTATCTTTTGGCTATTCTGACCCATTAAAAGGTAAATGTTCCTCCCGCACATGCGTGCTAATCGTGTCCAACTCTAGGGGAGGGTGCTCATCTTCATATTCAAGCCGAAGAGCCAGTGTTGTGCAAGTCCATGGCCACGTGGCCGTTATGGCTGCAAGGAAACACTGTTTTATCTTTCTGCTTTTTATGGTGGTACCCATTTATCTACTTGCATTTACATGCTTTCGAACTGCTAGGTTGGCAGGAGCTGGGGTTATTAGCAGGAGCTCGCTCCACTGTGTGGCACCTAGGATTCGAACCACCGAGCTCTCAACTTTGCAGCCAATAGTTTTCGGAGCCTTAGTCCACTGAGACCCCATACATTAAGCACTTCTAAAATGGCTAAAAATATTATGGACCCAGATACAGTCTAGGTTTTGGGACATGAAAAATTTATGTTCCATTATGTATATGTCAGTAGAGACCTGGAATTATAAGACAAGACAAGACAAATAAATTTATTGATTAGTCCTATGACCATATCAACCAGTAACAACACAGAATATAAAATACATTGAAGTACATGCAACACCATCCAATAGGGTACCTTACAATACAGATTCAGAATATTCAGAGGTCATAAATGTAGATCTCCTTTGCAGGATACTCCAATTTGTTCGACGTATTGCGTTCTTAAAGCTGCAGCTTTAATTACAAACTTGGCAACTTTGCGAACAATGTACACATTAGAGCCCGAAAGAAGATAAGACAATCTATGAATTGGGTCCCTATGGACTGTTCTTTCTAAAAAGGGGGATAGATATTCAAGCCTGATGGGTGCATATAATTGGCAGTCAAAGAGAATATGAGAAATGTTTTCAACAGAAGGGGATCCACAAATACAGGTTCTCTCCTGATAAGGGAGGTGGTGAAAACGCCCATATTTGACCATAGAATCCAGCAGTTCAAATCTGGCTCTAGTAAAGGCCCTTCTTAATACTTGAGGTAAGGGCATTGAAATGTATTTTTCAGGCAAAAAGGTAATTTTATTCTTAGCCAACCAGCTTAGAGATCTATTTTTAGATAATAATTCCAGGTCTGATTGTGCACTAATATCTAGGACTCGCTGTTTGATGATCTCTCTTGCCTGTGGAGCTATTGAAAGCAAATACTGAATAGAAAACCCATGGTGTGTAATAGTTTCATGAAGGTGGCTAATCCACGAATTAGTTTGTGCCATGTTTGTTTGTTCCATTAAACATATTTTGGGTAGACTATTAGTATCCATAAAAAGGATTTTCAGCCAGTAATTGAAAACTTTGATGATTAGGTTACTTTGTAGGGAACGCATGCCTAGCTCTGCTCTAACAGCAGGAGCTGATGTGTTCTTATCAGTTCCCAATATACTTCTTAGAAAACTGGTCTGATTTTGTTCAAGAATGGTGGCTTTGTTTAGACCCCACAGTTCAGCTCCATAGGTCAACATTGGAACTATTTTAGCCTTAAACACCTTCAGTATGGGGATCAAAGAACCTGGGTGGTTGTAACTTAATAACTTGTACAATCTTTTAGTGCCTAACCTAGCCTTTTTCGAACTTCTTTTATAATGGTTAGACCATGTACCTGTGTTGGTAAAAACCACTCCAAGGTAGTTAAAGGAAGGTACTTGTTCAATGGGTTCCCCATTAATCCACCAATTATATTTCACACTCCTCTTGCAAAACACCATCACTTTAGACTTGCTTTTGTTTATGGTTAAGGAATTTTGGACACAGTATGTATACAATCTTTGGAGAAGTCTTCTTAGGCCTATTTGGGTAAGGGCCATTAGAACCATGTCATCTGCATACAATAAAATATTAATAAATTTATCAAGTATCTTTGGCATATGGGAATCAGCATCATGCAGAAAACCAGGTAGGTCATTTACATATAGGTTGAAGAGCATTGGGGCCAGTATGCAGCCCTGTCTAACTCCAGTGAATGTTGGTATACACTTTGTTAAGGAGCCATTTATTCCTGTGCGAACTTTCAACTGTGTATTTGAGTAAAGGATCTTAAGCAGACTTAGAAGTCTAGCATCCATATTCAAACTGGCCAATTTCCTCCACAGAATATTTCTATTTATTGAGTCAAAAGCTGCACTAAGGTCTATAAATGCTGTATACAATTTCTTGCTTTTTGATAGCTGCTTTGTAAGAATATGATGTAAAATAAAACAGTTATCAATTGTGGAGTGATTGGGTCTAAAACCAGCCTGCTCTTCTACTAGAAGATTATTTTCCATGACCCAGTCTTCTATTTTACCCAATAAATGCTTTGCATACATTTTAGCTACTACTCCAATAAGACTTATTGGTCGGTAGTTTTTAGGATCCTCTTTGTTTCCTTTTTTATATAAGGGAACTATGATGGCAACTTCCCATCCAACTGGGATGTGACCTGTATTATCTATATGGGTGAACAGTCCCGCTAGTAGAGGGGCCCACCAGTCAATTTGAGTTTTAAAAAGTTCTGGTGGTAAAAAATCCTCCCCAGGTGCCTTATTATCTTTTAGTGAGCAGATGATGGTTCTGATTTCTGAGACAGATACTGGAGGCCAGGCTGGGAGTGCTTCCAAATATGGAAGTTTTACGCTTTGTTTCGGTGTAAGGTCCTGGGTGGTACTGGAAAATATATTTGCATAATACTCTTCCCAAATCGAAGCTGGAATAGGGATGTTGGAATAAAATTTACGTTCCTTTAATACACCAGAAACAGCATTCCAAAAGAACACTGAATTAGTCCCTTTTGCCCAGATTTCTAGATCAGACCAAAGTTTGGTATTATGGGAAACTCTTTTGGCAGTTAACAATTTCTTATAACTGCGTCTGATTTCTAACATTTTGGCCTGGTTTTCGGCAGAGGGATTTACTTGGGCCTGACGCATTGCTGCCCTCAAACGTTTTCTGGTGTATACACAATCAGTATCAAACCAATTTGGACTGCTTTGTTGTTCCTTTCTGATAGGAAGGTTATGTACTAGAAATTTTTTTAACAAAAAGCATAGATCTTTATATTCGGTTAAGATATTAATTGAGTCTGTGTTAAATGAGGAAATTGATTTTCTCCAAGCCATGGCCTGTTCAGAATTCAAGAAAAGCGATAAGGCTTTTGTATCTACCTTGGCCCATTTGAGTTTCTTTTCTTGCCTCACTTCAAAGTTTGCTAGTAACTTCTTATCATGTAACAGATATGGCCTTGTATCTGAATTACCTTTGAAAGAAACTGTAATTGGTTGATGGTCACTATCTTCCCTCACCAGGATTTGAATATCTGAAAACAATTCAAAATCAGCCCGAGATACACATATGTAATCTAAAACACTACTAAGTTTTCCTGAGTGATACGTAAAAGGATATCTAAAACCAGGTAATTTACCTCCTAAAATGACACGGTTACATTTATAAATCAAGGAAACCAACTGGAGACCTGCCTTATTTCTTTTGAGGTCACTGGAGAACCAAGAGTTCTCAGTAAGTAAATAATGTTCTGGTATCACCCCTAGTTGAACAAAGTTTTGTAAGGAGGCCCCTATTCTAGCGTTGAAGTCACCTGCTAAGACAACTATAGCTTTAGGGTGTTTCATATTTATTTTTAGAACTGTCTCCTCTAAAATAATCCAGGTATTAGGTGGGAGATAAGCGGAAGAGTATGGAGGAATATAAATATTAACTAAGACTAAGTCAGAGGTTTTATAAGAAAACTGGAATTATAATGATCAATACTTTGCACTGGAGTGCAAATATATAGTAATGCAAAGACAGCTTTATACTGTATTAATGATTTTTTATAAAGGTCAAATGATCAAATTTAGCAATGGTACCTTCAGACTCAGTGTCTGGTCTCCCCCACCCCCCAAACTGACAGGTGTCAGATCTTGGCGTGCCTTTACAGGCATTTCATCAGAGACATGACTACATACCGCACAGCTTCTCAGGTTCTCTATGCAGAAATTTATACAGTAGAAAAGGGACCACTTCCATTCAAATACTGTGGTAATATTTTTGGTTGGTGACCAAAAAAATGCATTTTAGGTAACAGGGAGATTACAGCTAAATTACAATACTCAAGAAAAAGGAAAAGGTAAATGACCAGTCTCCGATGGATCAAAATGCCCATCTGAGTAATGTTGAGACACACACCTTGGTTTGCTTTAAATGTTTAAATAATGCTTCCTGTTCAAGAAAAAGAGAAATCTCTGCTTATGTACCATTCTCACCTTTTATGAGAAATTCTGGATACTGCTACAAAATAGTGGATGGCACAAACGGTCCACCCAATGTCTAGTTGAATCAGATGTAGCAATAAACCGTAGTTTCTTCAAACACATAATCCAGAGTTGCCCCAGAGTTGGGGCACAATAATAATCACTTATTTACAGTATTAAAATAAGTGATTATTATTGTGCCCCATATTTGTACCTTATCATTAAGTGCAGCTCACAATACAGTAATACCTTGGTTTATGAATATTTTTCAAGACGATCAATTTTGCTTTAATCAATGCAACAATGTCTTGCAATACAAGTGCTGGAGGAGGTCACATGATCACCAGTGAGCCAATTGTGGCACTCACTCTCTCTCCCAACTGGATGGTGGGGGGTTGTCTGGAATGTTTCATCTCAGGCAAGCCTCCAAAGCAGAGGGAGGAGAGAGCCACGAAGGTTTAGGGCAGAGATGGCTAACCTTTTAGAGACCAAGCTGCGATCCAAAACCCACTCATTTTTAGCAAAGTGTCAATACAGCAATTTAACCTGAATACACGTAGCTGTGAAGGGGTGATGTCAGATGCCCACAGAAAGGGCTCCGAGTGCCACCTTTGGCACCCATGCCATAGATTCGCCAACACTGGTTTAGGCTTTTATTTTTTCTTTATATTTACATTTTTATTTAATTTTTTTCAACATTCTTATTTTTTCAAACCATTTCTAGTTATGGGGGAGCTAGTCTAGTGTGTATATGGTTCTTGAAATCAAACGATTAAGGTGAGTGAAAAAAAATTAGGCTTTGATTTTTTTTCTCATATAAACTAATAATGTCTAACCCATCAGAATGCCCAGAGTCTAAAAGAAGACCCAGTCTTTTGCTAGCTCAAGTGATACCCTCCCCTACAATGACATTCTCTTTTCCTTCAGGGGGAAGCCAAGAAGCTCTCTCTCCAAGCTATCCTTTAAAGGAAAATGTAATATTTATGACTCTATCTGTGAGGAGCAAACTGATACCCTTTCTCTTCATTAACTTTCACCCCAATCCTCACTGGTAGAAGCATTTAGGTGACTGAATTCTACAAAAAACTGGTAGATGATCAGCAGGAAATTGTGGGTGGGGAAGAGGCAAGTGATTGTCAAAGCATCCATAGGGTATGTATGGAACCTGTTAGGGAAATGCAAGTTTTACACCCCTGTTCTCACAGACTGTGCCTTGGAATCAGGCTGTACTTCCATAAATGTAGCACCAGCTTCAAACGTGAAAGACAAATTTTTATCTTAACTATTGGTTCACTGTAATCTATTTACATGATACATGCTCAAATAGCATTCACTGGAGCGCCTAATACAAGTTATGAAAATCAGGTACTTGCTAAACAGAAGTTTTGAATGTTTGATTTCTGCATGCTATCCATCCTCCACATGTATTCTACTTGTCTGCAATCAGTGGCTATTACACACTGTGGCAAAGGGCCACCTGAAAAGAGGTGTCAGCACTGAAATATGGAATAGGTGAAATTTACTTTGAATCAGCTTCCAATCTTACAAATATTTCTGAATATGAAAAGACCCTGTCCCTTCACCCAATACTTTTACATCTGGTATAAAATGCAAAGCAAAGCACGCTGCTTATATACTGCCCCACAGCACTTAAATCACTCTCTGGGTTGTTTACAAGTAACGATGGAGGCTATACATTCTCCCCACCCCAGCAAGCTGGGTACTCATTTTACCAACCTTGGAAGCATGGAAGGCTGAGTGAACCTTGAGATGGCTACCTGGGATTGAACCCCAGATCATGAGCACAGTTACAGCTGCAGTCCAGCAGTTTAACCACTGTGCCACGAGGCTCTATGCATGGAGATTCTGTCTCCTGTCTAATAAGTTACATGCTGATTACTCAAAGCCAGGGGATATAACTTGTTAAAATGCAACTAGCCCCTTTCAATACTGAAATTAGCAGCCCACCTACTAAGAACGGCTATGAACCACCATCCATAGGATCTATCATTTTTCCCATCGCTTTCATCACCTATAACAAGTGATGTTCTCCTGCTAAAACAGCAGGCCCCACTTCTGATAGTGTCTAAATCAAAAAAATTGTTCCTCGACTGTGGCTCAGATGACCAACCTCCCATTTTTAAAATAAAAGACAGTTACATGATAGAAAGCAGACATTATTCTTATTAATGTCTAGAAATGCAGGACTAGGCTATAGGTACTACCTTTACTATAGGCCACTAATAAAAAATTAAAAATCATTGAATGCTTTCATAAACAAATTCCACTTCTTCAAGAAAAGAATCAAAAGTCTAAACATGACAAGGTGTGATTGGTCAGTAGGTTAATCTTAGATGTAAATTTCTTGGGAAGATGATTTTTGCCGGGCACGTCTGCCTTAAATGAGGCAGGGCAGCTGCATCTGAAGCTGAATATTGGGTTTCACACCCCAGTTCTTCAAACAAAGGGGCATAGATCATGTACAACCACTCACACCTCCTCTTCATTTGGCTCTTCTTTGAAACATATGTGTTTCTGCTTGGCATTTGTATTTTGTAATGGCCACACAGCTCCCCCATTTTATTTCAAAGGTCCCCAAAAGTTATTGCTAATTTTAGAATTATCAGACTTGTGCTTGCCAACGATTG
Organism: Phrynocephalus versicolor; assembly: GCA_023846285.1. Taxonomy (NCBI): domain Eukaryota; kingdom Metazoa; phylum Chordata; class Lepidosauria; order Squamata; family Agamidae; genus Phrynocephalus; species Phrynocephalus versicolor. Next base: position 39,132,162 of record JAHTLZ010003542.1, read on the forward strand.
TATAAGCCTAAACATGTGGAATGTCTTCATTATTTTAACTGTTGAGCACAATCCTGATCCTTCTAAAAAGCCTGAATTACTGCATCTAACCTCTTGGGAAATTTGTTCCCCCCCCCCCCACAAACGAAATGCATTGCTTTTGTTCCATTTACATTGGCTGCACACAACAGAGTCAGTGCCAGAAATTTGTCCCTCAGTGACTCTAGGAAAGATGGAGACTCCAGCCCTGCAAATACTAAAAATAGTCTTTTCACTATAAAGGCATGAACATTATCAGCAAAAAGCAGGCCAGCTATCTTGGTAACAACCCAGCAGGTCTAGCTGAAAGCACTAAGGAAGCAGGATTAAAAAGTATTATTAAATTCTTGAGACATATAACAGAAGACAAAAATATTTTTTTTAAATTTAAAAAAGAATTGTTAGCAGACACAAGCAGGTTTTTATTTAATGCACACGGAATTTTAAAACGGAAGTTAAATGGAATTATCCATTCAAGAAGGAAAAATGTTGGCCTAAGGAAGCTTATGACACACATTTGCACTAGTCACTTGTCACATACTCAGACACAAGGTAGCACTACAATCTTGTTTGAAAGAGACAATATTAGAGAGAAAACAGCAACTGTGTAACTGTAATTCTAGGACAATGAAACAAGCAAAAATTTTTTTGAAGTACAAGCTACAAGATGCTAACATCTAGAAGAGAACTCTGACATATCTCAGATTCAACAACCGAGGAACAAATGCTCAAATTGGTGATTGTAAACACAATTTGTACTGATTTTTATAGATTTAGTTTGTGAGAAAGATAACCACAAAATGCTATTACTGTTTTGCATAATGTTATGTCCCAAGTCTGTAACTGTGGTATTATGTACTATGGGGAACAACTGGGAATACAGTAATTTAAAATCAGAAGATGATAAAAAGTGATACATTCTGTAAAAATAAAATAAAAGCAGAGATCCCATAAAACATCAAGTTCTTAGGAAGGCAGATGTTTGTTGGAATAAAAATGTCCTCACCTATCATCAAAGACAGACAAAGAGGTGGGGGAGGGGGAGTTCTATAGAGCAAGGCATTCCACAGGAATGGCACAGCTCCTGACACTTAGCAAAACACACTGCAATCATCATGCTGCATGTCCATCGAGTAATAAAAAGCTTCTTTGGAATGGAAATACACCAATGCATGAATTTATCATTCTCATCCACTTATTTTTAATTCTGCAATATTTTTACAGGTATAACCAAACCCTTCAAATTGATTAACTCCAAAATGCAGTGAAAGAACACTACTGCATATCATCTCTTCCCAGGATATCAGAACAAGTGCACAAGTTATAATCCAAGCCAGAACTGAATCTAGAAGGGGAAAAAATACTGTTCAGAGAATCCTGAAAGCCTTCCAATTTATTTTTCCCATGAAACATCTGTTAGCGGAAAAGTCACATGGAACTTCTTCTAGCATGATGGTAATGACAGTTCCAGAAATGAACCAAAAGTTGCAGAGTTGTGTTCAGATTTTCTGTACTGCTCATCTAATGTACATAATTTCAGTTTTAGCATCTGGGAAAAGGATATTTTGCTCCCTGCCCCATTAAATGCACATAGAACATCAGTTCAAAGGTAGCAAAACTCCTTACTGTTTATGTGTTATTTCAGAGCAAGAAGTCCTCTCAGAATATATTACAAAATAATAATAAAAATACATTTACCTTACATTATCAGATTTAAAACAAAACTTTCAACATCAAGAACAAAATAGCAAACCAGATTGTTATTCTTCAAATATAGGTCAGGTTCCAACAAAAAAGACCTATTTAGAAGCAAATGAAGGAACCAAACACACTTTCTTAGAAAGGGAAATCAATGAGGAAAGCCCAGTCCTTAACCCTCTCTTTTCTGCTCCCCATCCTAAGAATCTTGCCATAATAAGCAGAGACTTCTGGACCATTGTAAGGCTTGACAGATTCTATAGGTACGGACAGTTCTTCAAATTCAAGAACATCTAATATGGAGATGTCCAGAAAGCATCCCATCAAATATTGATCCTGTCTTGCAACAGCAGTGAACATATTTCAAACCATGCTAAACGAATACAGCTATAATCACTTTTGAGACAGACACCAATTAGAAGAGTCAACCACTTTCATAAAGGCAGTCAAAACATACAAAGTTACCCTAAATAGGCTGCTGGCATCCTGTTTTCCAACCACACAACAGATTGCAATACCCACTAAATATTATCTGTCTACCTGTCGCCTTTCATACACCCATCCAACCAAAAAAATACAGCATTCTCCAGGTGCATACACAATTAAAAAAACAGACTATGAAGAAAAAATGACAAAACAGGGAATGTTTAGGCTTGAGAAAAGATATCTGTGAGGAGGCATGATAGCACTTTTCAAACCTCTGAAAGGTAGTAAAATACAGAGGAGGGGTAGGATCTGTTCTAGATCATCCCAGAGTGCAGGACACATAACAATTACTCTATGACTATATGATCAGTGACCTCAAGATAACATATATGGCACCTGGTACACCATGATTAAAAAGAAAGTGACTAAGGCAACATGGACTATGTTTCCACGTTGCTAGAGGCAGAAATAAATAAAATTTTCTTTATATTAATAACATGAATGCACTATAATTTTCACATGATATCAAAACTTTCTATATTAAACTGTTCTCACTCCAATTATATTAAGCTCTCAAATGTCTTGTAGTTCACCTGATTTTTAGAGCTTTACTGGACTGTTGAGTCTGTTCTGATAGCATTCTCTGTTTTGGAAACTTTCCTCCCAGCTTCTCATTTCTCAGCCACTATGCTTAGATTTGATACACTCGCAATCATGCTCCTCTCACCACAGAGATGGTGCACTGACAATCATAGCCAAGTATCAAAATGCAAGCAAATTATCTCCCTTGCTATGAAACTGTCCTTATAAAATAAGGTCCTGACACTTGTTGAACAGTTTGAGAAAAATTACCGTAAGTGAATCCCTCCTTATTGAAAAACAGCTGCAGTAAAGATTTCTAACAGAACAATGAATAAACCCAATGCATTCTTTTCATCGAGTGGGTAGGAAAACATGTCCCAGCAAGACTTTAAAAATGCTTTGAAGTTATTGGGCAAACTGCTGTTATAGGCAGAACATCACAGTTTTGCCTCTTTTCCTGTCCTTTGTCCATGTTTCTCAGACTGTAAAAGTGCAGTAGTAGTACATTTGACCCAATACCCTTTGTTTTGGCTTTCCTGCATTGGCTCCTTGCTCAGTTTCTGTGCTCAGTTCAAGGTTCAGCTTCAAGGGAGGCTCTTGATCAGAAAACAGTTATCCATTTCACATGCTTCTCTCAATCCAGGTCACTACATGTGACCGCACTGAGGGAGGCAAAAAAGGGGGGGGACCACAGGCTTTCTTGGTAGTGACCCCTTAATCTGTGGAATAAGTTCCCAACTGATGTTCATCTGGCTCCTAACCTCCTGATATTCAGGAAATTAGTTAAGAGAGAACTACACAAAGCTGCCTTGGCTAACTTCTTCCCTGAATAATGTCAATATTAATATTTATTGTTTTATTGTGCTTCTGTTTTAGTTTTAGATCTGAGTCATTGAACTACCATAGCGATGTATCAGTATTGGAAGTGTGTGGGGTTCTGATTCTCTAGAGGAGTGTGTCCACTAGAAGAGTGGTATATAAATCAAATAAATAAGTTCTTTATTTTAATCTTTATTCATGGTGAGAAATAACTTTATTTGGACTGTTCTGAACATTATAGAAAATGTGAGAACTGGGATACTGTGATGTGCCTTTCCCACAAAAAGATTTCAGGTCAAAGGCAGTGACATACATAAATACAAAAATGAGGATTTCACTCATTTTCAAATCCTCTTTCTCATGTTCACTTTTTACCAGCACAACTCTTGGAAGGTCTTAGAATGTCAGTGGTGATTCACTGTTTCGAGGTCAAGAGTTAAATCCTCTCAGCGACAGAGCTGGGAAAATACTTCAAACACAAATAAAAGTTAATAATCAATCCCTCCCTTTCAAATGTTCTTCTTTAACAAATCACCATATACTACAAAGAAATAATATGTTGCTTTAAAATGCAAGCCAGGATGAATGTTACATGAGGCAAAAGTTCCTTTTAAAGTTTTCTGGAAAGGGATAGAAAATTCTAGGCATTTGACTAACATGGCTAGTGTAGATATGGACCTCGCAGTTGGACAGGGGGAGTCCTCCCAGGGGCAATTTTCAATTTTTCAGTGTAAAATTAAAACAAAATAAAACAAAAACCTCTTATAAAAACATTTTCTTTTTAAAATAATGAAATGCTTTCAAGGTGACATTTGATTCAGCTGGAATGCCAGGAACTAAAACAGTGGTTCCCAACCATGGGACTCCAGACATTATTGGACTCAGTTCCCAGAAGACCTTGCCAGCACAGCTAGCAGTCAAGGCTTCTGGGAGCTGCAGTCCAAGAATATCTAAAGGATTATAGAACATTGATCACCATCACATTGTTTATCTACACCAGCATCAAGTACAATGAAGTAAACTGAAGTGACAAATTGCTTTCGGTTAACAAGCTGCCACTTGTATGTCCTGTTGTGTGCCAGTTGCATAAGTTGATGTGCGATATGAAATGCAATAATGAATATGAAAATTCACTGCAGCAACTATTACTGCTGCACTTATGTCAGCTTAATAAATCAGTAGGACTTTGGCCAATCATGCCTGGGGATGCCCTACCGCATGCAACACTCACACTCCCATATTCATAAGAGGGATGGATATACAGGGGGGGGTGGGCTTCACTGCTTGCTGTGTTATGGAACAGAGGAAAGAGGAACAGCAGAAGCAAGACTATCTCTGTTTACATACAATTGCCAATTTATAACTTGTTTTCTATTTTCACCCCTCCCCCATATTTAGATGGCAAAAAAAGCTTCAATCCTTCAAGGCACCTAAGTTCCATTCTTGGGCAAAGTGCTGGAGCAGATTGTGGTATTTCAGCTCCAGGCATTCCTGGATGAGACAGATGATCTAAACCAGTAGCCAAGTAACCTGGATTTTTTTCAAGTTGCATCCCTCTTTTATAGTAGCCAAGTATCCTAGGACAATGGCCACTGCCATATTTAAATAAAGAGCTATTTTAAATAGAGTAAAATCATCCTTTCTCAGAAACTACAGGCTTCTTTCTTTCCCAAAGGACCTGTTTCTCATACATACACATTAACTTTAATATCCCACTCCGAGAAGTCAAAAACACTTCATAACCCTCTTGGAGCCACAAACCTCAGGTTCAGAAAGACTGATCTAGATTCATTGCAACTTGGCTTCAGGTCTTATTACAAAACAGAGACCATGTTGGTCACCTTTGACAAATAAAGTGTATCCCTGTTAGTTCTTATTGACCATTCTGGGCTGCCTCTCTGGAGTGGAACATGGAGCCACTGTTTTCTGTAACTCTGGACCTTCCTGGAGATAACTCAGAGGGTGGTTCTGGTGGACTCCTGCTTAATACACTGGGCATCCGCCTGTGGTGTGCCTCGGGGTTCTTTTTTGTACATTATGCTATTTAGCATGTCTCTGAAACTGCTGCAAGAAGTTGTCTGGAATGTTGGGGTTTGGTGTTACTAGTACATGGATAATACCCAACTCCTTTTCATCTAAATCCGAGGAAACTGTTTCAGCTCTAGATCAGTGCCTAATGTTGGTAACGGACTGAATGAGATTGAACAAACTGAAACTTAATCCAGACAAGACAGCGGTGCTCTTGGGTCAGTTGAAAGGAAGATCAGGGAATAAGGTCTGCAGCCTCTGCTGGGTGGGCCTACACTCCTCCTGGAAACACAGGTGTACAGGTAATGTGCGTTCCTAGATTCCTCCCAAAGCCCGGATGCCCAGGTTTCGGCAGTGGTCAGGAGTGCATCTGAACAGATCAAGCTAGCATACCAACTTCACCTGTTTCTTCAGAAAAAAATGTTAACTGGGGCTGGTTACAAGGATCATGTAACAGCAGCTGTTACAGCTGTTTTAGCAGCTCTATTGGCTGCTGAATCTGCTTCTGGGAACAATTCAACGTGTTGCTTTTAACTTAAAAAGCTCTAAATGGCTTGGGTCCAAGTTACCCCAAAGACAGTGTTTCCCTTTATGAGCCTGCCCAAGGGGGGGGGCTCTCACTCCCTGTACCTTCACAGCGGTACTTGGTAAGGACAGGGGAGAGGGCCTTCTATTGCTCCCAGACTCTGGAATTCTTTCCTACAGGAGGCCCAACTGGAACCATCTTAACTAGTACCCTTCTACAAGCAGGCAAACATCTATCTCTCGCTCTCCAGGAACCTTTAAAAGAAAAAGAAAAAGGTTGACTAAGGCAATTTTTTAAAGGGGTGATGGTATTTCTGTCGATTTTAATGTTTTTAATACAGTACTGCTTTTATATATAATTTTAATATACTTAATTATTTTTAATGTAATAATTTATTATTTAATGGCATTTCTTTTAATACTGTAAGCTACCTTGAATCCTTTAGAAAGGGGAAGACAACATATGGATATTCTAAGTAATTAGATAAAATAAATGTGATATTAACACTTACATAGCATATGGTGCAATAATTTGTGACTATCAAAATAGTACATTCACAATTTGCATTCATAAACTATACTAAACTTTTTAATTTTTTTTAAAAATCAAACATTCCATATTTATTTATTTATTTATTTATTTATTTATTTATTATGTGTTTGTTTCATTTTTATACTGCACCATCTTCCATCAGGAACTCTGGGCAGTTTACAGGATAAAAACCTCAAGTTAAAAAAAATAATATGAGCAAAAAGAGAGGGAATACTCTCAGCAAGATGCAGCAAGGACATACGGGGGGGGGGGGAGTTAGAGAAAAAATAAATAAAGTTAAGTTAAATTAAATTAAAATTAAATTTTATTTACTTAAATCAATAAAATCAGATTTGATGCAAAATTAGTACTGTACTGCAAATATTTCCATCTTCCTCCTGATCAGCTTATGTTTTCTAAATCATACAGTAGAAGGAAACCACAAATTTTGCCACAAGTGTTCAAAATTCCTTGAAATGTTATATTTCTATCTGAAAATGCGGATTCAAACCAGAATCCTATTGCTGGATACATTGAGAGAGAAGATGGATTTAGGAAAAGAGAGGAACTTTCTACCCAGTCTTGTAGTCCTGTTGCATGTTAAATGCCATGCTGGGGCACACAAACAAAGCAGGGATGATCCAAGGTTAAGGGCTAAGATACGATGCAAAATAAAGGTTAGAGCCTAATGAGAATGATGATGCAACAATAGGTCCTGAATTTTAACTCAATATTTGTTGATAACACAACAACCGAACAAAAACCATTGTAGCCAGTACGTATTGCAATGTTCAGTCTGCAAAGCACACAATTCAGTGACAATGAACTGACAGTTCATCTATTAATTTATGATAGAGGAGGACGGAAATGGGGGCAAAAGAGCAGTGTTTGTTTCCATATACATGATCTCTGTTTTTTAATTCTTTCCAAGCCTGCACTGTGACACATACTCCCAAAATTTATATCCATTTGGAGGAGAAAACAAGGGTTGAAGATCACAAATGTAAAATGCAATTAAATAAACAAAGGATCTCGCGTTACAATGCAGAACTCTGAGCACTGTATTCTATTTTTAGCCTACTAATACAGAGTTCTTGTTTATGAACATTCTCTCTCATCAGGCATATGCCCTTTCAGAACAAAATTCTCTGTACGTGCTTCTCTTTCCTTGCAACTTCTCTCTATTCCTTTAAGGCCCTTTCAATACATTTGTCCTTTGACGATAATGACATGTGTCTCTCTGCAGAATATTTACACAACAGCAAGAAATGAACAGTGTTGCAGTTCTGTTGCCACCATAAAGTGCCTGCTCTGTTTTGATTTCCCAAGATAACAATCAAGCTCTGAATCAAAAGACACTGGGAATGAAACACTGTTGCATAGTGAGTTGCAACCAGAGTAGACCCACTTGAATCAGCGGGGAATTGATAAGTCAACTCCTCCAGAAGATCCATTGAGTCAAATGGGCCTATTCTAGCTGTCTAGAATATTCCAAAACTCTCCACACAGGCAGAGAGTAAACCCAAATGTGTGATTCACAGAGACTACGAACAATAAGTCACTGTTAGAGCAGGCCCATTTGAATCAAGGGAACTTCGGTGAGTTGACTCAACAAATCACCAGTGATGGAAAGGGTCCAAAATGTCTTTCCACTAAGGGCATTATTATTACTTCAGTCGCTGCTCATCTGGCCTTCTCAAACTGTGACTTACTAAGCTAAGCTAAGCAATAGGATCTCAGCCACTTAATTCTCCAAGTAAAGTTGACAGAAATCCAAATTAAAAGAAATAATCTGGAAAGATCATGGGGTGTGGTAAGCTCTTTGATTCTACCAAGAAATTAAATACAATACCATTTGGAGGAAAAGGAAACATGGTCAAATTCCATAAAAAGACACCCTAGACAAGAAGTGAAAATTACCGGTACATCAGAGGCAAAACAGGTACAGTGGTACCTCTACTTACGAGCAAAGTAGAAAACCACTGGCATTTTAACTGCTGCCTTAACAAAATTTAGATGTGGTCTGCTCTACTTACATTTATTTATTTATTTATTTATTTATTTAATTTATTTATTGACTTTTTTTGATACAAGTTGTTCGGCTTATGAGCATGCATGAACCACATAACACATGGACCACTTTTAATTGTATCATGCTATATGTTTACAAAGCAATTTTCAGTATTCTTAGCCTGATATAAAATGCAAAGTATTTTGGCATACCACTACCAAGTACAAGATACTTTAAGCAGAAAGCATGGCAATTTTATTCATCTTTTTAAAAAGCACACTGTAAGACAGAGGCCGTATTTAATTCTGGAAAAAAAATCTTTATATTTGAATGCATGTTTAAAAGACAATAGGATTTAGACCCGGAGAAACTCCCATGTCTGTGGCAGCAACAGCTGTACAATGTAGAATTTTAGACTTTCAAACCAACTATCCCAATCTGGCTGTTCCAGATGGCAACTGTCTACTGAGGGAGTCCCCAGGCAGCATCAGTGGCCAAACTAAGCCAAGTAATTATCTTGGCTAATGTGTGAAATGAATACAGGCCAACAGCTTTTGAATTAATTGAAAGGAACATGAAATAAACTTATTGATCCTAAGTTGTACTTCATGGTGTGGTTCTGTTCATCAAATTCATTTTTAGTTTTTAGTTGCAAATATTTCCCAAGATTTCCAAATGGACTACTCCTAATTATAATTTATGCAAAGAAAATTGCAATCAGCATAGGGACATCTGGTACTTACAGAGGACTCACCAAATCCCCTTTGATTCAATGTCCCTACTCTAGTGTGATTTATTAAACTAAGCAACAGGATTTTGGCCTATATACATTGGTTTTTTGTTAATTCTTGCATTTTTTATTACTTATTCCACACATCATGGACAAGATTCTGGCTTAGTCATACTTGAAGAAAAATCAACCAACCTAATTAGATCTACTCCAAGTATAACTAAATTGGGATTAAGCCTTAGCATTTAAAAATTTTTACAGCTGAGAAAATTTAAAACTTTTGTGACATTCTGCTTTTCTTTCTACTATATATAAACACTATGAAATCAAATGCTGCACTGTACAAGCAATAAATCAGAATAAGTACAAGAAATGTTTAACACAGAATAATTATTGCATCTGATAATGAGCAATCACCTTGCTTGCAACTTGTGAATTAGTGCTATCATTAACAATCCTGTCTTAGGTCTTGCAAATTAAAAATGTGGTTTTCTTCACCGAGTCAGTCCATCCATGTTCAAATCCTTTCTCTTCTTTCACTGCCTTCATATCTTCCCAGCGTTGCTGTCATTTCCAATGAGATTGGTCTCCTTGTGGTATGTCCAAAGTGCAATAACCTTAGTTTAGTGACCTCCATTTCCAAAGAGAGTACAGTCTTGATTTGATGTAGCACCCACTTACTTATCTTTCTGGTAGTCCATGGTATGTATCAAGGTCTCATTCAACACCACATTTTGAATGGCCTGATCCCCTCCCCCCATCAGCTTTATTCACTGCCACATTTATACATAACAATTGGGAATATTATTGTAAGAATGCCCTTGGCCTTGATCTTGGCATGGATTCCTAAGGATCCCTTTTTTTTTTCTAACTGGCCTTCTAAGTCCCAGTGTTCTGGTTTTTCATTGTAGTTTCCATTTGTTTTAATGACTGAGCCAATGTATAGTCACTGTATAACCACTGTATTCAGGCATCAACTGAAGGCATGCTTTAAAGTGTGGACAAAATGCACAAACACAAGCATATATTACTGAGTTCTCAAAACTGCAAATTTCAACTGGCAAATGACAGCTACCAGTACATACAAGACACAGGGAACATTTTAAAGACTATTCATGGATACTCTTTTCAAACATTTATTTCATCACACACAGTTAAATCCAAGCCATCTTCTAAATTACTTACATTACCCTTGAATGAATAGATAAAAACCCATTCACAATATATTCTGAAGGGGATTTGTGGAGAGTACAAACCAGATGTGACTATTCTTGAGGATTCTAAACAGAACCTATTGATGTGCATGGCATGCAAACCAAATACAGTGCTACCTTGTACGTATAAAGGAATTAATTCGTTCCAAATGAAATTCTGTTATGCAAATTTTCCTTTGTACAAATTTTGCATAGGAATGCATTGAAAACAGAGCAATCTCTAATCGCAACCATTTTTATGTTGTAGGGATTCTGTTAAGCAAATTTCCCCTATCTCCGGAATTTTTTTATAGTGTACAGATTTTATGTTGTACAAACCGTTTGTTATATGAGGGTCCATTGTAATTACAATGAGTCAACATGCAACATGAAAGGCAAGGGGTGATAATATCATTTACAGAATCTTTTAGAAGTTGGCATTTAATTATTTCTGCTAGTCAGGAATATTTCCTCTGAATACCACAGTGATTTCAAAGTTACTACAGTATTTTATTCTGTCTTACCTAATAAACTTGGGGAAAGCATTGATTCTAACTATACTACCATATCATTATAATATGCTATTATGTCATCTCTGACTATCAACGCCACTTGAATGTAATCTTGCCAATCAAAACACAGTGTTTAATTTGGATGCTACAGAAACATTGTAATTATTAATCAGACCACCAATGGGAAATAATAGAACAGTTAACGGACCACTGCTCGGGAGTAAATAGTCTTATTAGGCCTGAATACATTCACTGTACTGAGTAAGTCATGAAGCAACAATTAACACTGAATTATTAAAAAGAGCCTGGAATGCTGCAGCTGCATGGTTCCTAGGAGGGGTATTTTTCCCTCTGAAGCTTTAGCAGCCCAGCAAATACAGAAGCACCTTGTTGTCTAAGGCAGCCATTCTCAATGAGAGCCGTATGTCCCCCCCCACCACCTTAGCACTTTTGAAGAGGGCCAGACTAGAAACAATTATTCATACATCATCCTGTAAGACATGCTACATGACTTATACAATCCTGATTCAGTCTATTTTTCTTTCACATTGTGTTTACAGCTGCAGCAAAAGTTGAGAATGACTGGTCTAAAGCTAAAATGGCATAGAATACAACAACAGTACACAAATGTCTCTAAAAAGTAGATGACATAGGAAAGAGTGCAGCTTGAGCCTTTGTACAACCATGCTTCCTATCTATAGCCATATCAAGTACAGTAATGCCTTGATTTATGAAATTAATCCATTCTAACGGATTTTTGGTAATTCAAAATTTTCATCGTTCAAAATGTGGTTTACCATAGGAAAGCACTGAATACCGAATAATCCATTCCGAAGGTAACAGATTACAATAGGCTTTCAATACATTCCTATGGGAAGTCTGTCCCAAACCAGCAAAGCAGAAGAAGAGCTTCCCCTGCTTTGCTGGGTTGCCAAGAAACCCCCTCAATGTTCTGTCAATATCAGCTGTGTGGCAGTGGTGAGCGGTGGCCAGCTACTTTACTCCTACCACCCAGTCTCGCTGCAGCCATTTGGCTGAATCCAGACCAGAGGGCAGGAGTAAAGTGTTGCCGCCCCTTCCCCACCACCGTACAGCTGATTTTGATACCTCTTTCTCAGCCAGGCGAGGGTTGGGCGGGTACACCTGGCTTAGAACAAGAGTGGAGAAGGTTTTTCAATTTCGTGCCATAGTAGCACCATTGAAAAGGACACCAGCCCTGCCAAGCTTACCCAACCCCCATCACCACCTCCCCCACGGCCTTCGTCACCCGGTTTTCAGGTGCCTTCAAGTGGTGGGTTGTTTTGTTTTTTGTTTTGTTTTTTGTTTTTGCAATAAAAGTCCAGCTCCCACAGGATGCCCAGTGCCACAGAGGAAAAGCTGGTCTTGGCTGGGCAGGCAACCCAACACCAACTTTTCCCTTGTCACTCTGGACACCTTGAGGGAGTTGGCCTTGCATCACAAAACCCCACTCCTGAACATCAGACAAGAGGAAAGTGGCCAACGTCTTGGAGCAGCACATTCTAAAGCCTTGGGGCAACTACTGAGAAGGCTCTTCCTTGTGTCCTTGCCAACTGAGCTTAGGAAGGTGGTGGAATCAAAAGAAAGGTCTCTCCAGAGGGCCATGTTCTATATCCAATTCCCAAGTTGCTTTTTCCTCCATGCTTCAGAGTCTCTGAGATCGCTCTTTTTTCCTGTTGCTCCCTTCAACATCTGCCCTTCCTCTCTCTCCTCCGCTCTTCTGCTCTCCAAAGACACACACTGGAGATGTTCCCTTAATCGAGAAGAACCCAGGCAGATCATTTTCCTTATCCAAGGGAAGGGACAGGTGCTCATCTATGGTAAGATACTCCTATTATTTGCGCCGAGTGTGACCATTCAGCTGAACTCAAAATGGACACAATCCTCAATGTCTCCCAGTATATCAAGAAGAATGTCTCTGTGTATGCACATGAGAAAGATATTTGTTCCACTCTAAATACTATGAGAATCAAGTTTACCCCCTTGTCTTCCTCTTTTATGAGACATGGTAAAACAGTATGTTTGGCACACTGTGGCTTTTTTGGTAAACTCTGGCCACCCCTGCCACCAATCTGGATATGGAAAGTGGCCCCTTCCCAAAATGAGGAAAATAAAAGTGCCAGCACACAAATGAAATGTCCACAAAGGTGCTTTGAAAAACAGTTTATTAAGACCTGTGGCCTTAACAAATGGAACCAAGCAAACAAGCCATATCTATACACTTATGAAATGTTGTTAAGCTATACGAGACAAAAAAGGCAAAAACATGTGGCACTTTAACAACTAACTTATATTTTAATGAAAGCTTTTGTGGACCTGATGAAATTGGTACACTTGAAAGACAATGGGCCTTAAAACCATTTGGAACACACTTTCTACAACTCTCTCTTTGCTTCATTTCCCTCTTAGAACTGCTTCAATGGGGTAGAAGTTTTTGAACTGCTTTGTACTCAGGCCTTCTAGCCATTCTCTCTGTCCCCTGGAGAAAGGTATTTTAGTATAACTGTATGGTCGAGCCCTGCATATCAAGAATGCCATGCCACGTTTCCATTTATAGTTTGGCTCCATGTCCCAAAGCTAGCTGAAAACTAAGAGAAGATTGTCTCTTTGTACAGTATTCAAGATTTCAAAGCAGAGTTGGGTTCCTAGTTTTCTTTCATAAGCAGTATCATTTGCAAATATTTTGCAATCTAATTTTACAGAAGATTATTATACTGTACAATACAGGTATTGGGAAAGTCTTGTCAAGTGTCTTCTCTCTTTTCTTGATCTCTTAACAGGGTCATCTTGTTTTATTTTCTTCCTAACAAAAAGCGAAACATTTATGCCTTCCCAATTTCACCCAATTCAGCAAGAGCAGCGGCAGAAGACGAAGTATTTTTCACAGTTTTCCAGCAGAATAATCTTCAGAATGACTTTTAAGTTAAGTAAAAGTAGGCAAGCTTAACCCAATGCTAAGTGACTAATCCTCTTAAAACTTCCCTGGCTCCTGCTTTTTAATCTGAAGAAAGAGAGAGCAAGTTGTTCAATAAGAAGATAAATTCCAAATTTTAAAAGGGAATATTTATGTGTACTCCACAGAAGTCCACTTCTTTTTTTAAAAAAAAAAATTATCTCGCAGGAATATTTTCCAGGCCCAAAACACTTATTTTCTAAAAATCTTGTTTGCACAATATTTCCACTGTTGCTTCTCACTGGAAATAATTGTATTATCGCTGCATGGTTAAGTTAACTAAATGGAAATATATATATTTTAAAAGGAGTTGAAAATTGAAGGGCATAACTGCTTATTGTGAAAGTCATTTTGGGGACTTTTTTGCACAGTGGCAAAGATATTGTTCAATGGCGAGTGAAATCATTTTGGTTCTCACAAAGCTCTAGCACCAAGATACCCATGACATCCCTGCTCAACCAGAATCTGGCCTTTTGAATCAAGACCTCACGTGCATGGAGTTAACGCTTGTGCAAGTGAGAAGCTCCGATTACTGGACTAGCAATTCTTAACGCTTCTACAACATCAAACAGAATTCCAGACAGTATTTCCTTTTTCAAGACAGTAGTATCCTTTTCTCTAACATACCCTCCAATAATCATAGAAATATAGTATATGCATATCACCTGAGCTAAACAATACATTGTTAGAGCAAATCACTGCACTAAAATTAACAAGAGACTCACTCAAGGGTCAATGGGTTATTATATTCACTGTTAGTCTCTTTCATTTGTTCTTATATGTTATTATCTCTCAAGATTACAAGCCAACTGCGTGACTTGTGGATCATGAACTATGCTGGTCTTGCCTTAAACTGCTTATCCCTATCAATGGGTTATCCTTACATGATATGATAATCAACCTAGAATCGCAGAGCTAGAACGGATCCTATGGATCATGTATACACCCAGGTCTCTCCCCCCCCCCCGGATTTTTCTCATTTACTGGTAATTTGTATCAGTTTTAATTATCCTAATATATAAACAAAACACCTTTTATATATGACCAGAGACCGAAGAGAAGCAAAACCTACTTCTCAGAAAAGCGATTTGGCAGATATCTTTCCTAGACTCCATTAGACAATATGCATGTCTGGAAATGAGCCTTGAAACATCCAAGACAGACATTTTAACCCCCCCCAATAACAGTGCAGCTGGTGTTCCCTGTAGACTCTACTGTGCAGAATGATCTCACCACCAGATCATGTGACTATTCCTCTTTCAAACATGCACCACAAGAAGGAGAATGGGCTGAAATCATTCATTCATTCACACATAGCTGTACTGGCATTGTAAAATAAGTTTTCTGTAAAAAGTAAATGAGCATGGACAGAAGTGAAAAATCATATTCCTTCCCAACTTTTCTTTCTTCAAAAGTATAGTTTACATCTAATATTTTATAATCAAAGAGGGATTTGTGTGAGTCTCAGCATATTTATTATTATTATTATTATTATTATTATTATTATTATTATTATTATT
>JAHTLZ010003542.1:39147736-39174344 GCA_023846285.1 Phrynocephalus versicolor
TTATTATTATTATTATTATTATTATTATTATTATTATTATTATTATTATTATTATTATTATTATTATTATTAGAAAAGGACCCAAGGTGGCTTACAATAATGAGAGACAATATACAGTTCAAGTTAAGAACAGAGAGTTAGAAAAGGAAATATGAAGATTCCATTACTTCCCCTAATTGAAGCTTTGATGAAACATATCCAGGGTAAGTTATATTAGAAGGATCTTGTCTGCTGGAAGTGGGCAAAGAAACCAGTTCAGACAGGAATTGGCATCCTTTTACATCACCTCTCGAATGAACTATTGGGATTAGAAAATTATGTTAGTAGGAAAGATTTAGAGTAAATGAAAATTATCTCACAATTGATGTAGTGTTCCTGACTTCCAGAGCATTCACATACAGTATTCCACTAATTCCCAAGTAACTGTACCCAGGATTTGCACACTTTAAAAGCACAGAAACATTTACTGGCTTGGCAGGAAAAGTGAGGAAAGCTTTGTCTCAAGTTGAATGTTTTCTTTAGAAAGAAAATGTGGCTGTTCAAGGGATAATTTCAGGACCCAAGGGGCATTCATTTGAGTACCAATTAATAAAAACTCACATAAAAGGGAAGACAGATTTTCCTCACTTTTAGTTCATTTGCAGAACACAAAGGAGCTAGTGCTGCAATAATCATTTCCACAGTAACTTAGGATATCTGGAGATGCAACTTTTTATACAAAATATTATCAAAAGCATGTTCCTTACCATTAATGCATATTGCTACAACTCCCCATTAAGCTATTCCTATATAATTATTTTATATATTAAAGTGTGTCAAATAATTTACTTGCAAATAGAAGACAATGCAAAATTGCAAGATTTCTACAGGTGCCAATTTAGCCACTCCATAAAACAATTGTGCAAAACACATTGCACTGACTAGCTACTAGACAAGAAACAGCATCCAAACATACAACTATATTATTGTGCAAATTTGTTTGTGAGGGGACTTTCTCCAAAGGAGGGAGAGTGACCCTTGCACCCTGTGAAGCGCAGAGGGATGAATGGCTCAAAAAACAGAAGAGAAGGGAGAAACCCAGAGCTACATCCACCCTGGAGGCTGGGGAGAGAGAGATGTTGTGGAAAAGGTTGAATGACTCTGTAAAGATTCTAGACTAGAGGAGGAGAAAAGAGAGGGGGGGGCAAAAACCCTGTTAGAATGGCAATTGTTTTCTCTTTTTTTCTTCTTCTATGTGAAGCAAAGACACTCTCTTCCACAAGAAACTAGTCTGTCTTCAACACTGACAACGTTCTCAATCTTAGCACACAATATAGCAGCTTACATGTAGACCTATATACATAGTAGGGAGATGTCTAATGCTGCCATAGGAGCTTTTCAAACAGGACACCACTTTGCAGTCAAGGCAGAAACCATGTGCAGTGGCCTATGTTGTGGAGCCAAGTTAGTGATCTGAAAAGAATTCTCCCATGGATGGTTTTACCTTTAACTGTCTATTTCTAATTCCAACTTAGAAATACAGGGTACAAAAGTAACTATGATGAACATCCTGTTGTTTAACATAGTAAATTACACTAGAAGAGTCTTACTGAATCTATGAGGATTTAGTGATTTAACTCCTCTGTAATCTGGGAACTGAGTGATGGCAACTGGACTTCTTTTCTTGTGGGATCGAAACATTTTAATTCTCACTAAACAGGAGGATGGCCTAGCACAGGAGAGACAACAGCTCAGGACCAGAATCAGCATTGTGCCTTCATTTGAAGAACACTCAAAGATAAAGATGTACAAATATTAGACAGAGATGATAGGTAGTTTGAGAGAGGAGTCAGGGAAGCCATTCATGTTTGTATTAAAAATCCTTCTCTCAAGGGGGTGGGGGACATAGACACAATCTGTCTTCTACTTATCATGCTACAAATCAAAACCACTTCACACCTCCACCAGGAAAGCCATGGCTAAGGATCCATACTTAGTGGATGGTTGTATAGGTGTGACTTTCAGACACCCAAGCCATTGTCCATCTTATGAATCTATGCAGGCCATTGTCCACCTAACAGGTGGCCTATTCAGACCAGGGTGGGGTGAAACCAAGTTGATTTATAAATTGGAAGCTTTCTTCCAACTTTTTCTCAGAATGACCAACCTACTTGGATGAGTACATTCTCAACAATTTGATCCCACAACACAAGAAGACCACTTGCCATGAGTCATCTCCCAGGTAACTTCACCTGGATGATTGAGAATCTCCACAGGCAACTACTCTGTGTCACTTATTCAAATGGCTCTACTCTGTAACATATTATGCAAATTCTCATTTATTTAATAGGACACCTGTAATACAATTTACTATGCTTAACAATAGGACTTGTACCTTTACAAGATAGAAATATACTGTATTTCATTTCTAGAAGTAGGAACTGCAAAGGATTATCAGCTCATGACAATCCTAACTAAAACACAAGGAATCCCAATAGTTAGTGAATCCACACATGTTTACAAGTGCAATTTAAGATCTGCATGGGTTTCGAACCAATGTATAAGTGAACTAAAGTTTCTATATTTGACTCTATATTGCACCAGATACAAGGATGCTTTTATACTCCAGATGTTTTGGACTACAACCTCCATAATTGCTAGGCCTTTTAGGAACATCCAAAATGTCTAAAATGCCAGTAATTCACAGTCCCTGTACTACATAGAACTCAATTATGCTTCCCATAAAAGGATATTGTGAGGTCTAGACTGCTTACCTTGTGGAAACAAGTAAGAACAAGAAACTTGTTCTAACAAAATAAAAACTGCTGCTGTATTATATGTGAGGCTGATCAGTCCATCCTAAATTCAATTAGTAAATGTCTACCAAAACATATGAAATGTGTGGAATTCTAACAGACTTGCTGATAGGCATAAATATAATGCAGATAATAAATTGCAGAAATTCCAGAAGAGAATATGAATAGATCATTTTGAAAACAGGTTAATCCTGTATTACTAGCTGTTGCTGTGTTGCAAGTAAGATTTGAAATAGCCAAGGAGGCATTATCATTTACTGAATCAACTTGATACCCTAACTCATAGCTTCAATGGCCTTACATCTAAAGAAATTGGTTGAGCTGATGATAGCATTTCTACAGCCCTGCTAAGCAGATCATGCCATGTGGCTAGAAAATCCCTGAACTGTCCATAATTTAAATTTAGAACTCTGAGTCCAGTTCTGTGGATCACACTTTTGGACTAGAACCTCCATAATTAGAATAAGCTGTACTGGCTGTCTTTAAAGGCAATCAAAATTGGGGGGGGGGGGAGGTTAACTTGAGATTGATTCAATGGCACTCATTTTAAGATGATTGATTCAATGGCACTCATTTTAAGATCTCTACTTATACCTTGAAAAATGGAAGACTGATTTGTATGGGAGTAAAATCTGAGTGTTCTACAAAACTGTATGAGCCTGACTGACTGTGTGAAGTGCTGAAGCAAACATGAACCAGGAGACAAAGAGGCCAAATATTCCTCACTAATTCCTTTCTGGCACTGTTTATTGGAACAGCCTAGGAAAGCCAATACGTGTTTCAGTGTTGTGTTGATCAACCACTATTATTCTTAACATGGTTCCAAACAGCTCATTTCATTAGAGTTGAATTAGATACGTTTTCATGTACTAATTTCACATTGGAAAGCATATGTATTTGCCAAAGCAGGTTCCCAGTAAAGCTGTTCATATAGTAACAGTTGACAGATTAATACAAAGTGAATAAATATTCTGTTGAGATATGTTAACTCTTACTAATATGCATCTTTAATTGCATGTTCTTGGAGTTAATTCCCATTGCTCTCAGTTTAAGTTCTAATTCAGTATAAGTAAGAAGAGCATACCTGAGAAATCAGACTATAGCAGGTTGCTGGATGTGTGCATCCATGTTTTCAAAGAAACATATGTGATAAATAGTGCAGGTTGTGGAAAAGATATGTGTCTTTTCTTCAAGTTTTCAACAGTTGAAATTCCTGGGTACTTATGTTGTTCAATCAAAATTGAACAACCCCGGGTAGTGCAGTTTAAACTAAGGATGGTATAGAAATATAAATAAATAAATAAATAAATAAATTCCAACTTATGGCAACCCTAATAAGGTTTCCAAAGAATATGAGATATTTGAGAAGTAGTTTTACCTACTTTACCAGTGCCACCACCCAGTGAGTTTCCATGGCAGAGCAGGGATTTGAACCCAGGTCTCCTGGTGTAGTGGACAGAATGTAACGGTCTAGTATGTGTACTGATGAATAATAATTCACAAGACAGGGCCTGAATACCAGTTCCACCATGAAAACTCACCATGGTGTGTGGAACTTGTAAAACCAGTTATAAATACCAGTTACTACATTTCAATTTCCTGTTAGGATCACAACAAATTGGTTCCAGCTTCACAGCACATGCAGTAATACCTCATAAGACGAGTGCCCCTTAGGATGAAAACTTGCACGACAATTACAATTTCCAGGGATAGGAAAAAATACAATTTTTTCCTCCCGGTTTCCATTCGTCTTACGAGGTACCACTGATCTGCGCCCAGCTGGTGGGGCTTGGAAGGAAAGCGGGGGTGGCGATCTGCCATCACTGCTTGCCTTTGAAGCCTTGCGGGCTTGGCAAAGATCCATTTTAAAATGTGCTGCCACGAGCTGGGAGGAGTAGAGTGTGAGTGGAGAGGGGGAAAGAGCATTGACCGACCCCTCCTTTTTCTACTTCCTGGTTTTTATGCCCACCCACCCGCCCACCCACTTGCTTGCTCGCTTGCCCACCTGACCATCCGCTCGCTCGCTCACCTGTCGGCTTGCCCACTGCTTGCTCACTCACCCACCCACCCACCCACCCGTTCACTCGCTCGCTCGCCCGCCCACCCACCCACCCACCCACTTGCTCAATTAGAAACAAGCATTTCTAATTACCAGTGTTGAAGAAACAGAAGCACAGCATTTCAACCTCTTCACATATCTGCTCTTCTTATCTCACGCCTAATGAGTGAAATCACAGCCTAATCCTCAGATACTGTCTAACCCTCTTTCTCTCTAAAGTAAAACTCATTGATTGATTCAAATTACTTTTGGAAGCAAATGAAATATGTTCATTAAAAATTTTTAGTAGCAGTTTCAAAAACTGTACTTCGCTTCATCGCATGATGCCACCTCCATTTATTTCAACATTATCAAATTTTAGAGTTTTTGTGTTAAATTCCACAAAGCCATCATAGTAATAACTACTGTATGTCTTCACACACACATGCCAGTTATACAGTTCAAGGTGACTTAGCAATAATACTGTAGTGTTTCCTGTTACATCACTTCAAGAAAGAGAAAAAACAACCTATATAAGTACATGTGAGCTACTTAAAACACTTCTTGTGGAATTTTTGGGCAGAACTCCTGTTGTTCAAGACAGTAAACCACAACTAGAATAATCTCATTGAATCAGTGGGGAACTGGAGAGTCAGCTCATTTGTAAATTCCATTTATTCTATAGTCTACTCTAGTTATGACTTATACAGTGGTACCTTGTATAACGTAATCAATTGGTTCCAAATCAAATTACGTTATACAAGTTTTCCGTTGTACAAACCCTAATTTCCCATAGGAATGCATTGAAACTGGATTTAATCCGTTCCAATGCGTTCCAATGGCGCTAGGTTTTTTTGGGTGAGGGGGGGCGGGCGGGTGGTGGACCCCCGTGCAGGTGCCAGGTAAGGGTGCCCCTCCCCAGCTCACCCCCCCTCGGTGTCTGCCGCCCCTCCTCTCCCCTCCCTCCTTCCCTCTTTCCCCAGGCGGCCGCAGGTGGTCGGGCGGAGGTGGCTGCGGGGGTGGGGGGAGGGAGTGGGGTGCGCCGCTTGGCCTGGGGTGGGGGGCTTCGGCAGGACCGCGCCGGGAATTCCCCCCCCTCACCTGCGCCCGGCGGCTTTGGAGGCAGCGAGGCGCTCGGCTGTCGAGGGGGCACCGGGTGGCCCCGAGAGGCTGCTACTGGCCAGCCTTCCTCTCCTGCTCCTCCTGGGAGGCCCGGGTCTGCCCCCACGGTCCATGCCGCCCATGCTGCCGCCGCCGCCCCTTTGTGTCTGCTGCCGCGCGTGTGGATCCCCTTGCTGCCTTCACCCGCTTCCAAAGCAGGTGCGCGCCCGCGCTCCAGCATGCCCGAGAGAGAAAAAAAAAGACAGGGGAAAAAAGGCGCCCGAGAAGGAGGGGTCTCGGCCGGACACACCAGCAGCTTCCCCCGCCTCCGCCAGGGAGGGAAAAAGAGGGCGAGATCCTCGGCTGCTGCAGACGCGCGGTTTGTCCGCTCCAGCCGGCGCCCCCCCACCCATCGGAGCCTCTTTCTCCTTGCCAGGGGAGGGCTCCCGGCTTCGTCCTGGTGGCCGAGGATCGGGGCCTTGGACAAGCAAGGCGATCAGTGGCCGTGGCAGTGGTGCACCGCTCGTGACCGCCAGCGGCGGAGACGCGCGGCCTCGCGGCGCCCCGGCCGGTCTGTTTCTTTCCTCTGACAGGCCGCCGATCAGCTGGGCTCCCCGATTTGAGCCCTGATAAGGGCTCCCCCCCGCAGGAGCCACAGTGGCCTCAGCGGCGGCGCGCAGCAACTTTTCCACCAGGCAGCGCGAGGACGTGCAGCCGGCCTTTGGGACAGGCGGCGCGGCTTCTCCTGGCCAGGCTTGCCCTCGTCCTCCGCGCTTGGCTCCCTCCCACCTTGGGAGGGGCGGCCCGGGCCAGCAAGGCTGGCAGAACGACGGGAGGGTTTGTTTAGCGAAAAATCCGGGGGGGGAAATCCGCCCCCCTCCTCTTCCCGGGCGGCCGCAGGTGGTGGGCGGGGGAGGAGGGGGCGGATTTTTTTCCATTGTACGGATTTTTCGCTATACAAACCCTCCGTTATACGAGGTACCACTGTACTAAGCAACACAGGATCAACCATACTCATGGGATATGTCATTATGGTATGGAAAGCTGAAGTGCAAGAAACCTACTCATGCTCCATACATATTGTCACTCTGAATTATTAATGTCACATTTCAGTAGTTCCTCTGTTACTCAGAGTTCGTTCACAACAACAACAGGGCTGTGGAGTCGGTACATACATGTTCCGACTCTGACTCTGACCCCGACTCCTAAGTTTTTTTGTACTTCTGACTCTGACTCCTCTGTATTATTATGTGAATGTATTTTATACATTCCTTGAAGGAAAGAAAGGCAACATACATGTCATTACCACAGGACTACTGGCTGGGAAGCCAACAGTCTACTGTATTGAACAGTTTAAGCAAAAGACAAACACAATGAAAACAACAAAGTTTTATTAATTTTTAATTAATTAATCGAGTGGCTGGATTGTAGCAGCAGGCACAAACATCAGGAACAGGAACTTTACCAGTTCAAAAATACAAACCACATTATTTGGTTGTTTTAGAACAAAAACAAAGCTTATCTATATGAACCAAAAACAAAATCTGTAATTTTAATTCCAATCTAAATTCAGTAGGAGTCGGAGTCAGAGTCGGTGCATTGTTTGCGGACTCCGACTCCG
Organism: Phrynocephalus versicolor; assembly: GCA_023846285.1. Lineage (NCBI taxonomy): Eukaryota > Metazoa > Chordata > Lepidosauria > Squamata > Agamidae > Phrynocephalus > Phrynocephalus versicolor. Next base: position 39,155,292 of record JAHTLZ010003542.1, read on the forward strand.
ACTCCAGGTACCCAAAATTTCCTCCGACTCCACAGCCCTGAACAACAATTCTAATGTTAAATCAAGGCAGTTTATTTTTAATTTGGATTGTTTCTAAATTGGAGAGACAGAAATGGGGACTGATGGGATGGGGAAGTGGTGAACCCATATCATACACTTTTTTATATTACTGTATATTGACTACTATGCCTGTGTTTGCACTAACCTAAAACCTGTAACTGGTAAAAAGACAATACCTTATGTGTTGCATCAGTCCATAAGATATTCTGTGAAAAACACATAATGCTATAATTGTCCTTATTAGGGTTTCAGTCTGATCACACTTGCCTGGGAGTAAGTCCCAATGAACTAATTAAGATTACTTTTACTTTTAAAATAATATTTATAGGATTGCATTGCACTTCAAGTGTTTACACTTACATAGTTAAGGGGCTTACTAGTATCCTAGAGATTAACCATGAACTAATACTTAAAGTTAATTAATTTGGCAGATTAGTCTCTGCAACTTAATCAAGATTACTCAGCTTATGTTAACATGGAGAAGGTTTTAGACCAGTGTCTTAAGAAACTTTAACCACAAACTACATCCACTTCATTTATTTACATACTTCCTTATGCTATTTATTAGGGGCCTATAAAGGTATCACCTATGGACTAGTCTTGCATTTGCATATTTCCTTGTTTGTAATACATTTCTTTCCTCCTGCTGTATAAAAGAATCATTCCATTTGCAACATGTTTATAAGCATTCTTCATAAAGTCCTTGTTCATATTGGGCCACACATACTCCTACAAAAGGGATGAAGATTTTGAATTTATTCTTTTAAAAAACGATTGTTGCAGTTCAGCACGGAACAGCACTTACTCTCTTGCTCATGGAAATATCTACAACATAGTTTTTCCATATTAAGAATGTTGTAAGACACTAACAATTTGACACCGATGATATCCCCCCCCCAACTGTGATATAAAAAGCTATGGGTACATTTCCTAAACTTGGAGCTGGGCAGGTCACCCAAGAGAATTAGTAGTAAAGAGGGAAAAGAAACATTTTTTGCATACAATACTGTGTTTCTAAGGGCTGAACTTTGACTCATGCTTTAAACATGAAGTCAGTGTGTTAGAACTTGAGTGTGGGGGCAGCATGTAGACACTAAAAGGGTGGAGGATGTTCCATGCAGTACGGTAGATGACTAAATGCTGTCTGCAGACTTCAGCACACTTCCTGAATCCTGAGAGTAGACCCTATTAACACAGTGAACCTGCGTTTGAAAAAAAATGCATAGGACCAGGTTAATAGGTCCTTTTCCAAGGGGAAAGGTGGGGTAAAAATACTCTTAAAAATAAAAATAAATATCAAGTACAGTGGTACCTTGTATAAAGGAATTAATTCATTTCAAATGAAATTATGCTAAGAAAATTTTCCTTTATACAAATTTTCCATAGGAATGCATTGAAAATGGAGTAATCCCATGTTTATGTTGTACAGATTCGCCCCATAGGCAAGTATGTTAAGCAAATTTCCCCTATCTCTGGAATGTTTTATGTTGTACAGATTTTATGTTATACAAACTGTTATACAAGGGTCCACTATAAATGTTTTAATGACAGGAAAACCAAATATGCACTTTAAAATACAAGTTAAATTATTTTCCTTTCAACCATATTAAATAATGCTGATTACTAGGTAAGTGTTAACCTGATTACCTTAATCGAAGGTGTTAACCTGATTTTTACAGTAGTATTTTAGTGCTACTGTAGTGCTACAGTTTACGGGGCTAAAACAGGGCTGGAGAATTTTCCTTCTATGAAGGACAGCTGAGCCATGCAAAAAGTCAATTCAGAATCAGAACTGATGGCAGGTGGCAGCACTGAAGGCCTGCTAAAACCTTCACCTCCCTGTGCCATCCACACAAAAACAGAGCCAATTCTAGGATGCAGGGCAAAAAGTGAGAGCAGACTTCCAACATCCAGACAGCTGGAAGACACTAACAGCAACATGACATTAAGTTGAAGGCTCTCTAGTTCTCCACTCTAGGCAAAAATAGTGTTTCCTTATATGCCAGGTCAAGTTCAGAAGACTGACACAACAGGCTGAGGAAGAGGGTTAGCATAGACTGGAACGGGTCCAAAAACCTTTAAGGGCTAAATAAAATATTAGCTGCGATGATATGTCCAGAAATTGCCAGTGCCAGGTGAGTGCCCTTCAACACCGCTAGACTGACACATCCTACTAGAATAGATCCAGAAAAAAGAGCCATGTGAAGTAACAGAGAAAAGTTTTGTGAGAGACAAATGTGCTGGAAAACTTTCTGAGCAAATTCCACTTGTTAATTCTAACTCAAGTAGATGTACTGAATCAATGGGACTTGTTAGTTTAACATCTATGTACATCCCAACTAAACACAGTGTTGTATGTGGATAACTACTACCAAAATCAGACTGTTAGCATATTCACCACAATATTTTGTGCAGGATAGTAAAATCTTATTAGTCAGATATTCTTTTCCTTCTTCTTATCAATATGTTAGCTTTTGCATTTTTTTGCATCTGTGCAAAAATTCATGTTTCTCTTCTTACTATTTGAGTATGAAGACTATACTTTTGATAAATTGGTTAAGGGATCAGTTCTGTTGTTCAAGGATCTGCATGAATGAAAGGAAACTACAGCTAGTATAAAATGCAGCATCCAGATTGTCTAGCATGCACTTTAAATACTATATATCACTGGAGTTGCACAAACTCCACTGTTTTCCAATTTGTTACCCAGTCCAACTTGACACTAGTTTTGACTTATACTTCAAATTACTTTGGGCCAGGCCTTCTAAAAAGATTGTCTCCTCTTACACAAAACTTTCCCTAGTTTGAAATCTTCATCAGAGACTTTGTTATACTGTATGCCCCATCACTAAAGATTTTTGACATGTAAGGTTTTTGACATATATGGCACTGCCTTTTCTCCAGCATCACCAAAATTGTGTAATGCCTTCCAAAGGATGACCAAGGTAGCTCCATCACTGTTTTAGATAACAGCCAAAACTTTATGGCTCTGCATTTGGTTTTTAAAACTCATTTGACTCAACTTAATGTTCTCCTTTGCATTTGTGACTCCACCTGTTATACATGACTTTGAAGGCCTCAATGGGCAGAAAAGTTGTACTCATTTTTTTTAAATGACAGTAATAATTACTTTGATATTGTTTGCCTTATGCAGAAGAAACTCATATCCAAAAGCTTCTTTTACAACTCGAAGAACTTGGATGAACAAACTGCATATCAATTTAATTGGCACATATATACTACACAAGAAGTCCTAGTGGTCTTTCTGGTCTGAGGACTTTGGAAATTATTGTTAACTTCAAAGAAGATTCCTTTCAAAGGTATTTATTATAGATAGGAAGGCAAGGGATATTCTACAGAAACAATATCAAAAGCAAGTCCAGAAATAAGAGTACTGATAAGAATGGAAAAATAGAGAACTGTCTACTTTTCCTGCTTAAGTTTAGTAGTTTTAGGCAAACTTTTCCTCATTATGGGTCTTTGTAGGAAGGAAGTAGAAAGCAACTCAATGGCACATAACAATAATCTTCATTAGCAAATTCTGGCTCATTAGACAAAGAACTGCTAGCTACCTGAGGATGTCTGATGCCTCCCTGGTAAATGTGATGAAGCTTGGTCAACTTCTGATGCAGAGGCAGGAGACTCTTTAACTTTGAGCCATGTGCAGCCCTCAGTCTAATCCAATGCTATATCTGGTCTAATTTCAAAACCTCTCAGAAAGTGAGCATGACAAAAATCTGGTTTACAAAATGAAAATAATGGATCTGCTTTGTCTGTGGCAAACTTCAGGGCAGATAGAGGAATAAGGAACAGTTTGCCTACAGCTGGTAGTACTGCCTGAGTTGATAACCACAGAACTGTTTGGACACATTGTAGCAAATAAGCAGACTGACCTCAAGAGGTCATTTTAAACCAGACATTTCCTTCTTTCAGAAAACTGTGAAGAAACCCAAGTATCAATATTTTGTTTAAAGAAATGAAACAATGAACTGGTTACAGGTAGATGTTCTCAAAAACACATTTCATATAAACATGCCTAGTAGAGGGAACCAACAATGGTTCTATATTGCATCTGGATTTATAAAGATGTCAAGGACATTTGTATTCAATGAATGGACATAATTTTCATTAGCAAATTTTTCAGCAATGTTTCAAAGATGATTCTTGGATTTAATTTTGGGCTTGGATTTTTAAGTTTTAAAGCCTCACCCATGCCAGTACATCTTTTAATTATGCCTTTTGTTTTTAAATTATGTGTTTTGGAGGACCCAGTTTCAGTGCTCTGATTTTTCTGTGATTATATAGTAAGGTGCAGATTACCAAATGTATGAATTTTACTTGTAGGAAATTAAGACATAATTCAAAGAATAACTAAAAATTCCAGCAGAACACATTATTCAGTGGGCAATGTTGTTTATACAGTAGCTCTCAAATAAAAAGAAAAAAATCCAGACAATGTATTGGCAAATAGGTTAATAAAATTAAAAAACTCTTTCTGTAGTCCTGCACTCAAACATGCATGCAATGAGAACACATATGGAACCTGTACGTTCTTAACTATATATGGAATTTCAAACCACATTTTCTGATAAATTTAACTGAGGGCTTTTTACATTTGTGTCATATGAAATATAGTAAAACCCCCCCCCCATCTATCACGGGGGTTAGGGCCCGACCTGACCCGCTATCATTGAAAATCTGCAATATGCCGATGCAGATCAGGTTGGGCCTGGGGGGTGCACGATGTTTAAAATGTCTTTAATCAACGGAGCCAAGACATTTTAAACATTGCATGCTGCTACTCTCAACCTCCCTGGGCATGGGGGAACGGTGCATGATGCCTCCACTGACTGGTGCTGGGGTGGGGGAGAAAAACCTTTATTTCCCCACCCCAGTGCCAATCAGCTGGAGCCCAGGGCTTTTAAAACCATTTCCCCCTCCCTCAACCCCTGGACTCTAGCTGATTGGTGCCAGGGTGGGGAAGAAAAACCTTTCATGGTACTACTGTACTGCGGTCCCGCGATGTAGCGGGACCACAGTATATGAACCGTGAAAGCGCGGGGGACCACTATAATGACATTTGAAATTTTTGCCACAGAACAGCACTTATAACTGCTACTAGAAAGTAATATGTTTGATCATTTCTTTAAAAGGCAACCCATTATGAGTTGTATTCTACCAACACCTAAAGAATATGGCTTTATTTAGGAGGTCAAACACACAGGGGAGAAAACCAAGAATTCTGCCTTGATATCACTGCTCCTAAGCATCACAGAGAAAATTTAAAGCATGCATAAGCTAATCAACGAGAGTTCAAAAATGTTTTTTTTTGGGGGGGGGGGAGTTCCCATGCTTGGAGATATAGCTGAAAAGTAATTTCCTCAATTTTTTGTACAAATCAGGATGCCAAACTAGCTTCCAATTGCTGTGATACAGAAACTCTGGTTTACTTTAAGAACAGTAAAACATCCTCCTACGTAAACAATTAACTAGACCTAACATGACTGATAAGGTTTTTCCTACAAGAGGAAGGAATGAGTGAAGGAACCTGGCCTGATTCCAAACTCTTAACATTAAGAATACGTCTAGCATCCATATTTTTCACTGTTTTTTTCTAGGTCAACCATACAATGATTCATAAAGGAAACAACTTAGAACAATCAGCAATGCCTATTCCTATCATTGCAAAACTTCCAAATATATTAGTAACAGAGAAACACTGTACTATTTTTAAGATGGGTACAGTCAACCTACTTAAATTCCTTTTTAGTCAATTTATGTGCACTCTGCAAAGACCCTGAAAATGAGAGATAAGCAAAACCTAACAAGTATATCAATATGCATGAAGATTTTCAGGCTTTACCTGCTGCTACTCTTTAAATATTTATGACATCACAGTCAAATTACTTTATTTCAGATCATGATCCTTACTGAGATTAATACATCTGCTATATGTTTCTTAAGGTCACGGTACAATTTTATACACCATGTAAACAATAACTTTGGCCTGAAATGTACTTGTGTTTAGCTAAATTAAACTGGAAATAGAATATAAGAGTATCCCTACAACATTTCACTCATACTTAACACAATCACATTTGTATTAGTATAGTCCTGTGTGACAAATTGTCCCTAGATCGACAGATCTGCAACAATAACTAGGTTCAAAACATGTCTGGGAAAATATACACTAAGCACCATCATCAGTGATCATTTCTAAAGTGTCCCAAGCATCAATTTATTTGTTTATGTATTTATTAGATTTTTTTATACTGCCCATCTGGCAGCAAGGCCACTCTGGGCAGTGCAAGCAGCGAAGAAATTACAAAAAGAGATGAAGGGCAAGATTTAAAGGGGTTTGAAGTTTGACACTTTATTGACTGTTCCTTGGACTGTGTACAAGCACTGTATGTGAAATTTCAGAATGTACTTAGGAGAAGCAGTATTGGTCACACATTATGAGAACTTATATACTGCACAGCAGTAAATGTAAGTACAATAAAAAGGTAACACTAACTAACTGAACATTTCCTAAGTTCATTCCAACCTGACCAGAAGTCTGATTGAACTCTGTGAGACTTCTAAACAAATATGCATACAATTGCACAGCTCTTATCTAAGATCAACACACCTAACTACTGGATATCTCAGCCAAGAGGAGTACTTCATAAACACCAAAGAAAACTAAGAGATTAGAATAAATGAAACTCCAGCCCTTCTTATCCACAAAAAGGCATAAGCTTTAGGCTCCAAACAAGTGCCCTAAAACCCTCCTTATGTTTAGAAGGGTATTCAATATTCTGCCTTTTAATAAATTATTTGTGCTTGAGTACCCACATCAAAGTAATACGAGTCTCCACTCAGAAACATTGTGTATGTACTGAAACCCATCAACCATGGCTTCAGCTACCAATGACTAAAACATACTTATTCCGTGGGAGACTTTAAAATGGCCATTTGTTCCTTGCACCTGCTAGGTTGCCTGCAAAATAAAAACAGTACCGCATGATCTTTTGCCCGCCTAAACACAATCTCTACAGCATTCAGGATTAACTGCGAAAAGCTTATGGAGTGGAAGGTTCCCCACCTCTCCCGTAAATAATTCACAAGGTCCATCTGGGCGAACCAATTCTTGTGTAAACAGGCTCGAGTTGAGCTGAGTTTTTAAACGGGTGCAGCCGCCAACGGCTTTGCGGGCCACGTTAAAGAAAGGCAGGCACCCAACACAACGGAGCTCACACGGTGCTCTTTTCCAGCGCGTCTCCTGAAGGTCAGCTCATTGTCATGTGGGGCAGGCAGGCAACGGGTTCGCGGGAGACCCGGGTCTAGTTGAGTGAGACGTTTCGGTCGCCGACGAAACGAAACCCAGGCGAACCCCCCACCCCACCCGATCCGGCCCATCTGCCCATCAAACGGCGCAGCCGAGTCCTCCGGTTCTTACCTCCGGAGGCCGCCAAAAGCAGCAAGGGTGGGGGCGAGGGGTGAGATCCGACCCCCAAGGAGCTGCCTTCGCCGGCCAGGCTGAAGTAGGAGGAGGAGGAGGGTACGAGAAGGGGGAAGCAAAGACCTCCGCTCGCTCGCTCGCTCGCCCGAACCCCTTCTTTCTTTCCCTCCCTCCCGCCCCGCCGCCAAACGCCGAGCGAGATCCCGCGTCAATAAACTGGCGCACTCACCGGTGGTGGGGGCGCAGGCTCTCCGGAACCACAAATGGGGTCACGCTCGCCCCTGGCCTCGGGGTTAACGATGATGATGATGATGATGCTCTCCGCTTGGGATTAGGGCGAACGGGACCGGATCCTTTTGCGGGCGGGCTGGACGGAGCGGCACATGAGTCGGGAGGGGAGCCTGCTGGCGGGTGGGGTGGGGTGGTGGTTGACCTCCTACTTCCTCCGCCCGACCCGGGTCTGGCACGCAGTTCCAAGGCGGCGGCGGCGCCCGGCACGGCTTCCAGCGTCCCCCGCTCGCCCTCGCGAAGAAGCGCCCGGGGACCAAAACGGGTCCGGCGGCAAACACGGCGAAAGGCACCTCCAAGCACCGGCCTCGGGCTGCATACGCCGGGCTGCTCACCGGCTCCGCGCACACGTGGGGCGGCTTAAAAGGGCGCCCGCTTCGTGCTCCTCCTCCTCGTCCCAGCAGTCGGCGCTCTTTCGGCGGGCGGATTGGGGGGGGGGTGGTGTTGTTGCGTGGTCTCTGGCGGGCTGGCCGGTGCTACGTGCCGGGACCCCACGCCCTGAGGCTCGCCGGAAAAAGAAAGGGGAGGAAATAAAGCCACCCGAAGGACCTCGCAGGGCTTTGCACCGGCGCGCCCGCCCCCCTGCCCTTTCGGCTGAAGCCGTCCCGCCGCCCGCCCGCCTGCCCGCCCCGAGGAGAGGTTAACCCGGTCGATGCCGCCGCCCACTGCCTGCTCTTCTCGCCGCCCGGGCTTTCTTTGCCGGCTGGGCGGGCCCGAGGCTCGGCTTCTCCATCGCTGGCCCTCCCCGATTACCTCATCGCCTAGGCCCTGCTGCTGCTGCTGCTGCTGCTGCTGGGGCGGGAGGGAAGACCCGGCGCCTGGGGTGTGTTCCTAAGCAACGGCCTCCGATACACCAACAACAGCTGATCCCAGCACTCGCGGCATGGCGGCAACGTTGCCAAGCCTCAAAAAAATCAAGGCGCGACCTTCGCAAGCGCGTCCTTTGGCTCTTGAGGAGCTTGGTTGGGAGCGAAGTTTGGTTTCCCAAGTAAAACCCCTCCGGTCCTGGCCTCATTTAAGAGCTGGCAAACAACTATGCAAATATGAGGCAGGAAGCAAACGTTATGCTAAACTGCAGCTAGTTCATCACTTAAAAAGGGGCAAAGAGAGAAGTCACTTGAGAACTCTCCATAATCCATGTAAATTGGCGTGACTCAATTTAGATGCGTTCAAGAAAGTCCTATTGAATACACCAAGATTTGTCTCTCTAGGCTCAAGTTGTAAATCACTCAATACACAGTGCTGATATAAATAATATAATGACAGAAATTAATAAACCGAGGCCTCCTGCCATAACAATATCCATTTGTTATGTGCCATCAAGCCCCTCTGAGGTATGGCAGCCATATAATGTAATGTGTCCTCTTCTCAACAGTCCTGCTTAGCAATAGCAAATTCAAGCCTGTAGTCAATCTCATGGTTGATCTTTTGCTTCTCCTGCTGCCTACTGCTCTTCCCAGCATTCGTATATTTTCCAGAGAATCCTGACTTCTCATGATGTGCTCAAAGTAGGACAACCTCAGTTTCAACATTTGCCTCCAGAAATACATGTGCAGTTCAGGCTGGATTTGATCTGGGACCTATCTGTTTGTCTTACTGGCAAACAGCACCACATTTCAAATTAGTCACTTTCCCCCTGTCTGCTTTCTCATCGTGAATGGAAATACAAATGCTGATTTTGGTTTTGGTCTCCAGTGATGCATTGTTACACTTGATTATCTTTGGTAGTTCCTTCATTGCTGCCCTTCCAAGTCTCAGTCTGATTTCCTTCTGATTTCTTTGCTGCAGTCTCTATTTGAATTTATGATTAACCCAAGGTATACAAAATCCCTAACTATTTCAATTTCTTCATTGGCAATGTTAAAGTTGTGTAGTTCTTCTGTACAGTAGTTGTGATTCTGCTCTTAATGTTCAACTGCAATCCAGCTTTGGAATTTTCTTCTTTCATTTTCATTAAAAGTTATTTCAAGTCATTGCTGCTGCCATTAAAACGGTATCATCTGCATATCTTATATTATTGCTAAAATTTCTTCTGATGATTTAAACTTCACCTGAATCTAGTCTGGCCTTTCTGTGTGATATGTTCTGCAAATAGATTTAACAGATAAGGGAATAAAATACATCGTTGTCGAACACCTTTGTCTATATAGGAAACCATTCTGTCTTGCCATATTTCATCTTGTGTGTGTGTGTGTGTGTGTGTGTGTGTTGTGTCGTTACAGTCTTGACCGACTTACTTCGTGACCCCATGTCTATGGAGTTTTCTTGGCAGGAATACTGGAGTGGTTTGCCAGTTCCTACTCCAGGCGCCTACAGCACCTGGTATTCCCTGGTGATCTCCCATCCAATTACTAACCATGGCCAACCCTGCTTAGCTTCCGAAATCAGGCGAGATCGGGTGTGCTTAGGGCATCTAGGCAGCTATATTTCATCTTAATGGTAGCTTATTGCCCACAGTGCAAGTTACACATCAGGTCAAGTGTTTCTTTCAGAACAACCCATAGTCTCTTGTGATCTACTACAGTCAAATTATTTGCTGTAGTCTACAAGGCATTGATCTTCTTCTGAAACTCTTTGGTGTGCTCCAGTAGCTGGCGGATATTTGTGATATCATCTTGAGAGCCTCTTCCGTTTTAAAACCCTCGGTTGAACATCATAAATTTTCACTCCATACAAAGTAAACACCTTGTTGCAACACTCTGAACATGCAATAGTTAACCCTAATAGGTGAGAGGGCTAGGTTCTTTTTTTCTGGTGAATGTTCTCAAAGACTCCTCAGGCAAGAAGTGACTCCTGCACTACTCATCCAAGCAGCTTCGTAAGTCCGAGGAAAGTTAGTGGCATGTACTCCGTTTTATAGTTCACCTTGATTTCACATACCCCCTGGTCTGAATAGGCTCATAAGTTGGACAAAGGCCTGAACAGGCTTGTTAGGTGGACAAAGGCCAAGGGTGCTTGAAAGTTCCACCTATGCAACTTTTCCCAACACCCATTAAGTATGGGTCATTAGCTATGGCAGTGGTTCTCAACCTTCCTCATGCCGCAACCCTTTAATACATTCCTCATGTTGTAGTGACCCCTTGCCCTGCTTGGAAGATGCCACAAGCTCCCTTTGGCAGGCCACTGACATAAAGAACTTTCCTCTGCAGGCACCCTCAGCCAATCGCAGCCTCCAGTGCCATTGACTGACATCCCCTCCAACCTATCAAGCTGTAACTCACTCCTCCTCCCCCCAGACCTAAACTGTTTTTGCCTTTTTCTTCACTGGCTCATGGCAACCCCCATGAAATGTTTGTTCAACCCCCAAAGGGGTCCCAACCCCTAGGTTGGGAACGACTGAGATATGGCATTGTGGTGGAGTTGTGAAGTGCTTCTGATTTGTCTCAAGATTGATCAAAGTACCGCTTGATAAGCAGCAGACAGACTGTGTCTAAGTCTCCCACCTCTGCTGAGAGAGGGGTTTTCAACACTCACATTAATGGCTTCCCTGACCCCTCTCTCAACTCCCCTCTCTTCTCTTTCTAATACAATACGTAAACCGTACATCCTCATCTTCGCAGGAATGGAAGACCTATTGAGATTATCAACCCCAAAAGGCTACTAGTTTCTAGAATGCTGTGAAAGATTTTCCAGATAGTACAGTGATTAGTGTAAAATACAGAACTCACAGAGGAAATTGATACAACTCCTATTTCCAGGTTTCCAGTGTTTCTTGGTATTCTGTAAATCTAGGTTGAGAGCAATAGAAGAATGACTTAATGTCATTACGGAGCCTTGGCACTAGTAGAGAAGTGAAGAAGCAACAACCCCCCTCCATCACTGGGACCTCTCAGTGTCATTCAGAGTCCATCCACGATTGTTTCTGGCTAAGAGTTTCTCATTAATGAAGACTAGTTTATTACAGGATAAATTTATCCTGCATGAGAACTGATTTCTTTTCTTTTCTTCCTTCCTTTTTCTCTCTCTCCTTTTTTTTTTTTTTGGAGGGGGGTAGGGGTTAGCCTGTGTGATTCCAGATTCTATTATTTCCATCTGTCCCTTTCTCTAGTCTAGGAAAATCCCAGTTCCTGTGGGTGGGTGTATAATTAGAAGTCGCCTGGCATCAGCTGTGATATCATGTGTGGTGTGTTTTCAACACAGAGCAGGGTTGCCTCTCACTGACTCACTAAATGGGAGGAGAAGGGAGAGTGTTCTCCCCAGCATTATTGTTTCTCACCCTCTGCTTCATGCCTGGCAGGATTATTATAAACAAATTTATCCTACAAAGAAATAAAATCCTAACAGCTCTTAGCTCTCCTTCAAAATCTATGGGTCTGAATACACTGGAAAGTCAAATTGGAGCAATTCAGCTTTGCTGCGATTTGATTTGCAGCCTATCATATTTGAATCGCCATCGGTATTCATAAAGGGACTTCAGATTGATTCAGAAGCTCACTGTTCATACTAGATGTAATGTGATTCACATTCTACCCCCTTCTTTTTTTACTTCTGCTGGTCCTGCCTCTTGTAATCCTTTTAATGGGCACAAACACAGGAAATAATAATGAAGACTCAATGATGAGGTAATAGGGTGATCTAGTGCTAATTTCATATATGTATGATGAAAGAATTAATAAACGATCCGAGAGACAAAAAATGTGGGGTTGTATTCCCCAGTCTTGAACATCATACACTGACTGCCTACTTCACCAAAATACAGTGATATCTCTGATAACGAATTTAATTGGTTTCCAGAGGCAATTTGTTATAAGAAAAAAATTCATTATCCGAAATGCGGGTTCCCATTGAAATGAATGGGAAACCAATTAATCCATTCCGGAGGTCCAAATAAAGGCAAAAAAGCTGGGTCCCCCCCCCCGACCTCTTTATAAAGTGAACTTTAAAGGACTGCAGTGCTGGAACACCCCCAGAACACCCCCTTTGCAGTACAATGCAAAAATGAACAAAATAAACCAGCAGGCTACCCCAGCCTCTTCCCGCCAAAAATGCAATGGAAAGAGGTTCAAATATCAAAAAACCAAGCTCCAAAAAATCACCCAGTCATTTCCGCCAAACGCACAGGGGAAAAAGCCAACTGCAAACCCCAGTTCAGCTCAGCACTCCGTTACAAAATGGAAAGGAATGAAAATGGACAGGGAAAAGCAAGTAAATCTCAGCTTCCTACCTTTCAAAGTTCAAAAGGTCCAAATCCCTCTGCAAAACATGTCCTGAATGGCTCCTAAACACCATGAAAATTTTTTTTGTTACTAAAGGTATAGGAGTCCTCTTTAGCATGTACCACCTTTTGGCAGCATATACTGGTGCACCAGCTGCGAACCTACTTGAAATAGAGATACTGTACTTATTTCAATTGAATTATGAGGATACCAAGAAATAGTCACCACTCCCTGAACCAACAAGAAGACATGTGGACACTTTACATCAGCAGAGTAGGACTGGAACCACTAGGTAATATCATTTTGACTTTAATCTGACCCCTGTTAGCTAAACCTAGTGAGTTTACTAAATTATCATCTCAATTCCCAGGTGTTGCTTAGGCTTTCTGTGTCATTCATTCCCCTTGCCAAGTAGAAACATGTGTATTTTAAACAAAGGCTAAATGGGAAGATATATATATGTGCATGGTCTTTGCTTCTTTTTTGAGCATGGGGGTTACATTCAATCCAAAGCTGCCTCAGTTGTAACCATAAAACAGCAACCATGCTGCTTACTAACTTGCATCTAAGAGATATGTGCCTGGAGATTTTCATTTTGCCAAGAACATTTAGACTGTACTGTACATCTAAAAGCAACTTTTCTGGTAAAATCTATCTTTAGTGGTCTATAAAAGCATTGCCTATTTTTGCAGATATAATGCCCTCCTAGCCTTTAGTTGAGACTACTAGATGCTATGTACATGCAGCTGCCCTTGTTAAGAACTGGAGCTAATAGATCTATGTTATGCCACTATTGTAACAATTGGATGCAGTTCACTTCGAAGTTTTGTTTTTCACACACAAGGGTTACAGTATCAAAAGTAGCATATTTTGCAGTACCTAAACTGATCATCATCAAATACTCTGCTCCAAGTGTTCTCCTTCACTTAAGAGATGGATCTTTTCAGTTATACACTCCAGTTATGCAATGCCTTCTACTCCATAACTTAGAAGAATCCCTCACTTCTTATGGTGGCTACTCCTCAGATAATGGATTTTTTAAATAATTGAAGTCTTATTTCTTTTTACTGATAAAGTGTGCAACTCTATGCCAGTTTTACATTTGTGTGTGTATGTTACAGCATGTCTGTTTCACCTTCTGTTGCTGTTGACTGGTGGCTGTTTAATTTGATTCATGTGAAGTTAATTTGCATTGATTCAGTCTGACACCTATTAGTTTGGGAACATGCTCACATATTGGACAGGATCGAACAGGAAAGTATTTCAAATTTTTGTCATGCAGAAATGCTGAAAATTAAGTCCTAATTAAAGAGACAAATTATTATGGTGAAAAAAAAGAAATAAAACCAATTTATAGGGTGGAATTACTTTTAGAAATGAATTATTTTCCACAAAGAAATGAAGGGCTGACATTTTTCATCTACAAAATATTTTTCCACCTTACTGGATCTGGGTGAGTATCTGTCACAAATATAAATGTTGCAGAATAGGCACAGCAAATTCAAACAAACAAACAAAAATGTAGTAGTACTGTAACTCCACTGAACTTATTGCTATGTTATGTGCTGTCAAGTTGGAACTGACATACAGCAATCCTAATAGCGCTTTCAAGGTAAATGAAATATTTAAGGAATGGCTTTACCAATTATACTCCCCCAGTGAATTTCCTGGCAAAGCAGGGATATTGTTACTAATACATAAACACACTTAAAAGCAAGACTAATTATAAAATGTTTAAAATGGAAAAACATTCAACCATTTTTAAAACAAGAGATTAGTCAGTCAATCCATCAGTTTATTGTCACGGTCTTTAGACAAGTCATAATAGAGATTGGAAAATATACTTTTATAGACCACAACTTGCAGAACTCTGTGTCCAGCATGGTTACTGCCATGCTGCTAATCAGGGAATTCAATAAAGCAACATTTCAAGGTTCTTAGAACAAGAGAGCAGTTCTGTGAAACAGCACCAGAAGTAGAGGTTAGGTATGTGTATCTTTAAGAATGAATCAGTCCCACTGAACTTACCTAAAATAAAATTATAATTACAATATTTCCAGAATGGACGTATTGGAATTCAGTTTATTTTAATGCATCTACATAAGGATTATTAAACTGAGATCCAGCCCATTGCTTTAATTATCAATATTTGCATATTAATATGAATAGATAAACATGAATCTCAGACCATCAGTTTAACTGCTTGGTAACTGAAAATAATAGTATAGCCTGAATATTATTAGAAAAACATTAGCCTGAATGCAATTGGTACTTCTCCTTAGTGTAGGCCTACTGAATAAACAAGATTTATAAAACAATTGAGTTATTGAACAATTGATCTTATGAGTCTTCTAGCTAAGAGTAGCAATTTGATTTAGACTATAATTTAGTCAGCAAAAGAATTTATTATGATTACTTTATTTTTTTATTTTAAAATGAGTATCTTTCAGTCAGCTAGAGTTATTCTACAGTAATTATATAAAAGAAACATGTTCTCTTTCCATTCAGTTGTTTTATTTTATGGTATTTGGTGGACTACCAAGATTATTTCTGTGTCTCATCCAATATTTCAACTAAATATTTGTTAATTTCATTGTAAGTTCTCTTGTGATAAAGTTACATTTTCCACAAATTGTGCAAATACTCTATATGAAATATGTCACAAAACAATTCAAAACTGCAGACAAAGGGCACATTCATTCCTTGAGTGCAAGCATGCAGTAAACATGGGATTGCTAACTCATCAGAAAGTAGGAGAAATGGCATGACTCCTGCTGTTTTACACCACCTCCTGGACATTAACAGCTAGAATTGACTACTGCCAGAGTTGCCAGAACTGCATATGTGCCAGAAATTTTGAGTAAATCATGATGAGTTGTTTTCAGAAACATCTAGCAGTATCATTTTTCATTTCAAGAGCTGTATAAACTGTAATTCACACGGTATACAACATGGCCCACCTGTTCATGCACAGAGCCACCTTATTGCATCCAGCCTGTTCCAGCTCACCATTTTACATGGTATTGTAGAAGGTACCTGTGGAAGGAACTAAAGGGAATGCACAGGGACAAGGCTTCTGGCTTCTCTCACCTCTTTTTCCACAGGCTACCAGATATAGGCAAGACAGGCAAAGCCATGGTAGCAGCAGTTCTGGGGATGCTTTTTCACATCCCTTCCTATAGCTCCGTTTCACTACCTACAATACAACAGTTCAGTGCTACAAGGAAGCAAGCCCACCCTAATTAGTGGGATTTACATCTATATTGTATCCATTTCTACTTCACAATAACCAATGGAATTACGTCTTTCCTCCAGAGCAAACCAATTTTGTCAATGGAGTTAATTTTCATACTCACCTTCCATCTGTTAATACTGTTCTGATTTCGGCTGGCATTTTCATTCCATCATCCCACCTGCTTTGTACTGTGGCCATTTTAGACTGTCCAACAGAAGCTCAGGAAATGGGGTGGGTCTCCTGCTGTCTACACATAGCATCCTGTCAGTTCTGCTAGGAACTGGGGGATTAGTCGGGTAAGGAGAACTAGGGAGAGGCAATTGCTGCCTGTCCCCTCTTTTGATACCTGAGCTCTCTGCCACATGCCAGGGAGCCATACCGTCAGTGCCTCCAACCTGTCCTGCCTGCTGGTCAACACCAGGTCAGTCCATAATAAAATCCTCATCCTTTATGATGTCATCATTGATGGGCGGGCTGACTTGGTTTGTTTTACAGAGACCTGGGTGGGGGCAGAGGGAGGGGCATCCCTCACCCAGCTGTGCCCTCCTGGGTTTCTTGTCCAGCATTTGGGCAGGTCAGAAGGCTGGGGGTGCTGTTCATTGTTTACAGGGAATCCCTTTCCGTCAGCAGATCTGCAGTGTTGGTGTGTCCTGGGTTAGAATGCCTTCATCTATTGGTGGGTCAGCGGAACAGGTTTGGCATTGTCCTAGGGTACCGTGCTTCTCGCAACCCTGCACAATCCCTACCAGAGCTCACTAAGTTCATCTCGGCAGCTCTGTTGAAGTCCCCGCGCCTTTTGGTGGTAAGGGACTTCAACATGCATGCCGAGGGTGGGCTTTCAGGAGCAGCTCTGGATTCCATGGATTCCATGGCCTCCATGAATCTGACCAAGCATGTTGTTTGTCCCACCCATAGAGCAGGACATACCTTGGACCTGTTTTTTTCCTCCACGTTGGTGGACTATAATCTGAGACATTGTTCCTCAGCCTATGCCATGGTCAGATCATCATCTGCTGTCCTTTCCCTGTCAATCGGTGCCCCACCCTGTGGGGAGGCTCGTCTCCTTGTGTGGGCCTGCTCCCAAAGGCTGCGAGCTCCTGAACGGTTTCTGGAGGCCTTCGGTGAACTTCCTGATGGTCTGGCTGATGATCCAGTAGAAGCCCTGATGGAAAGGTGGTATGAGGATGTGTCTTCTTCACTGTAGAGATCGCTCCTTGCTGTGGTTTACGGCTGAGCTGAGCGCAATGAAGGAAGAATGAAGAAGGCTTAGATGGGCCCTTGGCCTGATCCAGCATGGCTCTTCTTATGTTCTTATGTTCTTAAGGCTAGAGAGCAGATGGAGGAAGGACCGGTCGGCAATTAACTGGGCTGCTGTTTGCGCATTGACCAGGCGGTACGTTCATGTGGTCAGGGAGGCTAAAAGATCTTATGCCTCCCTGAGAATTGGTGCGGCCTCGAACCGTCAGGCAGAGTTGTTCCGGGTGGTTTGGGACCTCACCAATCCTGGCCTCCTCCTAGTGATTTCACTAGTGAGTCATTTGCAGCCTTTTTAAGAACTAAAATTGAGGCCATCTGAACTGGTCTAGACTCCGGTTGTTCTAGCCCCTCCTCAAGTATCCTGAATGCTGTACCCCCTCGATCTCCTCATCTTGTTGAGTTTGGGCCTGCGTCCTCAGTTGAGGCCTCCAGGGTGCTGGTTCGTTGTAGGCCGGCGGTCTCCCCCTTCGACCCTTGCCTGTCCTGGCTTATTTAATCTGCTGGAGGGAGCATGCCAGAGTGGGCTTTGGTTATCACCACTGCATCCTTCAGGGAAGGGATTTTTCCCTCTCGCCTGTAGGAGACAGTGGTGAAGCCCACTCTAAAAAAAACTGGTTTGGCATCAGATGATTTGGCCAACTACTGTCTGATTGTCAATGTTCCTTTTCTGGGCAAAGTGACTGAGAGGGTGGCCGCCTTCTGGCTCCAGTCGTTCCTGGAGGAAGATCATGTTGTTGATCCATTCCAGTCCGGGTTCTGGCTGTGTCATGGGACTGAGACCTCCCTGGTCGTGCTGCAAGATGACCTCCTCAGGAGGGCTGACAGGGGTTGCTCTGCCTTGTTGGTCCTCCTGGATTTGTCAGCAGCCTTTGATACCATCGACCATGGTATCCTGCTGGGTTGGCTTACCGAGGTGAGGATCAGAGGTACAGTGCTTAGCTGGCTTAGCTGCTTCCTTGGTGACTGCCCCCTGCGTGTGCAGCTGGGGGGGGGGGAGCTGTCGGCTCCTTGGATGCTCCGTTGTGTGGTGCCCCAGGGGTCGGCAGTCTCGCCCTTGCTGTTTAACATCTATATGAGGCCGCTGGCTGAGGTCATTAGAGGATTTAGAGTCTGCTGTCATCCATATGTGGATGACACTGAGTTCTATCTCCCCTTTACCACCTCTGCAGTGGAGCCGGTGCGGACCCTTGACTTGTGCCTGGACGCAGTCATGGAATGGACCAGGGCGAATATGCCCAGGCTCAACCCAGAGAAGACGCCATCTCATGGGTACAGTGGACCTCTCCCAAGTTTGGGAGGTACTACCCTCCACCTGGCAGATAGAGTTAGGAATTTGTGTGGTCTTGGATTCGGCCTGGATGCCCAGGTGGCAGCCATCTCCAAGACCGCCTTTTCCCATATTCGACAAATTGCCTAGAATTGCCCATACCTGGATGAGGCCTCCCTGAGAGCAGTTGTGCAGGTGCTCGTGATCTTGAGGATAGATTATTGCAACGCTGTCTACGTGGGGTTGCCCCTGACCCTTATTTGGTGATTTCCGCGGGTACAAAATGTAGTGGCCAGACTGGTGGTGGGTGCGGGCAGATATGACTGCGTCACCCCAGTTCTCGCTC
>JAHTLZ010003542.1:39181253-39200292 GCA_023846285.1 Phrynocephalus versicolor
ATTTATTTATTTATTTATTTATTTATTTATTTATTTATTTATTTATTTATTGTTTTAGGTTCACTTATATATCTTGCTCCAGAAGTGATAAAAGGAATTGATTTCTCTGTAGCCAGTGATCTGTGGTCCTTGGGATGTTTGCTGTATGAAATGTTTTCAGGTACAGTATTGCTTTTACTAATATAACTAATATTAGAGTAAGAACGCAAACAGTAGGTATTAATAATGTGAAACATTAAGATACAAATCATGAATTCATTGATGATTATTTTGGTGGGCACTCTTGCCATAAGATTTAATTTTCCTACAGATCTGTGAACAGCTGTTTGAAGATGTCAGTATTTAGTTATTAAAAATAATACATTTGGTTTGTGATGTGAAATGCAATATAATTTAAGTTAGATGTAGCTGTGATTTCTCTGTGTATTTCTTTTTTTAAAGTTTTGTTTCATCAACTTAGAAGCTTAATTTTTGTGTAAAAACAAACAAGTTTGTGGTTCGTTGAATTATGTCATATGAGATCCAGTCTTTGCAATTAAATCATGCTTTATTATCCAGTCACATAACAGAATTAAAATCAGAGTGTGCAAAAGTTAAATAAGTTAATAAATAAATAAATACTCTCCCACTTCCTTTATTTGTTATATATTGTTGTTTTATTCTCGTTTTGTAAACCGCCCAGAGTTCCTTCAGGAAGATGGGCAGTATAAAAACGCAACTAATAAATAATAAATAAATAAATAAATACTTTTTGTACTAGAATTGTCAGAATCTGAGAACTGCATACTCACTGGCTATTTTGGGTGGGGAATTTGGTGACCTATAGTTCAAAAAAGTAATACTTGCCAGCTCTGATTAGAAATTATTATTTGTGGTTATAATTTGAACTTTGTTTAAAGGATAGTTTGTTGTTACGTGTGAACTCAGAACCATGGATTGTTTCTTCAGACACCCACAAGAGCTGACAGAAAGACCAGGAAGGAAACAGACAAACGGGGAAAACAGTTGATGTGTACAGAGAACTGTACAATAAATCATGATTGAAATAACAGTATTAGTATGCCATATAGCCACTGCCTATATTCTTTTGGTTTTACAATTTCAAATGATTGACTTTCATATCTTTCTGCAGGCCTTTTGCTTTTTCTCTCAGTTTATAAAGGCTGCTGAGTATAATCAAGGAGTGTGTAGACACAAATGGAAAGAAGTAATTGAATCTCAGAGTTAGAGTAATTGGACTTTTTTCAAGCTAAATTTTGATTCTTGCTACAGCTTTTCTTCATGTAGGATGCCTTGTCAGATAAAATCAAAATATACTTCCCGGGTCTCCTCCTACCCATATGTTTTTTACAACATACTGTTGGGTTACACGATTGTTCTCTGTCTTGATTGTGAGAAGTTGGTTCTAAATTTCACAATAGTCATACAGTGGTATTCTAGATTCCATACTGTACAGTATATCATTTTTGATGACATATCTTAAGGTGAGTATTTATGTGCTTGTGGCTGTAACAAACGTTTGTATACTACCTGTTCACTGTATAAATTTTTTACAAGATTTCACTTATAAATTAAGCAATCTCTTTAAGGACAAGAAAATTATTTTTCTCTAGCTATATATGCACATATATGTCAATTATTACTTAAATTTGTTTTATTCGACAGTCCTATATATATTGATTCAAAGGTATTTAGCAGGACTTCCTGCTATTTATATGGGTACAGAATGCAGTCTAAAGAAACTATGCAATGCATTTACTATCTTTTGTGCTGGAAAATTCTGTTAATACAATGATACACATTTTCCAATGATTATAAATAGTATACACATTTGTTTCCTTTTCTTAAAGTTAACAAATAATGGCTATATTGATACATACCAACACTGCTGACTGTTTAATGAGTTATTTTGATTTTGCTGAAAACTGACACACTTTTATGTTCCACATATAGGAAGACCACCATTCTTCTCAGAAAGCTCCACTGAATTAGCAGAACAGATTTTGCATGATGACGCTTTTCCACTTAGACACAGAGGTATTATTCTGCACATAAGTGATTCAAATTAAACCTATCAAATAATTACTAAAATATACAAAGTGGGACAAATTGCATATACAGTAGCTCTTCTCACTTATCAGAACAACTTCCAGGAATGAAATGTTTAATTGTATTTTATCTTCATAGAAGATGGTTTTAAATTTGCCTTTAAAGATTGCCAAACATTTCATTTACCTACAGTTGTGTTGATGCAATTAATCTTTATGGCAGATTACTGGGCAGTTGAAAAATATTGGGGTGCAACTCTTGGTCATGTAAACAGTCTTGAAAAAAATAACATGGCTAAAATGATCATGTTAGTGATCAAGCATATTCTTCTGCCAGTTGATGCTGGGGAACAGGGAGAAGCTGTTTTTAGAAATCTGATTTTAATTATGATACAGTTAAGTTTATTCTTACGTTTATTAGCCCACGGAAGCAGTTTCCTTTCTCATGAAGTGCACAGCAAATAACAGGAGTGTCTGTGATGTGTTTCAGTAGTACATTAACCCCCCCCCCCACCTATCGCAGGGGTTAGGGACCCACCTGACCCGCAGTGACTGAAAATCCACAATATATGGATGCAGGTCGGGTGGGGTGGGGGGCGTCAGCGTGCCACCGCTGCTTCCAGGGCTTCTGGAATACTTTTTTAAAAGCCTCCCAGCAGCCCGTGCAAGAGCGGTGGATGATCTGATCCACCGCGCTTGCTGCAGGGCCATTCCTCCCCAAGCCAGCGCCAATCAGTTGCTTGGCACTGGCTTGGGGCCAGCTCTCCCCCGCAATTTCCATAGAAATGCATTGGCTCAGTTGATCCAGTCACGGAGGCAGACTTCCCTCCGACTTCTTGGAGCAGATCGGGTCTGCCGCCGCCACTTGCCGGGGCTGCACCAAAACTGCTTGGAGCAGCCGCGGCGAGCGATGGAGGGGGATCGGGTCCGCTGCTGCCGCTCACCGGAGCTGCGCCAAGGTTTCTTGGAGCAGTCTCAGTGAGTGACGGAGGGAGATCGGCTCCGCCTGTGCCACTCGCTGGGGCTGTGCCAAGGCTTCTTGGGGCAGTCCGGGCGAGAGACGACGGGAGATCGGGTCCGCCGCTCACCGTGGCTGCGCCAAGGCTTTTGGGGGCAGCCGTGGCAAGCCACGGAGGGGGGTCAGGTCCACTGCCAGGACTGTGCCACAGCTTCTTGGGGCAGCCGCGGCGAGCGTTGGAGGGGGATAGGGTCCGCCGGTGGGACTGCGCCAAGGCTTCTTGGGGCAGCCGCGGAGAAGGACGGAGGGGGATCAGGTCCACTGCCTCCACTCGCTGCGGCTGCACCAAGGCTTGTTGGAGCAGCCGTGGTGAGCAACGGAGGGGTATCAGGTCTGCCTCCGCCGCTCGCTGTGACTGTGCCAAGGCTTTTTGGAGCAGCCGCGGCAAGTGACAGAGGGGGATCGGGTTCGTCTTGGGGAAGGGGAAAAAAGGTTTAAAAACCCAGGCTTTTTAAAAAAAAATTCCCCTTCTCCATACCCCGGGCTCCAGCTCATTGAGGAAGGGGTGGGGAAATAAAGTTTTTTCTCGCCCACCCCAGCGCTACCCAGCTGGAGCCCCAGCAGGTACTGTGGTCCACAATATTGTGGACCGCAGTACATGAACCGTGAAATGGTGGGGGGGGGTTACTGTAGTAAGACTATCAACATGCTACTGTGTTTTAATCACAAATGTAGTGATTGCAGTTCTTTCGTTTCTTACTGGTACTACCTAATTCGTGAATTTGTATTACTCTGGGTAATGGAGGCCTATTACCAAGAAAACCCAACTCCTTGTTGCTACGTTTCTGGATATTAAGACAGTAAAATGATGACAAATTAATTCTTACAGGATGTATACAGTGTGGGCATGTATTTGTTAGAATTTTGGACTTATTAATTTTATATTGAAGTAGAACATGCAGTGTTTCTGTTTTCTAGGATCAACAGTTCTAAAACCATCTTCTGACTTCCTTAATTTGCTTGAGTCTTTACTTCAGAAAGATCCTCAGAAGAGGTAAACCCATGATTTGATGATATTGGTATCTATATTTATATGTACAATATTTATAAATATACCAGTATATGTGTGTAATCAGTCCCCCTTCAAAACAAAAACAAAAACTCCAAACCCTGATATGTGTTGGTTAGTTTTAAAAACCTAGCAGTTTACAGTTTTCTATATTTTACTGTATTTAAAGGTTGACATGGCCAGAGTTGTTGCAGCATCCTTTCTGGAAAGATGCTTTTTCACAGATTTCAAGTGCATCTGTCTCCAGACATGATCCAACATCCAGGTATATGTTCAATATTTTTTTAAAAATGTAAATACTGTTGCATAACAAGTGTAACGTAGCATAGATTGCTATGGGTCAAGGTCAACTTCATCACATAAGCCTCTACGTCAGGGGTGTCCAAACTTTGGCCCTCCAGATGTTTTGGACCACAACTCCCAGAATTCTAAGTCCCTATTCCACTGTCAAAGGACTATGGGAGTTGTGGTCCAAAACATCTGGAGGGCCGAAGTTTGGACACCACTGCTCTACATAAACAAAATGAATTTTCTTCCATGAGATTTACATGATGTTTGTCAGTCTTGGAGGTGCCGTGGACTCTGAGTTTTCCTCTGCAGCAGACTAATAAAACAATTCTGCACTTTCAGCCGTAGTTCTTTTTAGACCATAGTTTTCCCAATGACTAATTAGCTTTGCAGCATTAACCTAGTGTAGAGGGTACTTCAAGAGGTTTTAAGCTGTAAAGGAAATTCTGTGCTGTTATCACACTTTTGACTTTTATCTGATGCTCTGAACCTGCTAGCTGTTGTCTTGCAGTGTATTGCTTTAATGCTTATATGCTCCACCTTTAGTGCACAACTATGTTTCTGAAGTAACTAATAAAAATACAAAATTAGAACGTAGTAAAGCAAAATTGAGGTTTAAAGGCATAAAAATGCAGTAGTCCAGTGCAGAACAGATGGTTTCACCTGTAAAAATGAATAGGTGCCAGAGTAACATGCATGCTCTCTTGAGCTTTTGCAGCAAAAATAAACTCATTTGACATTTAAAACTGTTCCCATTTGGAAGTACATGTTTCCATGTAGATAAAAGGGCTGGGTATTTTTAAGTGTTGTCCACCCACATTCTGTCTGCCTTTGGCCCTTGTATTGGCAGATCTTGTCTGTGGGGATGGACCCCTGGCTGAGCTCTGGACATCTTTGGTCTGGGATATTCTAGTGAAGGGCATTTTCAGACATTGTGGAGAGGCTTGCACATTTACCTGACATGCATTCTGTTTTGAACTCATTTGATTTAGATTTAACTTTGTGTTTAAAACTAAGCATCGATGCAATGTTGAATGCTCATTAAATTAATATTAATTCCATTGTGTTTCTATGAAGAGCAATTTAAATCCTTAGAAAAATGCATTAAATAGAGCCCACTTCCGTTACAGAATTCAATGTGGTTTTATTGTTGTTGAAATTCTTCTGTGAAATTATGCACCCAATTTTGTTTAAATGTGAATGAAATACCTAATAAATTTTGTTTGATTTGATAACAAATACTTCAACTTTTCCAAATCCTTTGCTTATGCATAAGTAAGCTGTTTTTGCAAGTGTTCATACTGCTTAAAGTTCTGAAACAAAACTATACATTAAATTCAAAGTAATTTTCTTCTTTCCTCTCTAATCAGCTGCGAAAATTCCAAATTATTCGTAACTGGAAAGTCTGAGAATGAATTAGAGGGAGAGAGAGCCCCAGAAATTACCTCTCGGGAAACAAAAAGCAATCAGTTCAACAAATCTTTCAAGATGGGTAAAATTAGTTTCCTCTTTGCTAGCATAATGTAAAATGCAGAAATAAGACCTTCATCCAAAAATTATATTTCTATACTTTGTTCAGGTTGGTAAATTTTTTTTATCTTTGCCAGAAAATCCAGGAGAATTGCGCCCTAAAAGTGCTATCGATGGTGAATTAAATGAATCAATATTTCTGCTCAGGTACGAGTAAAATAACTGCCAAAATTTTTAAAATATGTTTGTAGTATTTAGTTTTCTGGAGGGTAAGCTGAGTGGAAAGGGATTTTTGAAAACTAGAAAGAGTAAATCTTGTAAAAATACAGTCACCCTCTGCCATTTCGTGGCTCAGGAACTGTGGTCCCACTATATCGTGGGTCTGATCCCCCATCACAGCTGCCCGCGCTCCTCCGAGATGCCTTGGGGCCGGCTGAGTGGGCAATCGCATCGCCCCACGCAGCCGGAGCCCAGGGTTTGGGGAAGGGGGGAAAGTTTAAAAGCCCAGGCTTTTAAAATCTCCCCCCCCTTCTCCAAGCCCCGGATCCGATCCCTCATTGCTGCTGCCTGTGTTCCTTTGAGACTCCTCGGGGTTGTGTGATTGCATCGCACCATGCAGCCAGCCCACGCTCCTCCGAGAAGCCTCGGGCCGCGCGGGTGATCACATCACCCGGCGCAGCCAGCCCGCGCTCCTCCGAGATGCCTTGGGGGCGGGGGGCGGGGGACGGGGGGACGATTGTATTGCCCCATGCAGCCGGCCCATGCTCCTCCAAGAAGCCTTGGGGCCGTGCGGGCAGGCAGCTGCGTGGGGCAATCACATCGTCCCCCGCCTGCACAGCCCCAGGCTTCTCGGAGAAGCGCGGGCTGGCGTCGTGGGGCACTGCCTCGCAATCTCCATTGAAATGTATTGGCTCAATGCATTTCAATGGAGAATTTTTTCCCATTGGAATGCATTGAGCCCATGTATTCCAATGGGGAAAATTTTCTCCATTGAAATGCATTGAGCCTACGCATTTCAATGGAGATGGCCCCGTACGAGAAGTCTTGGGGCGGCGCGGGCAGGCGGTGGTGGGACGTCAGTTCCCGCAATGCCACCCGCATGCGCCGCGCCAAGACTTCTTGGACCGGCGCATGCTGCCAGCAGCAGGGGGATGTGATCGCCCACCACCCTCCAGGCCCTGCCTGACCCACATCTGCATATTGCAGATTTTCAGTCATTGCAGGTCGGGTGGGTCCCTAACCCCTGCGATAGGCGGGGGGTTACTGTATCTGCATATTTCAATTCCATTTAAAAGTCATTACTATAAAAAGAATGAATCCCTTATTGCCATATTTTTTTCAGATATATCCTGACTTTGGTGAAATACTACAATTGCGGTGTATTAATCATACAGAAACTCTTTTTAAGTTGTTACAGCAATTTTTTTCAGGGAAGCCAGGTGTTCTAATCAATGAAGGAAACTCAGTCTTGACTGATATGATTTATAAGTAGAGGTTTTATAAAGGATTAAAAATAAAGAGAATACTGTAATTACTGACCTAATGTGCTTTCCTTGTATATATTGTTTCAGTTCTCGGCCCACCCCCAGAACTAGCACTGCAATAGAAATAAATAATGCTGCAGCTGTTGTTCTATCTCCAGATTCCTTACAGAGGTCATCTACTTGTCCTTCACCAAAGGTGAGTGTGGGATGAAGAGAGCAGGAGACCAGAAGCTATTCTGTATGATTGCAGTAGCCAAGCAAGCAAGCAACAGTAATCAGAACTAGGAATCAACACCGCTGAAATCCAAGGAAAATGGCAAATTATTTGATAGTATAAAAAGACACAGACTGAAATGAATTAGAATATAGGTAGCTGCGTTTTGAGAATGGTAGCATGCATTACATTAGGGTTGCAATCTGTATAGTATCCAAAGTCCATAGGGATAAATCTGAAATCTCCATCTGATTTTGTAGAATGCTCCCAAACATAGAAGAAGAACTGATTTTGGATCTCTCCTTCCTTCCTTCCTTCCTTCCTTCCTCTTTCTTTGTATCATACTATTCTAATATGAGAGCTTCATGGGACTGGGAAGAAAAACCCTCTTATTTATAAAATGAATTTACATTAAATGATTTGTATGTATTGCTGTGTTTTTTTTAAAAAAGGAGAAAACGGTTGTTTTAATTTTTGCTTATATTGTAGGCTAAACATGTATTCTACAGTCAGCAGGATATTGAGGCCAAAGTGAAAGACCTTATCTATACAGAATCTGACCTTACTGTGACATCTATAATTGACAATCCAAAGGTACTGCGAAAAGTTATTTGCAAGCCTATTCTCAATAGTTTTTTCAGAGATGTACAGGGCGTTTTGTTATTGCTAGATTTTGCACTGAGTAGATGCATCTTGAATTCCTGCACTTCCACCTAGTGTCCATGCTGCGTTTCTGCAGTTTTATGTGCCATTTCTTGGGACATGATCGTATCATGGCTTAAGAAGAGAGCCAATTCAAGATACTGCCAAATTAAATGCTTCTTCTGTTCCTTCATGGAGGAGCCAGTGGAGTACTAGCTGGTGGTGAATTCAGCTTCAGGCAGGTTCTTAGCCAGACCTTTAAGACAAGTCATAGAAAAGAAACACATTGCTGCTTGTTGCTCTCTCCAGTCGTCTCCTTCTGGGAGTTTATTTTCCTTGCACCTGGAGTGATTCTTTTCTTGTACTACTTTGCAATATCAGACATTCCCAATTGAAGGGTCACTTGAGATTTGATATGTCATTTGGATTGCACCTTTATCCAACCTCAAGCAAACCTATGCAGCCTTCACCAGCCTGCTTGCTACAAAACTCCTGTGTAAACTTAAGTCCTTATTCTATTAGGATCGATTTTGTTTTGACTGGTAGAGCCTAAAGGTATTTGAAGAAACTTCTAGATTTGGAAATTTCAAACAACGGGGCGTATATTCTGGGTGTTCTCATTATAGGTTCTTGCCTTTTGTGGAATCAGCAAATGTCTTGGAATGCTTATTCTTATATATTATTCACTTGTATTGCTTTCATCTCACTCTTTCACATTTGTGAAATTATTACTTATTATATCACAACTGTAACATAGATTACACTGAGACAAAATAATTTCCCTGGATTTCTCCCTCCTAAGAAGGACTCATTGCTCCTTTGAGATCCATTTCATTGGAGGCTGTGAGGCTTTGAGGAGTGGGCTTTAACACTTGCAAATTACTGCCATCAGCAAAATAATCTTAACAGCAGTGGCTTCCAGAAATCAAAGACTTCCCCCTGTCCTGCACCTCCAGTAGTTTCCTCATGCACCTTGATGAAGGGTTTCCATGGCAGCCTCAGGATCTTGGCAGGGTGGGGGGGGGTTAGAATTTTATTTTAAAAATTGCTCTGCTGTGGTGAAAGACATCATCTGCCTTGCATGGCATAGCTGTGTGAACAGGACTTCAGACATAGTCTGAGTACACTAATGCAACTTAGGCTTTCTTTGCTGTTTTATTTATTGACTTCCTTGAAAATATATTTGGTTATTTTATAGTTATTATAGTATAAACTATAGAAACAAGGAAAATATATTTATAATGGAAAGTATAAATAGAAATATATTTATAATAGAAAGTATGTTTGGGGATGGATGTTTATTTTACCCTTGCCTATCAGATGCTCAGAATAGCCACAGACTGATCTCTGCTTTCTCCCTTTCAGGTAATGAAACAAGCACCACAGAGATTTGACATGAAAAGTTTACATATTCCAGCATATTCAGGTATAATCTGTTCAAGTAGTTATGAACAAGGCTTAGATTAAAGTGAAAGGTGATTCTTTGATATTTTAAAAAAAAACTCATATGTATTGCATTTGACAATTTGTTTTACTTCTAACTCCTATGGATGCTAATATGAAGGATACCTACACAAGAAGAAAAGGATAGCTTTTTTAATTGTTACTGTAAAGGAGGGGAAGCATTGCTTCTATATGTGTTACTAGACAGCTTCAGCAACATTGTGTTTTATTGTGTTTCTGGGCCCGTATTGAGGAAGGGCTGCTCGCAGCTCGGTGGGCGAAAAGTCAGTGAAGTGGCGAGTGAAAAGCCAGCTGCAGCAGGGGAGAGATGACTTTCCCCCTGCTGCTGCGGTGGTGGCTTTTCACCCGCTGAGTTACAAGCAGCCCTTCCTCATTGAGGGTCCAGAAGTGTCTGGGAAGAGGACTTGGGCGGCATGGCTAGTGCACAGGCTCTGGCGGTGGCTGCTGCTCTTGGGCTCGGTCTGGTTGCATGGCTCCGGGACAGCGGTGGTGGTGGCTCCTCTGGCCCGCGCATAGCTTTTTTCATTTGGGGAGGTGCCCAGGGGACTGGTGCTTGCCGCCCTGAAATAGTGAGACCTCTGTGCCCTTGCCTCTGGCCATCTCGTTCCGCTTCTATGAGGGCACCACAATTGCCATCAGGACCCACAATCTATATTATGTCAGTTAAAAAAACTTGGAACAGGAAGGCTTTTACCTGGCCTGGAAATGTCATCAATGTTGGCCCCAGGCGGGTCTTACTCGGGAGGCATTACATAGCCTGGGGGCAGCTGCCAAGAAGGCCCTATGTTTACAAGGTATCCCTCTCACCTTTTTGAGATTGGCAGCCCCTTGATTCTTACCCACTGTGGGAGTGCTAACTTTTTGCCTGCTGTGGTGGGGCAGGCTTTTTGCTGAGCATTGGGCGAAGGGCTGGCAAGTGCCACTTCAATCCTGGGGCTGTAGCAGGGCAGCCCTGATGCTCGTGTATCAAGACATTGCTTGTTGCTCAAGGCAAACATATTCAGAAATTTTTGCTCATTGAGCAAAATGCTCATTAACTATGTTACTCGTTAAACAAGGTACCACTGTGTGTGTGTCTGTGTGTGTGTATACACATGCTTCGTATATAGCTGTTATCAAAATTATTCAATTCCCATTGTAGTTATTGCAAATCAGATTTATTGGCAACATTTACAGACTTTCAGCTGTTTGCAATGAACAAATCAAACAGGCATTTGAAGTAGTTCAGCACAAAATAAATGGTTCAAGTTGGCTTACCATGATTCAACTCAAAACACAACTTTTGATGCATTTTGCAGTTTCTAAATTTTTCAACTCCTGGAATAGAATCCCTTTGAACAGCGCAAATGTGCAAGCAAAATAGTCAGTGTCTCAAGCTAACTGATGCAACGAATCAAGGGTTTCATTAATTGCATCAGGTGTGATTGAGGTAGAACACATGAAATGCCTGAAGTGGCTAGGAGTTTGTGGAGTGTCACTTTTAACTGCATGTTAGAAATATGGCCAAGTAAAATCAGTGGTTCAAAAAGTTACGAGAAGAGATCATCACCCTTCACAAGCAAGGCACATGATACAAAATGACACTGAATGTGCCGAGGCACCTTTGGAAGCATGGTATTCAAGTTCAAAGTTAAAGGAACAGTTGGTCCACTCCCTGGATTTTGGGATGCTACTTTACCCCACCTATGTTTTATTTTGAATACTGTGCTTTTTAAGCATTGACATATATCATTATCTTTTTTAAAATGAAAAAAATTACCAAAAAATTTCCGTGTTTAATTCTTTCTGACTCCATGTGGAAACAAAAATGTTCTGTTCCCATTGCTGGAGATGATCAAGAGGAAATTAGACCAACTCCCTGTGAAATATAGCAGTACTCTGATTCTGATTTCTGCATTGAGCAGGGAGTTGGATTCTGTAGCCTTATAGGCCTGTTCTAACTCCATTGTTTTATGATTCTATGCTATTTGTTCACATCAGAATTCAGATACAGACACGGTTCTTTTTTCTCCACCAGAGCTCCTTAACAGAAATTCGTGGTGAAACTCCCCCTTTATTCCATACTTGATTTCGTGCAGGAAGCAGAATGAAAGATCATGCAAGAAGCAGAATGAAAGAAGGCTCTGAATTGTCACAAGACCCAGTGTTTTGGCACAGATCCACTTAGCAGAACATCTTGACAATGCTTCTAAATAGTACTTCAGGAAGTGTTCCACAGGAAGAAATTTTACAGGCTGATAATGATCTCCCTTTTGTTTTGCTGAATAGGAAATGTGTTTCATACTACAAGTTTATTTTAAAAACAGCTTTATACCTTGCATATGATGTAATCTGGAAAAAACCCCTCCTGATAACTTTCTTGTACAAAAAAATTAAAAACACTAGGCTGGACCTGACTAAGTTAGTCACTCTCAGGTGCCACTAAAATGGCTGTGGGAAAGTTATCATTTAGTCACCATTGCTAACGTAAACCCCTAGAGAATTTACTATATTAAACAGTACTGTATATAAATGCTGCAATTTTTAAAATAAGTATATAACCTACATATCAATGCTATGACATGGTTGGATAAACTGAGCAGGTGGGCATGGTGAGTATTTATTTCTCTCATCGCCACCCACCTGGATTCTCTTTGCTTCATTGGCCCACCATGATTCCAACCTCACCAGGTGTCATGCTCCTCATTAGCTAGAATTGATTATGGACATAATCAAGGTGGGCACCCAAGACAAAGCAGAGATTCTGCTGGTATACTGCCCATTCTGCTGCACAGTGGTCTCCTTTACTGAAGTAACTGAGCTAGTCTCAGGAATGGTGTTGGAATTCTTTCAGGTTGTTGTGCTGGAAGACTTTAGTGTCAGTGCTGTTACAGATTTCTCAGGAATTGCTCATGTTCTCCATGAGTATTATGGGTCAGTCCCAAGTGGTAGCTGGACCCACTTGTTGTACAAGGCACATCATGGACCCATTATTGGTAGTAGGCAGGATGCTGGTGATATGTGTTTGGGTGTGTGTGTCACTATATAGTTTCACTGACATAGATCATTACCTTGCGGGGTTTAGATTTTCTGGAATTCAGGGCCACTGCAGGGTGGGGGTGGGGTGGGGAACAGTTAAGGCAGCTGATGGGTCCAAATGCTTCCTGACAACTTTTGGAGTATTTCCTGTTGCCTCTGCATGTGATTCTGTCAAAGCTATGGCTGATCCCTTGAATGGGGAAATATCCAAGATGGTGGGCACACTTGCTACTGAGTGTTCTCTCCAATGGAATAGAGCCAAACTATCAAACTGGTTTATTAGGGAGCTAACAAGAATGAAATATATAAAATACTGTACAAACAATAGCAGAAAACTCTGAGGAAGATTAGAATGCTTTGTCCTACTCCACAGCAGTGATGGCAACACAGAAACCTTCCTTTTCTGCCACCATTGGTTCTGCAGAGTCATTCAACACAGGTGTATGAAGTGATTAAATGTCTGCTAGGCTGTAGCCCAGCTGTCTAGATGCCCTAAGCCAGGCATGTCCAAACTTCAGCCCTCCAGATGTTTTGGACCACAACTCCCAGAATTCTAAGCTTAGACTGCCAGTGACAAAAAACTGTGGGAGCTGTGGTCCAAAACATCTGGAGGGCCGGAGTTTGGACATGCCTGCCCTAAGCACATCCAATCTCGCCTGTTTTTGGAAGCTAAACACGGTCAGCCCTGGTTAGTACTTGGATGGGCGACCACAAGGGAATACCAGGTGCTGTAGGTGCCTGGAGTAGGAACTGGCGAAAAAATAATGGCTCCTACCTCTTGAACTGTCTCCCAAGTAGAAATCCAGCTGTCATTCTCATTAGCATCATTAGATGTAAGGCTAAGACCTTTTGTTTTCTGGCAAGCATTTAGTCCTTGGTGGCTATTTCAGTCTGTGTTTGTTATATTGTTCTCTTTTAACATTCAAATATATAATGTCTTGAGACTGTAAATCTGATTTTTTTTTTAAAAAAGTACCATTTTAATGGTATGTGCACATTTAACTAAAGAATGTATTGGCCAAAATACTAATGGGTTTTTATGTTACTGCTTTGCAGTTTGTGTAATTGCCACAAGTTAAGAGAATAGCATAGCTGCCTAGATGCCCTAAGCACATCTGATCTTTCCTGATTTTGGAAGCTAAGCAGGGTCGGCCCTGGTTAGTACTTGGATGGGAGACCTCCAGGGAATACCAGGTGCTGTAGGCGCCTGGAGTAGGAACTGGCAAACCACTCAAGTATTCCTGCCAAGAAAACTCCATGGATATGGGGTCATGAAGAGTCGGTCACGACTGTAACGACACAACACACACAAGAGAATAGCATAGGCATTTGCTGTCGCAAACTGAATTATATTACTACTTGACTTACAACAGCAAATGGATATGTGACTCCTTAACTTGCAGCTATTTGATGCTGAGAATTACACCCATTGCATTATGCTGATTTATATAATTAATAAGATTTGGCCATTGCTTAAGATTCTGAAGGTAACAAGTGGTGATAAAACTTTTTTAGTACTGCGTTTTCAAAATACACTCAGAGGCAAATTGTCATGGAACTATTATTTATTTTTGTCTCCTGTGCAGCTGAGAAACTGTTGATGCTGAAGGAAGTAGAATGGAATGACTTTTTGCAGCATGTATGTGAGCTGGTTGACTCTCCAGAAAAGACTACAGGAGCAGCCCGAGCTAAGCTGAATTTGCTTTGCTACCTGTGCACTCTTGTTACCAATAAGGAAGTAGCTACTAGGTTAATCAGCACAAAACTGGTACGCTTTAAAGCTGGTCAAGGGCCAGAAAGATGATGTGTCAGTGAATGTGTAAAAGTCAGCAATGTTTTCTTGTGGGGCTTGTATTTGAAGAACTCTAAGGATGCAATCCCATATACACTGACATGGAATGAAGCCCCAATTATTTTAACCTTCATATGTTCAGGTGATCATCTGAATATGGCTCTCTTATGCTTTGATTAGGAAGTGCATTCCCCATCCTGCATTTGGTTGGCTTAACACACACCATATTTTGATACTGTATTAAGGCCTGGTTAAATAGCCAGGATGTTTAGGGTCAACTGATCATAATTGAATGCTGATTTGCCATTGCTTGCTTGATATGACAGACTGTAGATTGCTTTTCGGTAATAGGTTAAATTGTTTCCAATGATATTACTGTGTCTTGAGATCCATTGGTACTGGTATTAGTAATATATTGTTTTGATGAATGATACCTTATATAATATATATTATATGGTATCTTTTTGTCCAGGCCTTTCAGCTGCCTTGCAGTATTACAAGTAAAAAAGTAATATTACATGTGCCACATATTTATTCCTTAACTATTAGTAAACCACAATGAGCAATTGTATACATTGGTGTGGGTTTTTCCATTCTAGTTTCCTGTGCTACTACAGCAGTTGCAGATAGCTCCAAACTGGGATATGTAAGTAACAATTCCGAACCAATGTCTTTTTAATATTTAAATATTGGGAATGTATGAGGCTTTCACTGAGTCCTTTCAAAAGAACACTTAGAGCCTCTGCACAGATCACAGGACAGGAAAGCAACAGTTACTTCAGCACATTGTCTGAAAAAAATGTTCCCATCTGCATACTTCCCTGTCTTTGAAAAACAAACAAATCAATCTTTACAAGTGCATGGGATCAGCTTGCTCAGTTTTAAATGAAAGTTTCAAGTTTCATACATATGAGTTCATAAGAGAACATCTAAACATTTCAGGGAAAAAAACCCACTGAAAAAAGCAGACAACAAAATTTGAAGCTTTGAGTTTGCAAGAGCTAAAAAGAGTTATTAATGAAAGGACATTTTCGAGGTCACTGATCTCTAGGATCACTGTAAATTGGAGGCAACTTGATGGCATATAACAACAAAAATTCCAGTGGTCTTTAGAGCAACCTGCAGTATTCCATCATTTTGTTATCCATATTAACTTTATATGCCTTTTACAAATAAGATCCAAACTAGTGGGTGATGGTTTGATCAGTGAATGTAACAATTTTGCTAAATGTTTAGCAAGAAGCAGCCATTCAACTGACAAACTATTTCCAGCGGATGATAAGTATGACTGTTATCCGTTCAAGTGGGCAAGATTTGCCCTTGATCAGATCTAGCAAGAAAATTGTTTATACTCTTAATGGGAACAGATAAGGAGGGCTGAACGAAAATGTTGGCAATGCAGCGTCCCAAAGGCCCTTTTTTGAATCCCCTCCATATTACTCTCCCAAAGCTGCACTGATGTGTTTCAGTGGCTAATAGAGAAAACTCTGCTGAAGGAAGGAAGCACTTGCTTTAAACGATATGTAGTAGTTTGTTTCCCAGTATGGGCAGCCAGTCACTGCAGTACATTTAAATACAATGGTACCTTGTATAAAGGAATTAACTCATTCCAAATGAAATTCTGTTAAGCAAATTTTCCTTTATACAAATTTCCCATAGGAATGCATTGAAAACGGAGTAATCTCTAATTGCGACCCATCTCTGAAATTTTTTTATGTTCTACAAATTTTATTTTATACAAACTGTTTGTTATATGAGGGTCCACTGTATCTTAACTTTTTTTCTTGGTGGTTGCATTTCAGAGGTGGACTGCTGTCCAGGGGATTTCCGGCCAGGACAAAATTTGTTTCCATAGATTATGAACTAGCCCACGATTGTAGAGATCCAAGAAAGAAACATTTCCCTCAATATTGAAGGGTGATGGTGGAAGAAAACTATATGTCAAATGTGGGGAATATTGTTTAGTAAATAATTTTCTCCATGGAATACTTACTAAGAGTGGGTTTATATCCCAACATCTAAGTTTAAATACCTATATGGAAAGTGAATATAATGAACCAACATCTGATATTAATGCTTGCTGGATTAAATGCCTGGTCTGGAGTCTCATTAGCCTTTCTGTTCACCAGTCTTACTCAGCTAATGTAAAGGTATAGCACAGAGTCACTGAATCTCAAATATTTGACTCTGTGTCCTCTGGTGTGTGAAGAAACAGCTTTCTTGAGCTTTTTGCCCCACTCCTAGGTCCTGTGTGAGATTTGTTTTTTTAATCACCATTAAACACAGCTGAGAAAGGAATTTTGGAGTTCTGAGTGGGCAGATAAACATAGAGGATAAAGTAGGTCTATTGCACCTCTCCAAGCACACATAATGAAGAATCATGGTTGGTTTTCTGTAAATATATATTGTGTTTTTAACAGGAAATTCCTGATAAAATGTATAAGTGGTCTAATTTTAGCCTAATGAAACCATGTCTTCTAAATTCCAGTATACACATCTTGCTATTATTCAGGAACTAAGTGCAATATGTCTTCTCATTGTCACAGTTTTGTGGCTATCATTTCACTCTATTTAAAAATGTTATTTGGCCTAGTAATACAGTGAAATAATTCTGTGAGTATTTGATGCTAAAGAACTTATTGAAACTTGCAGTTAGAGCTATTTCATTGCCCAGTTTATATAACCTTTAAAATAAGCCTTTTGTATAGTTTTTGTAAACTTTTGCAAGCTTTTATAAATGTAATAATTGCATTTCATTACAGACGTGCCAAAGCAGCCAGAGTGATTGGTTTGGTGGCATCGCATACAACTCACCTTAAAGATAATGTTCCGGTTATAGAGGTAATATTCCTTGCTAATGCATTTGTTTGGGATTTTCTAAATGTTGCAAATGGAAAAAAAATAGATTAGAGAGCTAATTTTATATAACAATAATAGTTTTGGCTTAAGGCTCAATTAGACCTGCCATATGTACATCATTGTAATTATTACATTTTAACCACCTTTCCTCAAAGACTTCAGTGTGGACTATATGATATCCTTCCACTCATGGACAAACAGTTGAAGCAGATAGTCTGGAGAAATAGTGACCGGCCAAAATGAATAAATGAGCATTATGGCCTGGGTTGCATACTGCTCAAATGGCAGTGTGGTCACACCTTAAAATTATTTATAAGAAACAGGTTTTGTCCAGGTCATGCTTTTTGTTGAATTGGTGAACAATCTTCACAAGATCTTACCCATGCAGATTTTAGGCCAGAACATTCATCCTCAGAGGAACCTCAATCCTCAGAGGATCAGACACTCAGTTCCCTTTCTCCATTCTTTTGTCTCATTAAGAGGGTGTGCCAAGTACTACTCACATCAAAAAGCGTAATTTCAGATGGCTTAGCTTTGGAAAACATTAAACTATGCCAAATAGTAAGATCATTTGAGAAATCAGTATTATTTTTATTGTGTCAAAACAGTGATGAAATGTCACTAAAACTGAACTTTAAACCATTTTGCCATGCCTCAAAAATGTAATATTCCTTCCAACTTAGGTTTTTTTTTCCAACTTTAAAGTAGCCATGCACAGTAACAATGCCACAGTACTGTACATGTGCGCCTTTCTTGCCTGTAGGAGGAGCTGATGCTGAGAGAGGATGTATGCATCTGTTGCTGTTTTCCAAGCATGGAGTTGTTTATCTTGCCCTTATGATAGTGGGAAAGAGGCACTTAGTGCTTCTGCTGATCGAAAGAGTTTTATGTTGACAGTAGTAGAGGAGAGAGGTGAATGAGGAGTAAAAATCCATATCCATTGGTCTATTGCAGTGATGGCGAACCTTGTAGAGACCAAGTACTCAAACTGTGATTCAAAACCCACTAATTTTTCGCAAAGTGCCAGTACAGCAATTTAAACTGAATACAAGTGGCTGTGAAGGGGCGATGTCTGGTGCCCACAGAAAGGGCTCCGAGTGCCACCTTTGGCACCCGTGCCATAGATTCGCCAACACTGGTTTATTGTAACATCTCTTTGCTAATTTTTACATTATTCAATGTATCTGGACAGATCTAAGCGCTGTTACAATAACCTCCACTAGAGGTCACTTGAGCATCAGAATTTACTACTAGAAAAGTCTTTTCTAGGTTTGATCACTCTATCACTGATGTAGATTAAGCAGGGCTTAATATCATTAAATGGTAATCCTTGTTTCTGCAATGATAATCATATTAGTTTCTGCAGTGCAACAAGAATCGAGAGATATAAAATGCTGCACTCCCCCTCCCTCTGAAAAAGCAGGGGAGGAGCAAACAGTAACAGATTTGTTTTCATGTCAGGTTTCATGGATCAAAATCCACTTCTTCAGACACATGATGAAATAGATTTTGGTCCGCAGGAGTTCATACAGAAATAAATCTATTAGTACAGGATGCAAGCGGCTACAATATCTTCTCAACTTTTGTTGTTGTTGTTAACATGCTGAATCACACTAACAGGGCTGCCTCTTTAGAAACTGTTGACAAAAAATCTTTTGGTTGAAATAATTCTGCATTTTCCAAGTAATGTCAACTGCATTTTATTACTGAGATTGCAGTAGGTAATATTTATT
>JAHTLZ010003542.1:39217896-39249387 GCA_023846285.1 Phrynocephalus versicolor
TATGTATGTATGTATGTATGTATGTATGTATGTATGTATGTATGTATTTTCTTATTATATACTGGCAGAAATGTTGTGTAACTCTGCATGCACAGTGGGGATGGTGTCATCCATCAGCAAATTGCTGCTGGTCAAAGTATTATTTCAAGGTGTGTTTGACTTAGACATAAAGCATTGAAGTTGCATTTAATCACCAAAGGAAACTATTAAACATCAGTGATTTGATGCTGCTGACATTGTTACTGTTGTGCACACAGAGCTACATCAGGAGTTCAGCCAATGTATAGTAAAATCTTGTAGAGCAACAATTGGCGTAGCAATCATTCAGTAATTGGGATTGTTTTGGTGGTTGGACAATCCCTTGGTGTAGGGATGGGCATTGTGTGACCCCCACAGGCCACTTTTTGCACTTTCAATTTCCCCCCAATAATTATTTTTTCTAAGTCACTGAAAATCGGTGTTGTGATCCACTGTTACAAAAAGGAGCAATGCAGTTTCTTTCTCAGTTTATCGGCAGCCATTTTACGTTTATTCCAGCTTGCTTTAACTTATTGTTGTTACATTATCTTCAGCCTTTATTTTGTTCAAAATTGTATTTCTGAGACTTAATTGACTGTAGGTTATTTGACGGAATTGGTGGAGGAAGTTTTTATTCATAGCAGTTCCTTCTAGCTTCTTAACCAAGAAG
Organism: Phrynocephalus versicolor; assembly: GCA_023846285.1. Classification (NCBI taxonomy): domain Eukaryota; kingdom Metazoa; phylum Chordata; class Lepidosauria; order Squamata; family Agamidae; genus Phrynocephalus; species Phrynocephalus versicolor. The sequence continues at coordinate 39,218,585 of JAHTLZ010003542.1, forward strand.
GCAGCCAGGAAGTACTTAAAGGGAAGATTTCCTCATGTAATTAAGATAAGGAATCATTATTTTGAACTAAGAAAAGATGTAAGCAATGTTAAAACACTACATGTTAAAGGAAGCAGAAATAAAAGTAAAATACTATGGTAATGAAGAAACCTGGAAAGCATTGTAGAGCACACCTCCAATTTTTGTCAGCTTTTGTGGGCCAGCGGGTCTGCAGACCCCTGCACATCAGCTAAAGCAGTCATGTCCAAACTTTAGCCCTCCAGATATTTTGGACTGCAACTCTCACAGTCCTTTGTCATTGGCAATCTAAGCTTAGAATTCTAGGAGTTGTGGCCCAAAACATCAGGAGGGCCGAAGTTTGGACATGCCTGTGATCCTGCCACCTGAACCAATGCAAAGGCATTTGATTCCCCACACCCCAAAACCCCAAAATTCTAGGGGCAACAGTGGTGGAGGAAATAATTACAAATGGAGAGGGAACTCTGAGCTGTCTGAAGTTGCTTTTTACATCATGCAGTTAATGGAAAATATTTCAAATCAGACAATTTCAACCCTAGACCATTTCCTGCATTGTTTTTCAGCATAAGTCGCACCCTTAGTTTGGATTATGTGCTATATAGGTTATGAAGACAAAGGAAGCTTTGTCTTGAGGTGAGTATGGTCAAAGAGTAATAAATCTTGATTAAATATATTTTTGGGATGCATACTTTCTGTGTATGCAAAGGCTGGTATCTTCCTATAAAATGTGATGGTGCTTTTGTAGAGGGAAAATGTATCTGAGGTTTAGAACTCTCACATGGAATGCACAACGAAAACAAAAATGGCTGCTGAAGTCTGAGTAGACGTTAATAGTTTAGTTAGGATCCTAAGCATATTTCTGAGGAACAAAATCTCAGTGGGCACAGTAGGAGCTATTCTCAGCTAATTACACTAGGACTGGAGCTGTAATCTGAGATACTTAGCCCCCAATACTTTGAAATCTATCTTTTGCAGATGATATTCTTTCTACTTTAACCAATGTTTCTGGACGTAAACATCCATCAACAATTCAAACTAAACAGTTGAAAATGTGCCTTCCAATGATGCCCGTGGTACTTCATTTTGTGACATCTCAGGTAAAAAGAGGTTAACTAAGAGGGGAAAAAAAGCAATATTACAAGATTGCAGAATATTTGTTTAGTTCTCTGTAAGTTATGGTCCGTTTGTGTTTCTGGAATGGCATCATTAATGGATGGCAGTTAATTTTACAACAAGGTTTTTGTACTTTAATTAAATTTGGCTGATGAAACATGCTATTTACATGGCTTGCTTTCCCTTTCCACTCAAAATGAAGCATGCATATTGCAGATAAGTCCCACTGTCTCACCATCTGATGTGATGACCAGCAGGGTCAAAAATTATGTTCTATGCCTACTGATCGTTTTCCCATTGTTGTGGTGTTAACCTGCTCCCAAGCTAGGTATTATTGGAACAAAGTAAGGAGAATTGTGGCCTGAAAGGTATACAGTGTTGTGGTAGGACCGCATCCTTTTTAACCCATCTCCTTGAATACTTAGTACACAACAGAAGTCCAGGTCTAGACCAAAGTGAAAAGATTAGGTGATTTGAGATCCTTATGGACCAGCACTTTCAAAGAAAGGTTTTCAGAGAAACAGTTTTGGAAAGAACCTTATGAATTGTACAGGCCTCATGCAAGATACTGCTTTAGAAAAACCAAGGGAGTGAAGAATGGGATCAGGTCTCAGTTCATATATCCCAGGTCTGTGTTTGTCTACTGGCTACATCATAGATACTTCTGTGTGGCAGTACTTTCAGTGACAAATACTCACTTTCCTCTAACCAAATGTAGTTATAGATCTTTATCATTAAGTATGTCATAAGCAGTTCATTTTGAGGAAACAACAGGTAAACATAGGCCTCCATCTCTTCCTTGTACTCAGGGTTTTTTTTTTTTTTTGTGAAGTTATATATTTCTGAGTCTCGGTACTTTTGTCTTCTGTAAAAAATGGATATTTGAAGTGGAAAACTGGGTTCAGTAAAGTGAAAGTGAGTTGGATTTCAGATCCCGCCTTTGACTTTTATTTTGAATCCTGAAGAAGTACGATGTCTTGCGGGCTGACTAGTGAAATGCCTGCTTTCTAGTTCAATATACTCCCATTGTAGCCATTTTGTACCACTTTGTGTCACCTCATCTGGAAATTTCAAATGAACCAGCTGACCAAGATCATTTTGATTTAAACTTTCTTGTACAAAATTGCCTGTTTTCCATATTTTCTATGTACCTGGGTTTATAAAAATATGTGTTTCCAAATAGGTGTTTCGGCCACAAATAGTAACTGAGGAATTCCTTTGCAGCTATGGAACTTTACTGGTAAGTAACAGCTTCATGTCACTGTCCTGACAATGGATATAAATAACTAAAAGTGGGACAAAAGATATTTAAGACAGTACCCACAATTTTAACATTTTTTTTAAAAAAGATTAGGATATATGATGTGCTTTTCAATTTAGTCTACTTATTTTTCCCCCTGTATTTACTCAAGTGGTGGCTATAAAGTTATTCTAAAATAAATGGAATTGAGGCATTAATGCCATTGTGTTCAGAAATTTAAACTCTATGTTCCTATAGGGCACTGCAGGAAATATCCCTTCACCTTTGCATCAAGGTCTGCTTTTATCAGGAAGTATTGTGTGTCACATTAACAAACAGATGATCAAAAATAGTCTGCATTATCCCTTTTTTTTGGTGGGGGACATAAAATGACAGGGAGCTGCAAAAAATCCCTGCCATATAGCAAGCTTCCCTAGGCCTGCTGTCGTCAAGAATATTATCAGTGAGTTGACTAGTGGTGGTATTCATGTGTTTTGTTAATCATACATTTGAGTTTTCTCTGCACCTATGTGGAGACCTTTGGCACATTCTAAACCATGAAAAAGTGCTTTAGTCCACACTCCTGCTGCACATGCTCCCACTCTGCTGCTATCCTTGGTTCCCTTTTAGTCACCACTGAGGTAAAATATTGGGAGCATTTTTTAGAGCCTTTGCATTTTCTTTACATTTATATGTAGTTATTTCTGATAGTTTTTTTTCCTGTGTTTTCATTGTTCCCCATTTTCCATCCACTCTTCTGAATCTGCCTAAAAAGAAAAGAAAGAAGTATTTGGTAGTTGTACTTTGTCATTCTGTGGCCTTCCTGCCTTTTTATAACCTCACTGGGCTTGTTCGAAAATGGATTGATTTTTTCCAATAAGATCTAATTCACCACCATACACTCTAGATGCCTTTATTGCCTTATTTAGTAGCATTAGACTAAAATTTGCCAGTTTTGCAACGTTAACTAAGGTAGCCATAAAAAACAGAATTGCAGTGGAAGTTCTGTCTTTGGGTGAAATTACTAAAAGCGGTTGATACCACTGCTGGCTAGGTAACTTCTCTTTCAACAATTTCAGCTTGCAAAACTCCATCAAAACAGATCCTTACCGAAGCAGTTCTATTTGTATTGGGGAAACCCTCCAATATTCAATTGCATGCCTCAGATCTTGCACAAGATACGGTACATTGTTTCTGACCCTTAAAACTTAGGAGAGACCTTTGATGTTGAAATCAACTTTGGTGCCTAAGCCGATGTCGTCCTTGGTTCAAAGAAAGAGAAAAAAGTCCGCTCTTGCAGACACACTATCATAAAGTTCAAAGTTAAAGTAGCCCAAAACAAATCCAACTTCTAAACACCATCTTTACACTCCCAACACCACCTTTTCACTCTCCATCAGTCTCCTCTGGATAGTGCGAATGAAGACCTGGTACGTCTCTGAGAAGGATGGATCACAAGCTTAGTCACTTTTAGTCACTCATCAGAGCAGAGCGAGAGGGCTCTAAGTAAGCTCTTTGTTCATTGTGAAATTCCAAAGGACACAGAAATAGACAAATTGCCTCCATATCATGCTACATCCCACTCTTTCTCCACTGATTCTATTGCCACTATCAATCGGAAGATACACTGTAAGCAGCACTACACTCAGTTGACAGTTGAAGAAGCAATAAATCCTACACCTTACTATTTCATTGGTGCACCACAGCTTTATCCCAGGTTGGAATGGTAGTTCACTCTTCTACAATTATCGGGGAGTACAAGGGGTTAGATGTATGGCTCCATTCCGTAGCTTACCTCTCCATTCACTGATATTGACTCATTTTTGGCTATCACTCTCATGGCCATAGATCCTCTGAATCAAGGTCACACGAGGTGAAGTGCATGCTGTTTAAGCAGAGGCATTAGATACAAGAACTCAAGAATTGAGTTTTGTAGTTCCCAAAATGACACCAATCACTTACAATTCTGGTCAGTTTTACGTTTTTAAGTTTCAGTAAAGAATAGATCCATTGGCACAGGTCTTCTATACCAAAGACAAGGCTAGTGGAGTTTTCAGTTTTAAGTTCTCTGGTCCCTTGGGACCAAAACTCTACCTCTGCTTTCTCATCCTCAAGATATCTGTCACCAACACATGTTTTGAGCCATAAGGTGAGAGAACGCTCAAGGGCAGGAATGTCAGCAATGGGACCAATCAGCACCAAAAGTGCCACATACAGCATTTGACCTCAATGTTGGATAAATCTAAAAGACCCTCTAACATGGAATGTGCCATTGATTCTGAGACATTATGTCCTTGGACAAAGGTGTTGGGGGAAACAGTGGAAAGGAAGAAAGACAAACTATACCATTGTGTCTTTTCTTCTATTAATGGCAACAAGGCAAGATAAAAACTCACTACTCATCTCAGAACAAAACATAGGGGGTATTAGTAACAGTTCTCAATCACAGGAGTCTGAATTGAACAATGGATTCGAAGATGAATTTCCATCAAAATGTGTGAATTCACAGATGATCTCTTGTAGAACTACAGCTTCAGGAAACCCCAATTAACCCCTATATTGATGGCACAGGGACCCCCTTTGGAGCTTAATATCTCAGCACCCTGAAACCCAAACCTCTCTAAATTTGGGGGGCTTACAGGGAAGAGTTTGAGGGTCCTAGAGGATCATTGGTCTATGGAAGTCTCTGCCAGAAGAAATGGTGACAGCTGTCAACCTTGACAGCTTTAAGAAAGGATTAGACAAGTTCATGGAGAACAAGGATATCAGTGGCTATCATTATGGATGCCTAAGGACAACTTCCAGGTTGGAGAGAGAGGCAGAATATCTCTCAATGCTATTTGCATGGAATCTTAAGCAGGTGAAGACATCTGCTTGGGAATACCCTGAAGTACATGGTGGGCCACTGTGTGAGAGAGAATGCTGGACTGGATGGACTGTGGCCTGTTCCAGCAAGGCTGTTCTTATGTTCTTAAGCTCCCTGCCATTTCCATGCTGATATGGATGCAATCTGTATTTTCAAGTATATAAACATAAAAAAATGTACTCAAAAATATGGATCACAACAATGTGCAGAGGAAATGGCAGAGGAGCTTCCTCAAGCTCTTCCCTGTAAGCCCCCCAAATTTAGAGAGGTCTGGGGGCCAGGGGGCTGAGTTATTAAACTCCAAAGGGGTTGACCCTAGGAAAAAATCATTCTAATTGAATTGGGAAACTGCAATAGCCATCCCTACCACGGGCAAGCAATTAGTGGCTTGGCTTCCTTTAATTAGTTCCTAGGGGTACCCCCTCTGGAGTTTAATAACTCAGCCCCCTGACCCCCAAACCTCTCCAAATTTCAGGGACTTGCGGGAAAGAGCTTGAGGAAGTTTCCCTGCCATTTTGGTTCCAGTAGGATGAATCGTTTCGTTCCTAGAGGGGGAAATGGTGTTTGGTTTCATTTTGTGTTGAAATGCGTCCTACCGTTTCGTTACGTAATGTAATTCATTACGTGATGAAATGATGAAACAGTGTTTCATCTTTCATTTTGTTCCCATCTCTCTCTCTCTATAGTTTATTGGAATCATTTCACATAGGCACATTATTGGGTTCAGCTAAGCCAGGCCTCAGCGGCTGCTCTCCTCGCAAGCATAAGGCGAGGCTCTCTTTTATTAGTTATAATGGCAGAACATCAGAGGTGGAGCGAGGGTCTTCGTGTCAGGATGGTGTAGGCTGATGAATTCCTCGGAAGGGCTTATCTGACGTAGCAGTGTCACGTGGCAGGGGTCTTGCTGAATGACTACAGACAGATTGTTATTTCCTATATACCATCTCATGACCTTGCTGGCTTAATCTGGGGGGAGGAGATAAGAGCAAGCCTGGTTTCCTGAGCATGAGGCCCCATGGAATCCATTGCCCTCCCATCCAGGGTTTTCCCACGTATATGGGGGTTCAATGCCTCCCAAAAGGCCTTGCCCAGGAAGCCAGCTGGGGTGCAGTCTCTGCCCAAAGTGGATATCTCTATAATAGTTGAAATGCTGAGTTGTTTAAATAAGAAAAACAAGACATTTATAACATTCACTATCACTATCCACTTTGAGATGAACAAGATCTATGCTGAGATTTCCAATATGCCAAATTGTACTACAGTTAAAATGAAGTTGTGCTTTTCTGTTGAACTAAGAGTTTCTACCACAACTAGAGCTGCTGCTGTCAAATGATGAATATATATTCTAATAGTATCATTTTCTTTCTAATAATGGTGAGCACACCTAACAGTGGATGCTGAAGTGAATGGTTTGCAGTAGACTGTTGTATTACATAATGGTAGTAGGGTGGATTTTGTCCCGCAATTCCGAGAAAACTTTATATAGCCAGATACTGTGTGATGGTTTAGGCTTATAATACTGGTGAAAGAAATTGTTTTAGAATTAAAATAAACTATAAATTCACCTGGAATTATACAGCATTTTTTCCTGTGCTAAATATTTGATTACTTCCATTACTATGCAAGAATTAGATTGCGTTCAAATGGATTTCTGTCAGAATAATTTATTGCACTGCAGGAAGGACAATTTTATTGTTCATGTCTGCTTTGCCTCTCAACTAAAACAAACTCTAGAAATATAAAACAATGTAAATATAATGTAAATATATAATGTAATGTAAATATAAAATAATAATGTAAATATAAAACAATGTAAAAGTGCAATGTAAATGAATTCCCAAATCATTTCTTTATTTAGAATATAAACTGTTTTTCCATAGTTCTCAAAGTGACTTACACACTGCAAAGTGGTGTTTCACTAAAGCTGTGTCCAGTTTTCCCCCCTTTTTATGCCTTCTCTGCTATTCTCTCTTCAACCCTCTTTATATAGTCTAGAAGGGATTGGGACCACACGCTAAGGAAGTTTTTACAGAAGTGAGTGTGATTTAGACTCCAGCTACTGTTACTAGCAAGGCAGTAACATGGACTTCCATCCCTATGTTTCTTAAGCATTACAGGGAAGATTATGTCTATTCCTTGGATGCCGCCCTCAGGACGGCCATATTACAAACATTAATGGCTTGTTGAGATACTGTCCAGCTGCAAGCCTGTCATCAGATGCACCGAGATTCTGGGAGATTGTGTGAAAGAGTCTTCTTGTGATATTTTCAACTCCAGTCTTATGTCATTGCAAGAATTAATATGCACTTCTCTTAATCATATGGAACAATAAAAAATGAGATCTAGCTAATATGAAGCATGAGAGAGCTAATTAAATGCTTAATCGCCCTTCCATTGAAATGAATAGAGATTGAGGCAGTTTAAATTGGACATGATCATGTTTCTTGCATTTCTAATTGTCTTAAGCTTGAAATATGGTAGTACTTTCAACATGTGGCCCTGTAGTTCTGTAACTTATAACTGAGACAAAGTATTGTAGATTATCTGAAGAGATGAATATAAACTAACACTCTTCTAATGAAGGTATGTTTCAGTTTTTGTACATGCCTGACTCCACTGTAGGCTATAAAACTGAGACCCCTGAAACAATGTGCATACTAAAACATTTCTAGCTGTGTGTCAGTACAATCAGCGTTAAATGGAGTATAAAGGCACTGGTGACTTCCAAAAATATGATGAAAAGTGGCAGTTACAGGAGTTGCTGAGTTATAGTGTTGATTTTTATATTAACCTTAAGGAGAGCTAATTTCCCCCTTATTAGAGTTTGGAGGCAACTTGTTATATTGTCAAAGGTGACATTTTTGAAAATGAAAACATTCCAATTATTCTAGAGAGCAACAACATTTTCTCTTGTCCTTTCTTATGTTTATGCTTAAGTTTGCTTGAGTAACAATAGCACAGTTTGGCAGATTGAAACTAGGACAGTTTGAGTAACAAGTTTGCCTGAGTTGCAAGCATATCTAACAGCCCAAAAAACCCACCAAAGCCATCATATCTAATAAGTTTATATTTTCGTAATTGCTTACATAGCAAGCATATAAAGATAAACTGCTTGTTTGTACTAAATTCCTGAGAGTAATGTATATGTTTATATATGTTAATACAGCATGAAGGGCCGGCGCGTTGATTAAGGTGAACTAGGCAGTTGCCTAGGGTGCCAAAATGGAGAGGGGCGCTGGCCAGCCTGCTGCCCCCCGCCACCCCCGCCGCTGCCCCCCCCCGTCCGTCCCCCAACCGCCCCCCCGCCCCCATCGCCGCCCACCCCCCATGCCTTTCGCCATCCCCCGTAATCCGCCGCCACTGCCCGCCCGCCGTTGCCCGCCCCTGCCCCGCCCCCCACCCCTCGCCTAGGGTGCAAAAAAAACCTAGCGCTGGCCCTGACAGCATGGTAGTAGTTGTCATATAATCATCAGCAACAGCAACAACAGCATTTTTATATGTTTTATATGATACAGATTTGTGGTTAAAACTTATATCTTTGATATAATAACATTCAATGTTTTTATAATTTTATTTGACTGGTATTTTTAATAATGATAATCATAACCATAGTGGTAGTGAACATGGTGGTAGTAGTAAAGATAACAGCCAATGTTGGAATAATATGCATACCAGGCAGGAAAAAGATGCTTTGAATAACCACAAGTACTGTAGAGATGTGTTTTGAATTACTGTTACACAATAGCACAGTTTGGCAGATTGAAACTAGGACAGCAAGTAGAGATACCTCAGTTTGTTAACTGAAGCCAGTGATATAAATATAGCTCATTTAAAAAGGATTTAGAAGAAAGAGAAAGAAAACTTACAGATTTTTAGACACGGGCAAGTCTTATATTCCGCCTAGAGTAAGATATATTATTGGTGTATGTCTATTGATAGTTATTGCTTGTGGTTCTCCTTGGATAAATAACATTTATAGTAATACCTTAGTTTATGAGCACGATCTGTTCCAGGAACATTACTTTTTAGAAAGTAAGTGGCACTTTCTTTCAACTGTCAAAAGTTACTTTAAAAAGGCATTGTATTATTTATTTATTTATTTATTTACTGCCCATCTTCAGGGGGAACTCCAGGTGGTTTACAGCAGTCATGTTAATATCAATTAAAATGAATAATAGTAAGGTATTTTATAGACATTTTGACAAGATTTTTGCATGTTTGTGCCATTCTTGTGCCAATTCAAAGTGACCAGAAATCTATTGTTTCATTTTATTTTGTAGTTCTGTAAATAGTTTCAAGTAGAGATGGGCACCAAACAAAAAAATGGTGTTTCGTTTTTTTGTTTGTTATTCAGAGGTCTGTTTCGGTTCGTTTCCGTTCATTGTGAATTTTGAAAAAATTTCGTTACCATTTTTTGTTTTTTCGTTTGTCGTTTCTACCCGCTTTTTGCGCGATTTTTAAAGAATTTCCGTGCGCAGGCATCCTCCAACGCCCCAGACCAGAGGGAAAACACACACACACACACAAAAGGATGCTGGCAGAGACACAGTATAGATTACGTATGCAGGGAGGCTGCAAAGGCAGCGGCGGGCGTTGCCCAGGGTGCAAGGCAGCCGCAAAGTGACTGCACTGTGGGGCAAGGGAGGGTACTCACCGAGAGGTACGCAGCACGCACGCACACAGGGAGGCTGCAGGACTGAAGCTAGAGTCGCAGAGACAGCAATCCCACCCTAATTCCCACCAGAGACTACAAGGAGGACAGGGGCTGCCAGACCTTTTTATGTCCTCTGTGGCTGCCAGACCTGCCCTCCCAGTCTGCAACCTGGGCATGCTATTGGTTGAACATGATCCCATCACATGGCTTGCCTCCATTTTGTGGCTGGTGCGACATCCATTTTAAAGGGAAAAGAAAAATACATCGCGATTGGAGAAGACAAAAACAAACGTTTTAAGCACCTCAACGCCCCTGGTAGGTATTATCAGACAATATAAATAATTATCGCTGCGTTTTTACGGATGTCCAGGGCATTTTTTAACATTTAGAACAGGTCATTTCATTGTGCGTCGCCATTAACAGAAACGAAACATAACGATCACAATTTTCATGGTTCTGTTCGTTTCGTTTCATTTTCATCACAATTTTCGTTTGTCGTTTCGCTACGTAACAGAAACGACAAACTGTAACAGAAACGAAAAAATGTTTGTTCCGTGCCCATCTCTAGTTTCAAGTTGCAATGTCAAAATGTTCATGTTTTTTTCTGGTGGTTGGGTAATATTCTTAATAATAAAAGATAACACAGTATATTCTTGAAGGCTTTGACAGCCGGGATCTGATAGTTGTGAGTTTTTCAGGCTGTTTGGCCGTGTTCTGGAAGTTTTTCTTTCTGACGTTTCACCAGACTCGGTGGCTGGCATCTTCAGAGGGCAAAGAGCTCAGGGAACTAAGAGTTCTCTCTGTGCTCTGGGGTCTAGACTAAGTCTCGCTCACTCTATACCACAGAGCAAAGAGAGAACTCCTAGTTGTCTGAGCTCCTTGTCCCCTGAAGATGCCAGCCACAGAGTCTGGCGAAATGTCAGGAAGAAAAACTTCCACAACATGGCCAAATAGCCCGAAAAACTCACAACAACTATGGGCCAATGATAACAATATCTTGGTTGCTGCAAACTAATGGGTAGACTGCTTTCAAAAATCCAAAGATCTTGCATTGAGGTGCTTACTTCATAGCTACCCAGATCAGAAGCAGCAGATTTTAGAATGAATGGTTTGCAGGAGGGAAATAATATGGCACCAAAAAAGTAGAATACCTTTGACAGGGTCTGGAAAGGTATGGGCAGGAACGCTCTGCCCTGGTAGGCTGGTTCAGTCTAGCAAAGAAGTTGTCTTTAAGAATGCACCAGGCTGTCCCTATAGTGGTCCAGACAGCATGCTAAATGCCTGTCTGATCACACTCATAAATAAGGAAGAAGCTGCTTTGTATGAATGCTTCTGTTTATGAAATGTTATTTAATACTACACATTAGTCCCCTCAGAATTACTTATTCTGTGTTTCTCTAAGAATTGTGATTGTGAATGACATTCCTTTCCACATGCTTGTGCACATCTGTGTGTCAACTTGCTTTCATCTACATTTGAACTTCTGTGCATGCAGCTGCTGCCTGCTCATTTTTCCATCTACCCACAACATTCTTCCGTGTTCAGTGTCACTGATAGTTGTCTACTCTACACAATAGCATCCAAGTTTAGCAATAGCAATAAAGTTGTTCTATATCTGACCTATATGTGTATTTCTTTTGGAAGCCTAATTCTGCATTTTTGGTGGGGGTTTTTTTTGAAAAGCAAGTTATTATATATGTGTAACAACTTAAGAAATTAGAAAACATGCCATGCTTTTCTAATTGGATGTGTTCTCTATGCAGCTCAACATACTAAAAAGTTTAGACCATCTGTATGCTCTCATAAAATATAAGCAATATATATTTAAAATCTGCTGAAGGTTACAGCTTTTCTAGCATTTAACCATCAGTGATGTATTTCCTGCTTTCCTTTTTGATTTCTTCCATGCATAAAGCTGAATCAGAAAAATGGAAATAAATTAAGTGGCACAAGAGCAGTGGGAATAATAGTGAAGTATTTACTTTTCCCAGAACATTAATATTTCATTTTTGCTGCTTCTCTGAATGATGATTTATTTAGGTTATCCTTAAAATGTAGGAGGATATAATTTTCCTACTAAATTTGCATCTGTAGGTGCACCCATATAGTAGGCATTATATGAGGAGATGGCACAAATGACAGAAATTATACTATTGGAAACCTTATTGTGTCCCTAATAAATTATTAGTTGTATCCTGAAATTCAAAATTCAAGATCCTGTCTTGACTTGTTTAATACAGTACATTCAGATTTTTATTTGGAAAGAAAATAAAAAGTGTCAGTATCAGTTAATGTGATTCAGCACATGCTAACAGTACAGATACATCCATGATCTTCAAAACCATTTGATAAAACTTTAGAATTTAAACATTGGGGCTGCAATTCAGCATACCATTTATTTGAAGTAAATATCATTGAGTTCAGTGGTTCTTATTTCTAAGCACATCTACAATTGTGCTGTAATATAAGTAAGTTCTAAAAAGGTGGATGCCTTGTATCCTGCGGCACAGTTTCCATCTGCTATTTTAACCTTAATAGGGTGTTGCTTGAATGCTGATAGTCTTCTGCTATTATATCCAGTTAACAAAGAGGTAGATGTTTGGAAAGGGGGAAATGTACTAACATTTTTTTTATTTCTGCATTTCTTCCTTCTGCTTTGGTACCAGAATTTCATCAAATTGATAGATTCTGGAGAAACTAACTTAGATGGAGCTTTAGGTAAGTGTTACATTTTGGATGTTTTTCATCTCCCCCCCTCTCCCTCCCCCCCTCTCTCTCACACACACCTTTGATGTTTTTCATACCCATTTTCCGTCAACAGGTCCAACAGCTTCAGAAGAACTTGTTAAGACTGTTTTGTCCACATTTGAAGCAATACTTCAACATCCAGTTTTGATTATGCATTATCACTTAACGGTAAGTCCCAGTATCATGTGAAATATGCTTACTGGGTCCCTTCTTACTCATAGATAAATTCTCTCCAGGTCACCAACAGTTTTTAGGATCATTGAGAAAAAAAAACCAAGTGTTAGGGCCATGATTGAACTATTTTAGAATAAAGGGACCTATGTTAGCCTATTTTGTGCTAGCATATTTCAGAAATGATGGCAAATAACTTCCAACATATCGACTGAAATCTTGTTTTGCAGCTCTGTGGGGATGTTATCATCAGTGATAGATCACCAGTATGTTAAGAAGGAAATACAATAGATAAAATATTGTGCCGTCTTGCTGTGTCGAGGTCACTCAGAAAACCAGACAGATTTTGTTGATGAGTCCCTCAGTTTCAATGGAGCTGTTCTTCATCCATAATATGTGACACTGAATGTTTCTCTGAATGATCCCACAACTTCTACTGAGTATCTGGATGAGCTACGAGAGAATATATCTTCCTTAGTAAATTAAAATTAGCATGGGATTATTTTAGACCGACACACTAAGAATACCAGTGTGGTATAGTGGACAGTGTGACAGCCTAGGATCCTGAGAGTCAGGGTTTGAATCTCTGCTCAGCTATGGAGCAGAAATGGTAAAACCCTGAATGTACCACATTACTTAAAAGCCCTATTAGGGTTGCTATAAATTGGTTCCAACTTGATGGCACCGAACACACACAATATTCTGTACAAATTATTGTTTAAAAATGAAAGAAGCCCCATGATAAAGCTCAGTCAGAAATTCAGTAGAATATGTTTTTTGTACAATCCTCAAATGTTTACATGAACCGATTGCTTTATCTTTATCAGTGAATATTCATGATGACTACTTGGTTCTCAAGTAAATATTTGTGGCTAAGAAATAAGCAGATGTAATATACAGAAAATTAGGAGTTTTTTAAAGCTTCCATTCTCTAAGCCAGAACTTTTTTTATGGTTTCTTTATAGGTTATTGATTATATCCTGCCGCCCTTAATTTCTTTTGTCTTCAGCCAAAACGGTAAGTACATACCTACATCAACTGAAATACCCATTTTGCTTTAATTAGACATTACTGTGATTACATGATTGGCACATTGATATTTTCTAGTGGAATCTAGATTCTTCAGCTTGCGGTTGCTCTCTGAAGCCATATCACTTCTTGCAAGCCAAAGAGTCATGGGTGAAGAGAGAGAAAACCTTAACTCTGACAACAAACTATTGTGTCTTGTTAGAGAGTCACTGCTACCTCAGTAAGTGCACAACAGCTTTTCTAAATGAATCTAATTTTGTAACTAACCTTTTTTACTCGCACATTTTAAAACTTGATTGTTTGGTTAATTTCATTTTTTGTTAAGTGCAATGCAGTATTCTTGAGTTACAGCATAATAAAATACAAACCTGCAACAACAGGGTTATAAATAAAACTAAGAGACTATAAACCATAATATGAGAGACAATATCCAATAAGGTGGAATGTGAGGCACAATATCAGTTTTGAAATCAGCCAGGGGTGTTTAAGCCTCTTAAATGTTGGGAGGACAGCTGCATCAGGAGCTAGTTCTAGAACAGTGGAGGGGGGGGTGAACCTTTGGCACTCCAGATGTTTTGGACCACAACTCCCTCAGTCGTTTGTCATTGGCAATACAGGCTTGGAATTCTGGGAGTTGTGGTGCAAAACATCTCGAGTGCTGACAGTTCACTATCACTGTTCAGAGCATTGGTGCCACCACAAAGAAGGTCCTTGAAGTTGCCATCCAAAGGAGCATTGCATGGCCTGGTCTGGTGGAGTAGGTAGATGACCTTAGACAAAGTACCGATAGCTCCAACTGATAACATGGTCCCAAACCATGGAGGGTTTATAAGTAAGCACTGAGAACTTGAAACAGACAACCAGTTCAGGCAAGCCAGAACTGGGGATATGTGTCCAGATTTGCCAGACTGGCTGCCACTCTGGATGTCACATTCTGCACCCATTGAAGTGCGTGAATGAAGAAAATGGAGAAATTTCCTGGGTGCATTTTATATATTAATTGAGATGACAAATATTTTAAATATAGTAAATATTTGTTTGGAAGGACTGGCGTAGATACAGGTGCAGATTGGGAAAGAAATTAGAGTTTGTCTCACCTAATACAGTATTACGGTACATTTTAAGGAGAGTTGTATGATGAAGCTACATAAGCAAAGATCACATTAGGGATATACCAAGATAAAAGAACTGCCTAGATGCCCTAAACACATCCGATCTCACCTGATTTCGGAAGCTAAGCAGGTTCAGCCCTGGTTAGTACTTGGATGGGCGACCACCAGGGAATATCAGGTGCTGTAGGCTCCTGGAGTAGGAAATGGCAAACCACTCCAGTATTCCTGCCAAGAAAACTCCATGGATGTGGGGTCACAAAGAGTCGGTCACAACTGTAATGACACAACACACACAACACAAGATAAAAGAATGGAGAGATATTGGGGTGGAAACACGTGGAGGGCTTTGAAGGTAAAGATAAGGAACTTATGCTGGATTCTAGAACAGACAAGAAGCCAACATAGGAATTTAAGGATGGTTGGTGTTTAATGAGATACCTTATTGAAGTACTTTATATTTGTTTCACAAGGTTTTTTCCTCCTTTGTCTCAGATTTGAACAAATTCTAATGGAGCCTGACCCAGTACCAGCTTATGCTCTGAAGCTGCTAGTTGCCCTTACAGAGTACAGCTCCACTTTTCCAAGGTAACAAAACTTTAATATACTAACATGAGCCACAGTCCAAACAATTCTTTATGCTCATGGTAGAACCGTAAGCTAGCCAAGTAGAATTTCTTATTTATCCCTCATGCACTGAACAACAACTTAATCTACTCCCATGGATTAACCGATTATGAAACCATTAGCTGAGTTGCATGCAGGATTGTTGTTTGGAAAAAGGAATTATAAGTGATTTGGCTTTTAACATTACTGATCTTTAGATTATGCCTGTGCAGTCCTTGACCATGGAAACTCGCTTGGGGAACTAAGGCTATTCCTTAAATATCTCACTTACCTTAAAAGCTCTGCTAAATTACCTGTATGTTAGTTCCGACTTAATAGCATATAACCACAAACAATTCTTCCACTGTATATTCAGTTGTAAACACTTGCATAGGAATATATCTGTCAAGATTCTCATTCATCCAGAATTATCCAGGTAATCTAAGAAGCTAAGTTATGGCAACTGGACTTCTTTTCTTGTTAAGTGAGCTGTGGTCATTTGAAAGTTGTAGAAATGCCCGAAGCAGCCTATGCTAAGTATGCCCTACTACTATTTTATGCATTTATTATTTCAACTTGTGTACTCCCAAGTGTGTCAATATTGTATGGGCGGTTTTTGTTGTTAGTTTTGATTATACAGTAATCAGTTCATTTATCTGGTTATTTGAGGGAGAAATATCCAAGTGCCTCATGCCACATACCAAATTCATGTATGTGCATACTAAAATCTTATTTCATCTGCCTTGATGAGTACTGATAAGAATATGATTTCTTCCTGCACCCCCCTCCCCAGAGTCTCCCAGAATAAGACTTAGATCTTTTCCCCCATTACATTTGTCATACATTTTTCTTGTCCTTTGTCATCTTAGAGCATATATGCCATCAAGTTGTCCCCAATTCATGGTGACCCTTTGAATTAATGACCTCCAGATGTTAACAACCCTGTTCAGCTCCTCCAAACTTAAGACCTGGGTTTCTTGATTGAATTAATTCATCACATGTTTGGTATTTATTTTCCTTTTTGCCTTCATCTTTTCCTTAACTTGCTTTCTTTGCTAGAGAATCTAATTTTCTAGTGATATATCCAAAGTACTGCAGCCTCACATTATTCACTTGAACTTTTGCTGGGAGTTCAGGCCTGATTTGTTCTAAAATTCATATACAGTACTTATCTTTCTAATAGTCTGTGCACCCATAAAGCTGTCCTCCCGTGCTTTAGTTTAAATGAGATGGTATTTTCCCTACAAGCTTTATTCAGTGTCCAACATTCACTGCACATAATAACCAGGAATACTATTGTATGGATAATGTTTGCCTTGGTCTCCAACAATGATATTTTTTACTTATTTCATTGCAGTCCTTCCAAGTTGATTTCTTGATTGCAGTCTCCATTTTGATTCATAAATGAAGCTAATATACATTTTTGATAACTGATTTTTTTCATCCTCAGCATTAGAATTCTGAATTCTTCTGTAGTCACATTTTCTATCTTCTTAATGTCCAACTACAATACATTTGTATGTTCTTCTTTCACCTTCACCAGTAATTGCTTCCAATTGCTTTCTGCCAGCAATATCATACTATCTGCATATCTTAAATTATTTAGGTTTTCCCACTAGTTTTTCTTCCTTCCCCATATGAATAAATCATAATTTATCTGAATCTAATTTGTAATTCTGTACGACATTTTCTACATGTAGATGGAACAGATAAGGAGATAAAATGTTCTCTTGTTGGACACATTTGCCTTTGGGAAACCACTTTGTTTGTCCATCTTTTGTCCCAATCATAGGGTGTTTATACATGACCCCTAAACTCCGGGGCAAATGGCTCCCAGCTCCGGAGCTTAGAAATGTTTCCCCACCAGCTCCAGAGTTTACAGGAAATTAAGTGCGACTACGCCCCCATAAGCGTGTCCCAGCGCACCTTTCAAGTACCTGCTCTCTGGAGGTGAAAATGTGGTGTAACGATAGTGAGTGTGGGGCTCTCCTCGCTTCTGCTTGTTGTTTTTTTGGCTCCCGCTCCTTTAAGAGCTCCTTAAGAGCTCCTTAAGAGACTGGAATGTTGCCGCGGCAAGAGGGAGAGCCAGAACAGAGGTGAGCCACACTCTTTTCTTCCTTTTTTTTCCTCCCTCCCCTCACGCAGCCAACAGCCAGGAATGCCGAGGGGGTGGGAACACAGGAAGAGCAACAAGTCCCTAAGATCTCTGGTCCGAATTTAAGTGGCCAGCGGATCTTAGGGGTCGTGTAAAAGCGCTGAGTCTTTTACTGGCAAAATTTTCTGCATAGCCATTTCTTTAAAAAAAATCCTTAGCTTTTCACGATCCTCACAAAGGGTTTGCTATAATCTATAAAGCAGAAACTGATTTTCTTCTGAATTCTTTGGTATTCTCCAGAAGCCAATATATATTTGTAATATGATTTGTTGTGCCTCTGCCTTTTTTGAATCCATCTCGAGCATCAGGCAGTTTTTCGTATACAGTAGAAGTATTTGTTGTAAAATCTTGACCATCAATTTGTGGCATGAGAAAGTAATGACATGGTCTTACAGTTACTGCACTCTTTGGGATCATCTTTCTTTGAGTCTAAATTGAGTGATTGAATGCATATTTTTAGTCTGTCATCCAAGAGGATGTTGCTTAATATGTGCTGCTTGCAATGCACCAGCTTAGTTGTGTTGAGATGTGCAGATGTACCCTTCTTTTTATAGGATACTGTGGCCCAGATCATTGTATTTAGAATTTCCCGACAAATATTGCCACAAGTCCTGTCAAATCACAAATATATTTTCTCCCAAGCCTTTCACATGGCCCTGTGGATTTGACACATTCTTTTTGGGGGACAGTGGAGACAAAGCGATTTTATTTTTCTCTCTCTTGAAATTTGAAGTAACATACAAACAGCTGAAACACCATGGTCTGTACAAAATCTTCAAGATATCTCTGTTTTGGTAGGCATTTGATATCCAGGCTAATCACACATAAAGATTTTGAATTAAAACTGCTCGCTCTCTCTCTGTATGTGTGTGTGTGTGTGTGTGTGTGTGTGTGTGTGTTGCAGATGCTTTTTAAATAGATTTTTAATATATAGTTCCTTTGTATATTAAGTTTTTCAGCATGACTTAAAGTGGTGTTGAGCCTTTAGGGATTGGGTGTGCGTAAAAACAGAGATTAAAAACCTCTTGACCACTTTCTGACAAAACTTATTTTCAAATTGATCTTTGCTCTTAATGTATTGAACTGTTGATCCTTGGCAGATATTTAAAGCTGGAAGTTTGGTGTGGGAGTGTTGAAGAAGCCTTAAGATGTTCTTTAAATGTGGTATTTTGAAAACACATATTCAAAGGTCATAAAGCTAATTGCAGTTCTTAAGCTTTAATAGCAAGAAGAAATCATTTACTGAACATCTTAGAGTCACCCCAGGGAGTAAAATCAGCATTATACTTTATGTTGCATTTATGATAACCAGTGAGCCTTGCATGCATTGAGAGCTTGGAGTCATCTGTATTGTGAGAGAAATTCAAAATGACATTAAAAGCTATTTGATGTTAATATCTGCAAACTGAAATATAAGGAGGCTGATCTAAGAATAATGTAATTTCTTGAGCATTCTGGAGGTGCTGTGTAATTGTTCAAGGTGATGAATACAATGATTTATGTTGACATTAGACTAAAAATGCCTTTCTGAATCATGTTGACATCTGAGTAATAAAATGTTGACTTCCTAGGAAGTTCCAGTTATATATTAAAGTAGGAGGGGAGCATACGCTACAACAGGCCTGCCCAACAGGTAAACCGTGGGCTACCAGTAGCCCACGAAGGGTTCAAAAGTAGCCTGCTGGCCATCAATAAAAAAAGTGAGGTGATAAGTTCTCCTCCCCTCCGTCTCCCAACTCAGTGACCACCACTGCTCAAGCAAAGTTCTGGGTCTGCCAACCCTCTGTCTCAGCCAAGCGGGGCAGCTCAAGGGCCATTGCACAGCCCCCTGCTCCCCCCTCTCGGCCAGATGATCGGCATGCCACTGTCTTGTGACCAGCAGAGTTGCTAGTGCGGAGCAGAGGGAGGGGGGAGACAGCGAGAGGTGGGGTCGCAGGTGTGTCCACCTCCTTAGTGTGATGATGTCTCCCCTCTTCTTCTCCCCTGGAAAACATTGAACTATGTTCCCTCGAGAATGGATTAATTGATTTTCAATGCATTCCTATGGGAAACCGCTGCTCTGCTTACAATTTTTTTTACTAATGAACATGTGCTCATTAGTAACGGATAAAAGAATTCACTTATGCTAGCAGAACGGATAAAATTCGTAAGTAGAGGTTTTAGTGTAGTAGCCCTCAGGCAGTTTGGGCCGGAAAAAGTAGACCTCGGCCTGCTCAAAGTTGGACAGTCCTGCGCTAAAGAAGAGTTTTTAAAAAGAAAAAAAATTGCAACAGATAAGGTGCATTTTAAAACATCAACAAATTCTGACAGGTTTTCAGCTCTGTGCTATATACCTTTGGTCAGTAGCCTGATCTGAAATAAAAGTGGTCAAAACTGTTGCCGGTGAGCTGGTTATTTTTGCCCCCGAAGCCTGCCCACAATTTGGAATAGAGGAAAAAAATGGAAGAGGAAGTTGATGCCATTTCTCTTTTACTGAAGCTAGTTAAGTTCCCCATGTGAGGTCCTAGATAAAGTTTTGACTTGGGGTATCTTATTTTTGTCCATTTCACCTACCACAGAGGTTTCTGTGATAGCTCTTCCCTCCCCACCCCCAAAGTCAGTCAGAACTTGACTGCCATAGAAAGTAAAAAAAGAGATCCAGTGGGAACAAGTGAAAAAGACTACATGGATCTGCCAGTTCCACAACCTTCTTGAATCACACAAGTTCATGGCATGGAACTAATTTGAAGCCAGCTGGAATCTCGTCTAAGTACACACTTTCTCACTGCTTTCCAGACAAGAGAACATTTCTGAAAAATGAAACTTAAATCCTATGGCAGGAGAGAAATGGAACAGAACACCATAATTTAACTTGTTAATGAGTCAAAACATTGCCTTCTTTTACTCTGTTTTCCAGTTTTTTCTTTTTTTCTACCAGATATATAGTTGTACAGAATACATTACATGCTTATTCCTTATTGTTATGGTTGTGACACTTTGAGAGAGAGAAATACTGTACTTTGTTTTTATTTTAAATAGAAACTTGCATACCAGGAGAGTTGTTCAAGTTTATAGGAATTGCTGATTTATTCTGGAATGATTTTTCTTTACTTTTAAACTGATATGAACTTGATGAAAAGTTCCACATTAGCATATGCACGTAAAGCATGCAACAAAATATTGCATCATTCATTGAAGGTTTCAGTTCAAGATTGCAGCCTAAGCTCTAAGCAGGAGTTCATGCTTTTTCATTTAAAAAAAAATCATTTCAAATCATTCTTCATTCTTTTGTACCTGAACATTGTCAAACCTCACTAGTTCCCCCCCCCGAGTGCTTCTTGTAAGTTTATTTTACACCGTTCCTTCCCTGTGTGTGTGTGTTGATATTACAGTTGTGACCGACTCTTCGTGACCCCATGTCCATGTAGTTTTCTTGGCAGGAGTACTGGGGTGGCTTGCTAGTTCCTCCTCCAGGTGCCTGCAGCACTTGGTATTCCCTGGTGGTCTCCCATCCAAGTACTAACCAGGGCTGACCCTGCCTAGCTTCCAAAAACAGGTGAGATCAGATGTGCTACTTTGGGATACTCCAAGAATGTAGATATATTTATTTTCCATTTTGGTGGTGCCCTAAGTGTATCAGCATTCACTTCCTGAGTTTGCTATTAGTAAGAATCTTAATTATGATATGGGAGGATTCATAAAGTTTTTTAATTGAGCTATCCTTGACATGTAATATTAGCAAAAGAAATTATATAAAATTGACTTCAACTGCTCTTCAGAATTCACTTATGCTAGCAGATTGTATTAGCTTAATTGCCAATTGTTTTAGCGTTGCAGAGCATCAGCAGAGCTAGCATTTGATTCATGGTGGCTTAGTTGTTAACAATGGCTCCTTTGAGGCCACAGTGTACTTTAACATTGTATTTGAAGGGCTTTTAGAGGATTGTTTGAAAGGATCCTCTGTTTGAAAGGATCTCCGGGTTTAAGAAATATTCAAGAGTATAGGCCACTGTTGTTAAGGGATGTTCAGTCCAAGTCCAGTTTTCAGGAGCAGGTACAGTACTCTGAAATTTCTCATCACCAATTAACAGATGGATAGCAAGTGCAGTAGAAATAGATTGCCTGAGCCTAAACTCATTTAATTGTCCCAGCTAGAGTAAATGCACTAAATCAACAGGAACTTGACAAATGAGTTCTTTCACAAGTTCCATTGATTCAATGGCTCTGTTGTAGTTGGAGCTGATATTAGATTAAGCCCCTGGTCACAGTTCTCCCCTTATTAAAAATTATATGTTTTCATAAATTATACCAATTATTTCTTAAGTTGCACCTACACATATAAATGAAACTTTAATGAGAATTTTTTCTCTTTTGTCTTCTTCTGCAATCCTTTTTATCTACATCTTTAAAGCAGGTCATACTGAGTACAAACCCAGGTATAAAATAAACTTTATGGGTTGCATACAATATGTGGTCTCTACATGCACTTTGGATAATCTTTCTCAGAAAATTTCAGGTACTAAATTACATTGTAGCTATCTTTTTTCTAGTGGGGGAACAGTTGTAGTTGAGGACAAAACTGGAGACTGAAGTTCACTATTAGATGAACCTGAGCCTTTTCAAGATGCAGGGTTCTTTTAATAGTGATGTGGCAGCTTGCATTAAAACCTGCACCTGCTGAAATTTCCTCTTCTAAGTATCTACTAAAGAGACAAGAACCCTGGTTTTCTCTCCCCCCCAATCTGGTTATCCTATCAGGCATATACAGTATTTAACATGTAGATTTTGAAATTTAGGTAACTGTTTTTCCCCATGAATATTAGCACAAGCAAGAACCAATAGGTTTGGAACAGATAAGTTTTACACTTATTCCACTTATTGGAAAATAACTGAATTTACAGGTCCAATAGAGATAGGAGAATGTGAATGCCAACTAACCATCTCACCTGTTTAAACAGGCTTTATAATCCAGCATTTGTAGCTGCTTGTCAGAAAATTGTACATTCTTTAGCTTAAACCTGCTGGCTAATCACTTTTCAGACATACAGAATGTGATTCTAATATACTTCAATGTGTTAATGCAGAGAAGATACAAATAGTTAATGAAGCATACATAATAAAACTGTTTCAGGCTGTCTGTCAATCTCAGCATTTTCATTTTGGCCTGTTAGTTCAAATAATTTTGACATCTCCTTTCCCCACCTCGTAATCTTTAATATTTACCATTCACAATGATTAAATTACTTACTTTTCTATTCATCCGCTTCATACCAGTAAGCTTGGTCAAAGAATAATTTCTAAAGCACGATGTTTTATAACATACAGTAACACTGGTTATAGATGTTAGCAATAAAGGCTTAGTCCCACTGCTTCATGTTCAGTCAACATTGCCTTTGAACTGCAGCGTTGGATAGGACCCTATGGATCATCAAGCCCAACCTTAATCAAGGAGGCATAGTGGAAATTAAGCTTCCATCCTTAGGCACTGCAGCCAAATACTTAAACCACAATGGTTTAAAGGTATGTGTTTTTTGTTTTTACAGACTTGTTGAAGAAAACCATCTTGTTCCAGCTGTTTTTCAAGTCATTCTGGTAAGAAGATGTTTATTTTGAATATATTTCATTTTAATGTTTCAAAAATTAATACATTTTAAGAAAATATGTTTGTACTTGTCAAAACAGAATAGTGGACAAGGTTTTTAAAATTCTCTCTCTCTGTGTGTGTGTTTCTCTGTCTCTTTGTCTCTCTCTCTCTCTCTCTCTCTCACTGTGTGTGTGTGTGTGTGTACACACACACACACACACACACACACACACACACACACACAAAGTGGTAACAGTTTAATCCGTTCTGAATGCATGCACATAAGTTAAACAACCCATAAGTGGAGCAGCCGTATCTAAAAAATAAAAATTGAAAAATAAAAAAAAAATAAAAAAAATTAAGTAGCGCTGACTGCATCTAAAATATGTAAGGCAGCTGTTAAAATGGCAATGGTTTTCCGCTCTTAAATTGAATTGCTCATAAGTACAGCAGCTTCTAAGTAGAGGCTTATGTTAAGCAAAATTTCCTTTGTACAAATTTCCCATAACAATGCATTGAGAACAGAGTAATCCCTAATCGCGACCATTTTTATGTTGTATGGATTGAGCCCATAGGCGATTCTGTTAAGCAGATTTCCCCTATCTCCAGAATGTTTTATGTTGTACAGATTTTATGTTATATAAACCATTTGTTATACGAGGGTCCACTACGAGGGCAAGATTCTCTGGAAAAGACAGTAATGCTGGGAAAAGTCGAAGCTAGCAGGAAAAAAAGGAAGGCCAAATACAAGATGGATTGACTTCTTAAAGACTTGAGATTGCAAGAGATGAGAAGAGCTGCTGAGGACAGGACATTACAGAGATCACTTACTAGGGTCACCGTAAGTTGGAGGTGACTTGACTGCGTGTAACAACTACAAATTATTTGGGAAACCTTGAAAACTGGAGTGGTAGAATACAATGAACAAACAAAATATAACTGGAGACATTAGTTTTTGAAAAAATAAAGGAATAGCTGAACATTTTCTTCTTTTAAAATCCTTTGGAGTATTCCATAGTAAAAACATCTTGCAATTCCATATGCGATAGAAGCTTGCAAAGTGTTGGGCAGTATTCAGTAGTCCTGTTCCTTACTGTAATAGTATAAAGAATTTCTCATTTCATGGGAGCTAGACAAAAGTTTGCAATTTTCACTCAGTACATTGGCAGAATAGTGATGAAAGTAGGAGGAATAATTATTCCAAAGTTAATTGTGTTTTCAAATTAAACTAAATCCTTCAGGGAGTGCCTTTTGAATCTGTAATTTTAAATTATGCTTATGAAAGTGTTGTAGCAAGGAAATTAAATGTCCAAAATGTAAAATGCTTGTCCCTCCCTCAACATCACTGGAACAGCTGATGCCTTCTCTGTTCTTTTCCTGCTTGATTTACTCTGTCCTCCTTTTCCTCCTTACTTATCCCTTCCTCCCATTCTCAGATCTACAAGCTGGTTGATTGATTGATTGTTTTTACTATTAGGTTATAGTAAAAAGCTACATTTTCAAAATCAGCAGACTACAGCAACAGCTGATATCCCAAGAAAGCTACTTCTACTCCCCATAGTTTTCTTGGAATACAATGGTGCAGGGATAGAGAATGATCAGCCGAAAAATCTATAGATGGAAATGCCATCATATCACACATTCATAAAGCATGTAGATCAGTGTGGTGCACCAATGTAAATATTGCAGTCTACACAAACAGATGTGTGTGCGGGCATGTTTGCACCTACAGTCAAGTCAATTTTGACTTACAGCCATCCTTTTAAAGGTTTTCTAGGTAGATAATATTTATAATTGGTTTGCCATTCCTTTCTTCTGGGGGGGGGCATGTCCTGGGATTGTGTGGCTTGCCCGAGGCCACACAAGGGCACAGTGGGAAAATACAATCTTAACCTCGGGCTTTGCAGTCAGATATCTAATTCACAGCATTGGAACCAATAGGAGCAAGGCAGAACACAAATAGACCACCACTCAGGAGTGCAGGAAAGAAACCCTGAAGAGCAACGTTTTTGTACTGCTTTGACTCTGTTGATACTAGTTTCAGCCTTATATCATGTGGACACAGGAAGGCAGTACAAGTTTCACGGATACAAGAAAAGTTGGAAAAAATGTTCACTATGAAAGGCTTCTATGAGAAAATAGCAACATACACTCTTCTTCATTCTTTTTGCTTACACTGACATGACCGTCTGGAAAGAGATGGCACTTCCAAATTCTCTTGGTACACCAAGTTTAATTTTTCCTAGGTGGCTTTTTGTATATGTGGGTGTGGGTGTACATGTATGCATTTGTATCTGTGCCTGCTGATTATAAGTACTGGTAGTATTCAAAGGCAAGGAAACAAAGCTAACCCAAGTCCTTGGACCTGACTAGCCCTAAAAGTGTTATTGGCCACCGGTTCCTCTGAGGATTAGAAAAAAAGGTATAGCATACAGTGGGCTTGATGGGTGATTTCAAACTCTCTACCATGTTCTGGATCTGGAATACAAAAATCCAAAATGCAGTACATCTAAGACAAAATGGGTGTATAAAAGTATGCCCCAGGCTTTGTAATCAATTGCAATGGCACCACTCCCTGGTCTATTGATAAAAGATGTTCTGTTGATTGATTTTTTCCCATGCTGCTGAACTCCTTTTGAGCCCCAACCCATTTCCAAAATATTAGTGATCCCATTCTTAAAAGCAGCCCTGAGCTTCAGGAATCTGGACAGCCAGTGAGTTGTGGTGCAAAAAATAGACTATTCCCATTCTATCAGTGTTTGTCATTGATTTCAGCAAATCTGAAAAGATGTCAGTGTAGAAGTTCCATTTATGTGCAAGGAAATACAATAAATGTCAGTAGACATTCTTGAGCATCACCTACTGTACCATTTTGCTGTTGCATTCTTTTCTCTGGATAATTGCTTTGCACTCAGGGATTTTCTGTCCTCAGCCTTTTCCTCCAGTTCTTTCCTTCTCTTCTGCATGCTTAAATCCTTATGGAGACTGGGAAGGGAGGCTCTCAGACATGCAAGAATGAGATCTCCACCAACCTACCACCTTGTATTATTGTAGCTTATTCTCTGTTTGTCTGTTTCATGCAGGTTTTGGTTTTATTTTGTCACAGCTGTAGAAAAAGCTCAGTGTCCATCTACTCTTGTTTTTTAATGTATTGTAAAGCTTTAAGGCAAAGCTTTGAAATATTTATTGTTTGGTAAACACAATTAATATTAATGATCATTTTAAGTGTCTGGCATAAGTTTGCAAGCATGAGAAAAAAGTCTCAGAGGCACAACTGCTGAGTAAATGCCCAATTATGATAAAAATAATTGGAATTTGTTGTACAGTAGTAGTCCAGATTCACTGTGTCCATTACTAATTAAGAATTTATCAATACCTACATCAGCTTTAATGTCACTACATGGCATTATGATAGCATTGCATGGATTCATGTCTCTACTAAAGAAAAATGCTTCATTGCAAATACTTAGTATCAAGATATTAGGCATCCAAATGGAATTTATTCTCCTAGAAATCAATTCCTAACTGTCCTTGACGTCTTTTGTAATAGGTAAATGTATTAGAAAATGTTTTTAAATATATTAAGCTAGTTTTTAAAAGATTTGCCATGAACAAGCTGTAAAAAAGAAGACTGTCCTTTCCTATAATTATTGTATGAGTTCCTTTGAGTTTATTGATTAGTTTTACTGATATGATCTAACATTAATATTGATTATCTTATTTTGAGGGACAGTTTACCCAATTTGTTGCAGAAATAATTAAAAAAAAACAGAACAAAACATGGTTTTATATCTCATGACATCAGAATACAAATTCTATGAAAACAAATAAATACTCCCAACAATTTTATTACCATTGATAGTGAAACAACATTCAGGTCCCCCACCCTTCAAATTTAGTAGTGACTATACACCGTATTTCTAATCATTTGAAAAACTCCCTGATTCATATTTACTGAAGCTGGAAATTTGTTCATAACATTACTGAAAACGAATCAGTTTCAAAATACTGTACAAGGAAAGAAATGTTTAATATGTTACAAATCCCTGTTATTTCAGTAGCATCTTAGATAGAATATTTTGAAGCCCAAATAGCATTTCAGCATAAAAATAACTGCACATTAACTGCAGTTCTGTACATGTGTATTCACTGTGTCTTATGCCTTCAGATCAGTAGGTATAGTCTTATTCTTGCAGAAACGATTTAACATACTGTACCTTATTATCTAATTAGTTTGGTTTAGTGTAACACTAACTCTTTGCAAAAAAAAAATCTTTTTCAAATTCTTACACATTGTTGTTTCTCCTTTAGTTATTTATGGCATTGATATGGTGCTTTTTGTACTACATTTTAAGTCATCACAGCTTTGTGATGACTTAAAATTTTTTCCTCCAAGGGCTGGCTAAAATCTGGTTACTGTAACGTAACACCACAGTAGGCTGCTGCTGCTGTCATTAGCTGCAGTCTTTCAGGAATTTTAAAAAAATCTTACTTCTGTCCTGATGCTCTTGTATAATTCTTTTCAGCACTAGGAAGTCATGGAGTGGGGAAGGGGCAGTCTTTAATTACCAAAAATTGCTGCCACTGATGAAGTCACGCCAGCTGTGGTGGTGGTTTGGTTATTAAAGCAAAGTCTTCTGCTTATATACCACCCCATAGCAGTTTAGGCGTTCTCTGGGCGGTTTACAGTTTAATAACAGTACCTAGGCTACACATTGCCCACCCCCAGCAAGCTGGGTACTCATTTTACTGACCTCGGAAGGATGGAAGGCTGAGTCAACCATGAGCCAGCTACCTCCATCCCCACAGCTTCTGTGACTTAATGATGATGAAAGGGATTACATGGGAGCTTCAGGAAGAAGTTGACAATGTTTGATTTCCAAAAAAATGGTTGCTACCAGTGACATTATTAGGCATTCACAGCATGAGTTACGGCAACAGGACTTCAGCCACTGTTTTACTTAAGATGAAGACTGCTGTACTGTGAACACTTGCTGTAGGACAGGTCCTGACCTGACTTGTTGATTGTTTCAATGGAACAATGTTTCATGCTCTGTCTGTTGTTTTTTCATGGATCTCAGTGCCACAGTTTGCTGAGCGAATGCCCAGGAATGTGGTCTTTTACCACAATTTCCCTATCCATGCAGAGGATGGAAACGTTTTCTTCACATGAGTCACTTTCCCCTTTCCCCTTCTTTAGTCATGTCTCCTCTTTCACCCGGAATGTCACCAAGTACAGTGCCCACTTCTTCTCCATGTCCAGATGGGGCTCCAAACTGCACCATGGTGTATGTTTGCATTAAGTGGTAGTTGTGTCCTGTAAATGTTTCACTGGATTCCCCCCCCCCAAAAAAAAATGTATTCAGTGAAAAAAGAATGTCTTTTAACTGACAAAGATCTTTCTTTCTTTCTTTCTTTCTTTCTTTCTTTCTTTCTTTCTTTCTTTCTTTCTTTCTTTCTTTCTTTCTTTCTTTCTTTCTTTCTTATGTCCTACTTTAATACTATCAATACCAGTTTCAGCCCTACATTTTGTGGACAATATCATGGGGATGAGGAAAGCTGAACAAGTGTTAGGTGTGGGTTGGCTGTGAGTTTTGTTTGTGGATACTCATTTCACCCAAAGGGACGTTGCAGACCAGTTATAAACCTCTTAGCTTTATGAACCCCTTTCCAGTTGTTTCAGGTAATATCATGGTGCTGCCATAAACAAGAGATTTCTTAATTATGAGTTATATTGTCGAGGAGTGACAGAATGCAAGTGGTTTGCTTGCACAAAAGATTTTATAATCAGAGACAATGTTCTTTTTAAAAGGTTAAAGCAAAGTGTGTTCGGTTTATATTAAGCGTTTACCAAATACCTGTGCATTACATAAATGATGCATTTCATAGATGATGGTGTTTTCCTGCCCATTTTATAAATCCACAGATTACATTACTGTCTACTTTAGTTCCACTGTGATGGAGACAATAGAAATTGTGTCTAAAGTTGTTTTCCAAGATATGCATATGGCTTTCAACCTTGGCATTTCACTATATCTGGTTATGCAAGCAACCCTATTCTGTCAGCCTCAAGGATTTTGTCTGACTAGCGTTATGACTTTTCGCTTTGAATGTGCTCATATAAATATTTTCTATTTATTTTGGTGCTCTCAGTTGTTTCATTTCTGCTCCTTACTTTTTTGTTTGTTGAACTTGGTAACTGAAGAACAAAAATTTGAAAACTTACTGTAAGATCCAAACTCAAAATCCTAGTTTATTGTGTTCATCAATGAACTAGAAAAATAATCCGAGTTTTGGTTTGCAAAGCCTGACTTTTCACAATCTTAGGCATTGATCTCAGTAAGCCTGTAGACATTTAGGCAGACAAGCCCAAATGCACTATGATTCGCCACAGTCCTGACTGATTGCGCTGTATGAATTCAGCCAGTAAATGGCAGTTATATTTTTTTCAAATTGCAGTAGTTACTATTTTCGTCTAATTAAAGTTTAGAAATATTTTTGGAAAACTGGAAGTTTTTCTCAGGAAGCAATTGCAGTGGACCCTCGTATAACAAACAGTTTGTATAATATAAAATCTGTACAACATAAAAAATTCCAGAGATAGGGGGTAATTTGTTTAACGGAATTGCCTATGGGGCTAATCCCTACAACATAAAAATAGTTACGATTAGGGATTACTCTGTTTTCAGTGCATTCCTATGGGAAATTTGTATAAAGGAAAGTTTGCTTAACAGAATTTAATTTGGAACGAATTAATTCCTTTATACAAGGTACCACTGTACTGTATGCATTTTCCTCTAAGGTGTTAGAATAGTCTCTGTATTTATCAGTGTCACTAATACCAGTAATTTCTGAGAGGTGTATTTCATATTGTATAGAATTCAGCTTAACTAGCAATTGTTATCTCTCATTTTTGTCTAAGGAAGCCCAAGACAGTTAGGTTGGATTGCAGAATACTGTACACTGTTAGTAATAGGAATTGTGCTTGAGTCCTTTTCTCTTTTCCTTTATGTCCTTGTTGGCTTTATACAGTATTCTTGGCTTCTGGGAAGACTTTCTTTTTTGATTGAGAATGTTTGGTTTAAAACACAGGCTGCTTCTAAAGGTGTCTTTGATACTAAAGCAATATTTTCTACCCCCTTTGAGTATAGATACATTGGTCACTACCCCATCTGAACTTGAAATGTAGACTTCGATAGGAAACATGGACATTCGACTTTTATTCCCAATTTCTAAGGCATTTTGCATTGCACTATTAGCCGAGCCTAGATGCCATAAGCACATCTGATCTCACCGGATTTCGGAAGCTAAGCAGGGTCAGCCCTGGTTAGTACTTGGATGGGAGACCACCAGGAAATACCAGGTGCTGGAGGCGCCTGGAGTAGGAACTGGCAAGCCACTCCAGTATTCCTGCCAAGAAAACTCCATGGACATGGAGTCACGAAGGGTCGGTCGCGACTGTAACAACGCAACACACACACACACACACACACACACACACACACACACACACACACACACACACACACAC
>JAHTLZ010003542.1:39249397-39265841 GCA_023846285.1 Phrynocephalus versicolor
CACACACACACACACACACACACACACACACACACACACACACACACTTCATGTTCCCTTTCCTTTGAAAATGGATGCAAGGGTTTGTTAGCTGCCGGGACCTTGCTTTAACAGACGTGTCATAAAAATATGCTGTCATAATTTACTATGATCTCTTAAATTAAAAGTCTTGCTTCACAGTTCATTCTTCCAAGTTCCTTTCTAAAATCACTGTGGTTTGTCCTTGAAGTGCAGCATAATGCCTCGTATGAAACTTCACATTGAAGGTTGTTTACAATAATCGAGGAAGACATTCCTTTGCAATATAGTATTAAATCTTGCTCGGTCCATATAATATCGGGTTATTCTTGAAATAATAGAATAGCATTACGTGTACTTGCTACCATCCATTGTGTCATCTTAATGTTCAAAGGAAGATATTACTGTGTCCTTTTGTAAATATTCCCTGTGGCATTAACTGTGATGGGAAAAAGGTGTAGCTAGAGAGGTTTTAGGGGAGAGAACAGTAGTCACCGGTGTTTCAGGTGGGAGGACCAGGCATATGCCTCAGCAAAGTTAAGGCTGCATAAGAAGGCAGATATGAATGTTATTTATATTCATGTATTTTATCCAACTTCTTTGTAATAAGAAGAAAAATGTTGAGAGGTTTTTTGTTTTTTTATGAAAGAGCCAAAGGTCATTTTATGAGTTCTCTGGTTTGTCTTCTTCTGTATAGCACAAGTTCCCCCTTTTTGTGTGCCTTGTGCTAAATCCCAGGCAAGGCAGGATTAAAATTCATCACACGTAGCTGTCGTTAGGGCTCACATCTGGATGGTGGTGGAGCAGCATATTGCTGAAAGCAAATAGTCTAGCAATTTTGATCGATAATAATAGAGTCTGTAAAAACACTGGAGGCATGAATAAGATTCCATTAATAACAAAAGAGGGAGAAAGAGAGATGTCTAGTGCAGTTCATTTAATGTAGAACTCTCCAGAGACTGAAGTGGGGATTATGCCTGCTGCCCTTCATATTCAACATAGGTCCAGAGGACACGGATTGGGTGACTAGCATCTCCATAGCAAGCGTGCTCATACTCATGAATAGGGGTCTAATTATATCTTAATGATCTCTGCTGCAAATAGGAAAACAAAATCTTCGCCTCTGCAAATTGTTACCTTAGTATAGTGGTAAGACTGGAGAAATTTAAATTATCCTTCTCTAATCTCAAGGGGATGCATTGTGAAAAATGAGGGTTGCTTATAGTCAAAATTTAAATTGCTGTAAAAGCTTATTTCAATAGATAGCAGAGCACTTCATAATAAAATAATTTGGTAAAAATTGAAGTGAGAGATGCTTAATGGAACATGATTAGATTTAATTTTCATCCTATCTTAATCATTAAGGTGCATTATCCTTCCTTACACCTAATTTGGGCTCTTTATCAGAGTCTCCAGAGTTGCTTTTCTAAAAGGCACTGAAACATGTTAATTTAGGAAATAAAAATGGCTCGTATTATAATATTGATATTTCATCTTGGAATTATAATTGACAGTCTTAAATAGAAAAGTTTCTTATGTACAGTTGTCTGTATAAACCACTGTTTGTGGGGAAGAAGAATTGCATGGACATTGATTTCAAAGAGATAGCTTTGTCAGACTGTTTCAGCCTATACAAAACCAAACAAAAATACTGTGACATCTTAAAGACCAAAAGATTTATTTCCATGTAAGCTTCTGCAGACATCAGCAACATTGCAGTTAGTCTGAGGTTTATATAGTGGAATAGATTTTTACAGTTCCCTAACTCTGTTCACATACCCAATGTACCAGTGACAAGGAAAACAGTTACAAAATTCATTCTATCCCTGAAACAAAATGGACTATTTCTTCTTCTTCTTCTTCTTCTTCTTCTTCTTTTGACAAACTCAGAGGCACTCCTCTTTGGAGCAGAGGCAAAGCTAGTGGGGGAGGGGAAGAAGGGTCTCTCCTTCTCATGCCCTCTTGGTGGGTCTCCTTTCCAGTTGAGGCTCTCCTGTGCAAACCGCACAGCGTGCAGATAGCGCCAAGCAGGCAATTTTTTTTTCAAGCATCACCTCCATAGCACGCTTCCCCCTCCTCCTTTCTCCCGGCTAAGGCTTGACAAATGTTAGCCCGGGGACAGGAGGAGAGGGAAGCAGGTGATGGGATTCCCTCCCCCCAAGCAGCAGCTCCGTCGCACTCTTCCCTCTCCTTCTTTCCCCAGGTTAACAATCACCAAGCCGTAGTGGGGGTGGGGAAAAGGAGGAGGGGGAGCAATCAACGGAGGTGCTGCTTGGAAATAAAAACATTGCCTGCTTTCCTCTCCTCCTTTCCCCCCACTAAGGATCGCCAAGCCTTAGTGGGTGAAAGGAGGGCTGGTGGCAGGATGGTTCAGGGCTTCCTCCTGCTCCCCCTCCAGGCACCCCCAGATTGCTGTGCACCCTGGGGCAAATGCACTCTTTTGCTTCTCCCTAGTTATGCCAGTGCTTTAGAGCTCTTTACAAAGCCTCTTTCTAAAAAAAAGTTTGAAAAGTCTTGTTAATATGTGCCCAAACATGAAACACATTCACTGTGGTCTCTGCCTTTGCCCCTTTCACAGTTTATGAGACCTCCTTTCAAGCTGATGGCAATGTCAAACCTCAGGGTACTGACCTTTAAGAATATCTTGCTGGTGATTTCAGCAAGAACAACAGGTGAAAGGTGTGCATTGCATAATCTGAAAAATTATTTATTTTCAAGTAGTGTAATAGTTATTTTCAGGCACTGTGAAGGACACTTCGAAGGACAGTCCAGAACTGGAGCTGACTACCATTGTATAGCAGCAGATCAATTAAAGCAGTGGTTCTCAACCTTCCTAATTCCGCAACCCTTTAATACAGTTCCTCATGTTGTGGTGACCTCTTGCCCTGCTTGGAAGAGGCCACAAACCCCCTTTGGTAGGCCACTGCCGCAGGTGCCATAGAGAACTTCCCTCTACAGCAGGAGTGCCCAAACTTTTTGGAAGGAGGGCCAGATTTGGTGGCTGAGAATGTGTCACGGGCCGGTTGCTCCCCGACCCTGCCACCCCACTGCAAGCCCCACCCACTGATCCATAAGCCCCACCCACTGACCCCTTGCAATCCCACCCGCAGGAAGGAAGGTGGGGACTGTCAAGCCCCGCACACACAACACACAGCAAGCCAAGTTCAGTTCTTTGTCAGGAACTTTAGTGGTAATCCAGATACAGAACAATTACAGTCCAAGTCACAGCCAAAATACCTTACAGAGCCAAATGCCAAGTTCCAGGGAAACAGAGAACACCGTAGTCAGAAAGCCGGTCCAAGGTCAGGAAACAGAGTCAGGATAATACACAGGAACCTGGTGACAAGGAAGTGACGCGTTGCTCCCACAGAGGGTTCAGGGTAAACTTGCTAGCTTTATCCTAAACCAGGGAGCACACCCATATCTCTGGCAACGCTCCTGCTAGAACTCAGGGCTTTCAGATCTAATTCTACGCCTATCATTAAAGATCCTTTCCCTGGCTCTCCTGTTAGTTCTCCTTTGCAGGATCCTGTTCCTAGCATTTAACCCTTCACATTCGGGTTCCATGACAGGCAGGGTCCTGGCAGGGACCAAGGGAGGGAGGGAGAGAGGGAGGTGGAAACCAAGAGAGGAAGGAAGGAGGGTGGGGAACAAGGAAGGGAGGGAGGGACGGAGGTAGGTGGGGACCAAGGGAGGGAGGGAGGAAGGAAGGAAGGTGGGGACCAAGGGAGGGAGGAAAGAAGGAAGGTGGGGACCAAAGGAAGCACAGGGAGCCGTGGCCACAGGTTGCCCCTTGGAAGAGGCGATCTGTGTGACCTTACACCCCCCTGAAGCTCCCCAGCAGTGGCGATGGCTTGCCCGCCAGCCCACCCCAAAGCTCCTTGGCAGTGGCAGAGGCCTGCTGGCCTGCCTACCCCCACACATTCCCCTGCGGTGCTGGTGGCAGCAGACCACCCAGCTGCCCAAGCTTCCCAGCAGTGCCGCTGGCGCGGCCCGCCTGATCACTGCCCTGAGTGTGCACCTACCCTCACACTGTTCCTGGCTATGCCAGTGGCAGCAGCCTACCTGCGCCCCGCCCTGCGCATGCACGCCTAGCTTCACAAGGTTCCTGGTGATGCTGATGGCGGCGGCCTGCACGCGCGCATGCCCAGCCCCACAAGCTTCCCGGCAGTGCAGGTGGTGGTGGCCTGCCACATCACCTGCCCACCCAGCCCCACAAGCTTCTGCTCACCGGCCGGCTGGCCAGCCGGCCCAGCCCCTCAAGCTTCCCAGCGGTGTCGGTGTTGGCGGAAGATTTTTTGTTTTAAAAAATGGCCTGAAAGAGGGGGAGGGAGGGGCGGGCCAGCCAGCTGCGGGCCACTCAGAATGGCCTGATGGGCCGGATTTGGCCTCTGGGCCAGGCTTTGGGCAGGCCTGCTCTACAGGCACACTCATCCAATCTCAGCCTCTGGTGCTATTGACTGACATGCCTTCCAACCTATCAAGCTGTAACTCACTCTTCCCCCCCTCTCCCTCCTTCTCTAGACCCATGCTGCTTGTGCCTTTTTCTTCACTGGCTCATGGTGACCCCTGTGAAATGATCATTCGACCCCCAAAGGGTCCCGACCCCCAGGTTGTAAATCAGTGAATTAAAGGGATGTTAGCCTACTAATCACTTTTCCTGTAAAAACCTGTGTCCCTGCAGTTTGTCAATCAGATGGCAAGAACTTCTGAATGTGGCTCCATCTAATGGGGTACATTGCTATAACTTCTTAGTAAAATATTTGCTGGACTTAGAAGGTCCTAGTGGGGAGGAATATGTAAGTAGATTTACATTTGCCTTATACCCCTTGAGTTGAATAACTTTGCTTAAGAAACAAATTATGCTGGAGCTTTAGTGTACCTATTTGTTTTTTGTGTTTTCTTCAGTTGGGAATATTAACATGTTCCTGGGCTTGGTGTTCCTGCCTTGTAATTCTCTCTCTCTCCCCCACCCCATTTTGGCTTATTCTGCAACCCTGCATTCTCATTTGCCTAAAGTCCAAGGATGCATAAGGATTTGCCTCTATGTACCGGCTTCTGTTGGCCTGCTTGTTCCACTGTGTTGCCCACAGACACCTAAAGTCCTTCAACAGACAATCAAGATGAGATGGTATAAGGAATAACTAAAGATATGTAGATCATCTTGAGGTTCTGTAGAAAAGTTAAACCTCGCCATAGGAAGATGTGAATATAAAATATTCCTGTAATCTAGTATTTTTCAGATCCTTATTGGATGTCACTGTTGCACTGCAGATTTAATTAATACACTAGAGGTTAAAGAAATGACACACATAAACTGAAATACAACTTATAAATACTAACTTTCTTGTGCTTATCTAGAAAATCTAGTGCTTCATGCTTATATAGCAAAAATTCAAGCTAAAGGGAGAAGTGTGTGTGTGCGTGCGTGCTCTTTGTAGCTTTAATGTTACCTTTTAATGTTCCTTGTTCTTAATTTGAATACGTCTTTTATTTTTTAGGGCTGTATATTGTCTCTCATTATTGTAAGCCACCTTGGGTCCTTTTCCAAGGAGAAAGGTGGGGTAAAAATATTCTAAATAAATAAATAAATAAATAAATAAATAAATAAATAAATAAATAAATAAAAGTTGGTTCTTTGTTGGTGAACAACATGGTGGAGTCAAAACCTGTGGAAACAGTTACTGTTTTCAGGGGATGACATAGCCTTAGGCTCCATATCTCTGCATAAGGAACATCCCAGGCTCATGTGGTAACAACCAGGGGTCTAGACACATATCATCTCCATACTCATCCATTTTTTCAGACTCAAAGAGGTGTCACCTCCATGAAGTTGTTCCCAGCACCCCATTTTCCAGGCAGCTAGCATTTCCTGCCCTATATGAGACCCAGGCCTATATCTGAGCCATCTCCTTGCCCCTTCTTCCTGCTTGTTCCCCTTTTGAGACCCCTGTTCCTGACATATGAATATGTTTAGGACAGGGCCTGAGTAACAGCATGTGACTTCCCTCATTTGTTTATCATGCATTTAGTATTTTTTTTGTTTTGTTTTTCATGCATTTAGTATGTTTTGCTCATTCACACTGTTCGGATTTTTAAGGGCACATTTTCTCAAAAAAAGTCCTGTTGGGGAAGAGAAAGATAGCAAATTGTTAGAAATATACATCCCCTTCAGTATTTAATGTTTATTACCAATTCAAGATCAAGCAATGAGCAGGTACTTGGCTTTATATGACAGCTGAAAACATTATATTTGGGAGAGGAAAGAGAATGGATTATCCTAACATTTATATGGGTTGTAATTAATTTTGGAGAGACAGGGAAATCTTTGTCGGTAGCAGGTGACAATACTATTCCCGCTGATCAAAAGGTCCCAGAACTTTGACCTTCGGAGTCCAGTTTCACTAGTATTGTTCAACCATTGTTGTGGTGCACTCTCCTCTTTTGGCACTGGGGCAGGAGAACACACAGTGAGGTAGCATATCAATATGAGGTGAGTGATCTTACATATTGCAGAATAAACAGGGTGACCATCAGGGAAAAGTTGTTTTTGGCAAGAGCCATTTGTCACACACACTAAATGTAGTTTTGCTCTACCATTTAGACACAAATCTACTTTCATTACTTTTCAGTTAATTATAACAAACACAGTGGACCCTTGTATAACAAACAACTTGTATAACATAAAATTTGTACAACATAAAAAATTCCAGAGATAGGGGAAATTTGCTTAACATAATTGCCTATGGAGAGAGTCCGTACAAAATAAAAATGGGATCACTCCGTTTTCAATGCATTCCTATGGGAATCTGTATAAAGGAAAAATTGCTTAACATAATTTCATTTGGAACGAATTAATTCCTTTATACAAGGTACCACTGTAATGTATCGAGAGAGTACCCATCTTCATTGTTGTTTTGGTAGGAATAAAATATACCAAATTCAGGGTAGAATTTTGTTCCTCTTAAAATGTATTCTGTAATTGACAGTAACTAATATGAATGCTTTTGTTTACTCTCAATAAATTAGATGACTTTAATAAATACGATGTAGCTATATTTTGAGTTGTATCCCTTCCAAATAACTGTACTTGTAGAAGACAATATGAAGTCATTTTGCCTCCTTTTACAGTGATTATCTTGTTTGCCAAGAAAGGTCATGTGGAAGCTCAGAGAGAGAGAGAGGGAGATGCCCCAAGTAATTGCAATTTAATAATTGTAATTTCATTAAGTGAGAAAAATTACAGTGTGAAATGTCATGGCATCCAATGATTTAGTTACATTGCATATTTAAAATTATAATATTTTTGATCTGTCATAATGGTAGAATTAATATGAATTTATTATCTCATAAAGTTGAATTGTTTCGAAACTTATAGCATGGATGGATTTTAAGATGTCCTATGCTTAAAATAAGTACATTTCAAGTTTTCTACAAGATTTTGTTTATCTCTGTACACCAAGCCTATTTTAAACCCTCAGAATAATGTCTTCTGACATGGTACATCCCTTAAAATGTAAATTCAAAATTCTGTGCCCTAAAAGGAGTATAGTAGTTGTGGCTGGTTCTTTGCTGTAAACCTTATTTTATTTTCCTTTCCTTGTTATGCCCTTGGTATTTCATAGCTGGCCTGTTTAAGCACTGAAGCAATTAGTTTTGAGAAGGCTGATTCTTCAGGGTCCAGTGCTTTCTTGCCTTTCATTTGCTGAAGCTGTACATTTTAATGAAGTTGTTTCATCTGTGTTGCCAAACACTAGAATTTTGCTGCTTCAGTTCTAATTATCTCTGCTGGCAAATGCTATGTTTTATTAAAGCTGTCAAGAGCACTGTTCATTAAATGCCCACAGTCTGTGGTGTCGTACACACAAATTAGATCAGTTTTCCTCATTGATGGATTGTGTTGGACTTAAATACTTTCTACATGAGCCTAGAAAACCAATGTAATTGCCACTGGCAACTTCCTATGTGCAGATGAAGCATAGCTATGGCTATGTGCCTAATTCAGACATGTACAAGTGGTGGTTGTACTTTTGCCACACTAATGTACCATCTCAAGTTTCATATGACGCTCCCTTTCCACTTGTCCCAAGGCCTTTTCTGTGCCATAAAATGACTTGTGTAGTTGTCTACATTGTAGTCTGTCTGTCATACAAGTATATGCCTCAGTGTGCAGTGGAACAGTAAAACTGTTTCTGCCTATGCACGTTGGGCGATATAGGCGACAAAACATTAATATAAACTAATGTAGCAAATTTAAATGAAGCAATATGAAATAGCTACTATGACTTGTTGTTAATATAATTTTAATATTAGTTACATCTGTCTGATATTATTTCACTAAACGGTAGAGGATTGACTTTTGCAAAGATTTTTTTTTATTGTTAAGTGGTGTTAATCTTGAGAAGGCATTGTAATGTTGCATGGATTTTTCTGCATTATACCATAGTGACTGATGTGTTTTTTAAAATGATTTTTGTATTATAAGCCTTTTTTATGCATCAATTATATAGTGAATTGGACATTAAGTGACAGATTTATTACTCTGAATTCAAAGTATCAGATGCTTCATCATATATCACTTTTATCTCAGTAATCATTCTGCTCACTATCTGATTTATATTTGAAACAGGTCATGGTTTCGTACAGTTGATAATTTTATACAAACAATACAATCTTTATTTACGGCCAGGGACCCAACCAATAAAATAGAAAATATATATGTGTAGTTTTAAAAGGATGCTTCAATAGCAGCCTTCAGTTCCACTGCATTGTTTGATCTCACGTCCCTCAACTTTCTCTTGGCAATGCCCTATAGCTTCTCTATGGAGTTCAGGTCAGGCGAGTTTGCTGGCCGATCAAGCACAGTAATCCCATGGTTCCTGAACCAGGTTTTGGTACGTTTGGCAGTGGGGGCAGGTGCCAAGTCCTGCTGGAAAATGAAGTCAGCATCCCCATAAAGGAAGCATGCAGAAGGAAGGAAGCATAAAGTGCTCCAAAATCTCCTGGTATACAGCTGTATTGACCCTGGATTTAATGAAACACAGTGGACCAACACCAACAGATGACATGGCTTCCCAAATCAACATAGACTGTGGAAACTTCACACGGGACTTCAAGCATTGTGCTTTATGTGCCTCTCCATTCTTCCTCCGCACTCTGGGTCCTTGGTTCCCAAATGAGATTCAAAAGTTGCTCTCATCAGAAAAGAGGACTTTGGACCATTGAGCAGCAGTGTTCAGGAGCAGCTTGACAAGAGGAATACGACATTTGAAGACCATGTCCAGGATCCGTCTGTGTGGGGGGGCTCTTGATGCACTAACTCGAGCCTCAGTCCACTCCTTGAGAAAGTCCCCAACACTTTTGAATGGCCTTTTCCAGACAATCTTCTCCAGGCTGCGGTCATCCCTGCTGCTTGTGCACCTTTTTCTTCCACACGATTCCCTTCCACATAACTTTCTATTGGTGTTCTTTGATACAGCACTTTGGGAACATCCAACTTCTTTTGCAGTCTGTGTCTTTTTGGGCTTTCCCTCCTTATGGAGGGTGTCAATGATGGTTTTCTGCACAACTGCCATGTCAGCAGTCTTTCCCATGTTTGTGCTTCCTATTGAACCAGCCTGAGAAACAATTTAAAGGCTCTGGAACTCTTTGCAGGTGTTATGATTCATTAGCTGATTAGAGTGGGTCACTTTGCGCCTAGAATATTAAACATTTTCACACTATTCTAATTTTCTGAGATTGTGAATTTAGGGTTTTCATAAGCTGTATGCCATAATAATCAGAATTATACCAAAGTAAGGCCTGACATATCTCAATTTGCATGTAATAAGTCTATCTCATATATTAGTTTCACCTTTTGAATTGACCTACTGAAATAAATGAATATTTGCATGATATTCTAATTTTTCGAGTTTCACCTGTATTTGATGGTCTTTTGTGGTGTGCATGTTGTAAAATGTTTCAAAATGACTGGAAGAACTGTGTCATAAACCTAAATGAAGAAATACTGCTCGTATGTAAATTAATTCCTATGGAGGTGCTGAAATGTGGCTCTTGTTGTTCTCCCATTTAGGGGTCTAATCAGGTCCATTCTTTCCAGCTTCAGTCATTCTCCAGCATTGAATGCTCCCATCTAGACTGTTCAGTGTGTTTCCTCTATAAAATGAGATAATCCATTGTACATTTGGAAGGAAAAATCTTGCAGGGTTTTGACTTGTGTTTCAATTTTTTTCAGGAGCACCAAGATATGCTTCTAGGAAACACAATAAAGAATGCAGTCGCAGTATTAAATAACCTGGTTTCTTATAAAAATGCAAACATGGCGTTGCTTTATGAACAAGGTATGTATTACTGACATCTCTTACCCACTGTACACTTGTTGCATACACATATTTGGCATCATGTTTCTTCAAGAGGATTCCCAGACTTTTTCAAATAGAGTGTGGAGAAGCAATAGTCTCATTATGGTTGCAGTCAGGTTTCATGAATTCCTCTTGCCATATTCCTCGTTGCAAGTCATGGCTGCACAATAAAACCTAGGGATCTAGTGGAAAAATGTATGTTCCAGAGACAGATGGAAACAGACAATGTTATATTGACATTATAAGCGTAATGAGAATTTGGGGAGATGGATTTTAAGACATACGAGGGTAACAAACCTTGTATAAGGAAGGACCTTATTTGCTCACTAAATGGATGGCAGACAGAAAATAAGCACAACCACTAGCTTGAGAGCCAAGGGCACTCAAAGGGACTCTGCCTGTCTTTCTAGGAAAGACCCAAGAGGGAGTACACATTGATTTGCATGAGCACCTCCATGAACGTGTATCTCAGTAAGCAGAGCAGAAGATGATAAAAATCATTAGGTTGGAATCTTGTGATGTCCTGGAAGGGACAGAATCGCAACTAGCCTTAGAGGAGAACATTAGACAGGACGGTCAAACACGCTGATGTTCTGGCTCACAAGTTTAACTCTTCAGAGTTCAGAATGGCTTTACTCACACACAAACAACGGGTTGTTTTAGCAAGCCATTTTGGAACCTTTCTGTGAGCCAGATGGACAAATGAGTCCACCACATTTTGGTGATTAGGCCAAGAAGGAATAAGCTTGCTGGAAATGGTGGGACCCTAGGACCTTTTTGTCCTCAAGGTATTGCCCAGCATGCCAAAGAAGGTGCAAGAAGTGAACATGATTTCGATAGGATCCTAAGGTCCTCGGGGAGGCCATCCTCTAAGTGCCTCCTCAAAATTATGTTTCCCAATTGTAGCTTTATCTGTGGAATGTCTTCTCAAGAGGGGTTCAGCTAGTGTTTAACATAATAGCCTGTGTGGTGCCAGGTGAAAAATTGTTTATTTGTATAGGCTTTTAAGGGACTTTAAGTATTTGGTTTTAATATTTGCACTATTTTATCTCTCCTGCTTGTTTTGCATTTGGCTTTATTGCATACTCCTGTTGGATTATAAATCAATCCTCTTTCCCAGGGTGCCTACTGATGTTACTCTGGAGACACTGGAGGCTTGTGGAAGGAACAGATTTTCTGTCTTACTGCCCAGCAATGCTGGGCAACAATGTTT
The DNA here is from genome assembly GCA_023846285.1 of Phrynocephalus versicolor. Classification (NCBI taxonomy): domain Eukaryota; kingdom Metazoa; phylum Chordata; class Lepidosauria; order Squamata; family Agamidae; genus Phrynocephalus; species Phrynocephalus versicolor. The sequence goes on from JAHTLZ010003542.1 coordinate 39,260,990, forward strand.
TCTGTTACTGGAGAGAGGACTGGTCTTGAATACTTTTCTTACTCTCTGAATGTCTTCTTATTATCTCTGTGAGATTTGCAGTTTTAAAAACACTGCTTTTGTCTTGTATATGAATGACATTTTGAATACATTTAATTGTATTTTAACTATACCCTACCAGTTTTCATTAACAGTCTGAAGTGCAAGGTAGTAAAATAAAAGGAAAGGTTCCCCCTGACAGTTAAATCCAGCCATTTCCAACTCTAGGGTCTGGTGTTGATCATTGCGTGGAAGCCAAAGAGCCAGAGTTTGTCCATAGACATATTTCCGTGGTCCTTTCGCTGTTGGCATGACTAAATGGACAAGAGCACGGAACACTGTTACCTTCCTACTTAAAGGGTACCTATTCATATTTACATGCTCTTGAACTACTAGGTTGGCAGGAGCTGATGAGATAAGCAACAGGTGTGGATTCAAACTGCCAACCTCCATTGGGAAGCATAGAGACTTCGGCAGCACCACCCACATCCCATAAGATAGCAACGTTTACTTAATACTCGGAAAAAAAATTCAAATAATTCATCTTCTTCAGTTTATGCACTTTGGCTAGGAAAATGCTATGTACCTTGTAAGGTCTAGTGAATATAGAGTATAAATTGTTTGCATCTCTTTCTCTCTCTCTCTTTTTTAAACACAGCCATTCCTCTCATTGGTTTTCTACAGATATCAGTGGCAAAGTGCAAACATTTGCCTTTAAGCGTACAGTTTAAGGAAATGTTATTCTTGGCAGAAATTTAAAGGCAGACTTTGAATGATAGGGAAATATTAGTTTTCAATTTTTAAAAAATAGTCCTTTAAAAGCCTATCTAAAATTTCCTTTTAAACATTCTTTGCATTTTAAAATGCCTGTAGATAGAATCTCAGGCATAGGTAATTCTGAAATGTTGATACTGTATAGCAATCTGACACATTCGCTATGTGCTAATCCAACACACATTGAAATATATTTTTATTTTAGTCTTTATTAAATATTAACAGGGCCTAAAGTTGCCTTGTAGCTTGGTCAATGGGTGCTAACCTTTCAGTAGGAAGTCATATACATAACATTACAGTACTTTATAAATAGATAATGGATATGATAACATAGATCTCAAAAATGGCACTGAGGTCAGTATAATGAAAACAGGTCACAATGCCTTGTAATTCTTTATTTGCGTTTCTATAGTGTCTACAATAGACAAATGGCATTTTAGAAAATTCCTCATTTTATGAAACATGAAAAAATAGTTTTTACTGTGTGAGCAAATGCAGGCAGTCACATGTTCAATTTTTTTTTTTGTGTTGTATGAAACTAATCAGAGCCAAGAAGTCCAAGGGCACCAAAAGGATTGGGGGGGGGAGCCATGTTAACTGTGACATTGGAAATCAATTTAGAAAATGCCGTTAATTAATGAGCTTGCTTTAAGTCATAAAAGTTATAAGTGCAGCTTTAATTTTAGTGTTGAAAGGTATTTGATATATCATCCACTATCACTTTTCATCTCCAGAACCAAAATTGTTTAAAATTACCAAATGTCTTCCAGGTGGCAACTCTTCTTGTTTGAATTGATCTCTGACAATTGCTCAGGTGAATTGTAAGGCCATCATCCTGTTCAGTATTTGCCACTATTAATCTGGAAGTTGAGTCATGGCAACTGGACTTCTTTTCTTGAGAGACTGAAACGTTTTGCTGCTCATCCAAACAGCTAGTTGTGTAGTTCACTTTGACCTTATGTCATCCTGGTCTGAAATAGCGTCATAAGATGGTCAATGGCCTGAATTGGCTCTTTGCTATTATTTCTGCTATTAAGTGCTGTCAAGTCAGAACCAACTTATAGTGACCCTAAGTGAGTCACTATAGGCAAGTGAGATATTTAAAGGAGTGGTTTTGCCAGTTTCACTCCCCCAGTAAGCTTCCATACCCAAGCAGGGATTTGAACCCATATCTCCTGACAGTCTTAGTCTTTTCACTATTCACTATACCACACTGGGCATATTGCCAAACTGTGATGCAAATCACCAGTTTGCAAATATGTCAATGAAATCTGCGGAGCTGTTCCATCCAGGAACATGAACAATATGGAATCGGATCCTGGAGTTTCACGTGTATAAATATTGAGCAGGATACTGTCATAATTGTTTAATCTCCTGATCAAATGAATTAAGAGTTACAGACCTGGTTTATGTCAAAGCAGGAAAACTAGATGTTTTAGATTTAGAAAAATGTGGATCCACTGCTTCTAATGAACTGCAAACTAAAAATTTTATTGAACTGCAGACAGACCAATATCTGACCAAAATGTTTGACTAAGGGCTTTGCTACACAGCTTGGCTGGAGCAGGCTTGAATAAGATGACTTAAGATTAAATTGTTGTTGTTGTTGTTGTGTGTTGTCAAATCACTTCTGATTTATGGTGGCCCTCTGAATGAACATGATCACGATGACATGTCCTCAACTTCCCTGCTCAGCTCTTGTAGACTCAAGCCTGTGGCTTCTTAGGGTGTCAGTCCATCTCATATTTGGTTTTCTTCCCACTGCTTTCAACCTTCCATAATGTGATTGTCTTTTCCAAAGAATCCTGCCTTCTCATGAGGTGTCCAAAGTAGGACAGTCTCAGTTTCAATATTTTCCCCTCTAGAGATGGTTCAGGCTTGATTTGATCCAGGACCCAACACTTACACTTTTTGGCAGTCCAGGATATCAGCAAACTAATCCTGCTGCACCACATTTCAAACAAATCATGTTTCCACTGTCAGCTTTCTTTACTGTCCAGCTGAGTGGAAATGCAAGAGTTTGGATTATCTTGAACATTATCTCCAGTGACACATGGTTACGTTTGATCATCTTTTCTAGTTCCTTCATTGCTGCAGTTCTGAATTAAGTAGAGATCCCATGTGCCACCTGGTACAATCTTTGGTTCTATATTGGTTCTGTTTTGTCAGCTGTACCTTTTAGAGAAAATTTAAAACTTAAAGACTTCCTTGCAGAGGCTGGAGGAGGCAAGGAGGAGGATTTTCCTCCCTTTGCTTTACTATCCCAAAAGTCAACCTGCCTTGCCAGGGACAGAAAAACTACATCACTATCATTCATAGTTTCATACTGTAACTTAGCCCAGACAATTGCTTAGTGTTTGGGTAAGAAGCAGGGATGGGGACTCGCAATTGGGGACTCATGGTGAAGTCTAACTCAAACAGCATCAGCAACTCAGAATTTTTTTAAAAGACTCAGTTGACTCGCAACTTGGACTCGTTTTTCCAAGTTGTGTTTTTGAGCCATTATTTTAACAGAGACTTGCAGATGATGATGATGATGATGATGATGAAGAAGAAGAAGAAGAAGAAGAAGAAGAAGAAGAAGAAGAAGAAGAAGAAGAACTACACAGCTAACTACACTGGATTTTGTAATACAAATCACTAGTCGAACACTTCCCAAGCGTTTAGGACTGTGTGATGTATCAGTGAATTATGCGAGTAGATCCCAGTAAGGCGGCTTTCTGCAGCTAACTGATGGTGACTTTGTCAACTCCAATTTCTTCTAAATACTTACTTAGCTCTTTAGGCACCGCACACAGTGCGCCGATTACCACTGGGACCACCTGTACCGGTTTATGCCAGAGTCTCTGAAGTTCAATTTTCAGATCCTGATATCGGGTAATTTTTTCAAGTTGTTTCTCGGTGACTCTACTATCACCTGGTATAGCAACATCAATGATCCATACTTTTTTCTTTTCCACAATCACACTCTCCGGGGTATTATGCTCCAAAACCCTGTCTGTCTGTATTCGGAAGTCCCAAAGTAATTTTTCATTCTCATTTTCAATCACTTTTTCAGGCTTATGATCCCACCAGTTCTTTGCTATGGACAGATGATAGTTCTAGCACAAATTCCAGTGGACCATTTGAGCCACTACATTATGATGCTGTTTGTAATCAGTCAGCAATTTTCTTGCAACAGCTCAATATATGGTCGGTATGTTCATCTTCCTCTTTACAGAGACTACATGTGGGGGACTCAGCTGATTTTTCTATTCTAGTCTTAACTGCATTTGTTCTGATAGCTTGTTCTTAAACGGCAAAAATCAGGGCTTCTGTCTCTTTTTTCAGTGTTCCATTGGTGAGCCATAACCACGTCTTTTCCTCATCTGCTTTTTCCTTTGATTTTTTCGAGGAACTGCCCATGCAGTGCTTTATTGTACCAGCTATCAGCTCGTATTTGCATTGTTGTTTTCCTGTATTGTTTGCTTTACTTTAAACAATACAGGTTGTTATGTATTATTATTATTATTATTATTATTATTATTATCATCATCATCATCATCATCATCATCATCATCATCATCATCATCATCTGAACACAGCTGCCAGGTGTTATGCTGGAGTTCGCCTTCTCCAATGATTGAGCTCTTTCCAAGAAGCTAGAATATATACTGTTCCTAATAATGTTGCCATTTGTAGTTGACCAACGTTGATCTTGTCAATGCTGAGAGTTTTCAGATGTTGATCTAGGTCTTTTGGGATTGCACCCAAGTCGCCTATTATTATTGGTATTGTTCTCATTTTCTTATTCCATAGCTTTTCGATTTCTATTTCTAAATCCCAATATTTGGTTATCTTTTCTAACTCCTTGCCGCTGACTCTTGTGTCTCCTGGTATTGCCACATTGATGATTTGCACTTTGTTTTCTTGCTTATATACTATCTTGATGTCTGGAGTATTGTGCACTCTGAAATAATAATAATAATAATAATAATAATAATAATAATAATAATAATAATAATAATAATTATTATTATTATTATTATTATTATTATTATTATTATTATTATTATTATTA
>JAHTLZ010003542.1:39271313-39294280 GCA_023846285.1 Phrynocephalus versicolor
TGTGTGTGTGTGTGTGTGTGTGATCACAGTCACAACCGACTCGTCATGACCCCATGTCCATGGTGTTTTCTTGGCAGGAATAGTGGAGTGGCTTGCCAGTTCCTACTCCAGGCGCCTACAGCACCTGGTATTCCCTGGTGGTCTCCTATCCAAGTACTAACCAGGTCCGACCCTGCTTAGCTTCCGAAAACAGGCGAGATCGGATGTGCTTATGGCATATAGGCAGCATTAAGAGCTTTAAATAACATGGAGTGCAGCTGTTCATCTCAATAGAAAATACTGATGTGCCATGTTTTTTAATTAAGATGTTCATGCTCCAAAACTGTGCCCTTGTAAAATCATGGTTGCAGGGACACTGACTCTATATGTTTCCTGAATAACTGTATAGCTTAGGTAAATGATAATTTGCTAGTAATTCCATTAGTCAAGAAAGACCAATGGTGCACCTGAGTTTTACACCTGGAGCCCACATATTTTGGGTAAAAGACTGGAAGAGAGAGTGGTAATGAGCAGGTAAGCACCAGTCAGCTGGGCTAATGTGAAGAGGTTCTTTTTCTATAGCTATAGGGCAATTTATTCTTGCTTTAGAAATAATTGATAAGGAGGATGAATGGTTAAGGATATCTGGTTCTGTTAAAGAGAACTAGTGGCAAGACCCTTAGTAATGATGAAAAGTTTATCGGTAGACAAAATGAAGGGCCAGGGTATTATCAGCTCCTCCTTTTTCATGTAGACAGGATATATATTGGTTTCTGATGACAATGACAGCAGAATCATTTTATTCTATGGGAAAATGCTTCCTTAAAATACTTAACTGAAGACTGTTTTTGTTGGCAGTCATATTACGTGCAGAGGATATCTGAATTTCCTGGCCTTCCATATTTTTGCAATATGTGTTCCATGAAGCTGAATTTTTTTTTAGCTGATCTATCATTGGTTTCCCAAGTAAACTGAAAATGTTTACTAGTTAACTGTTCATTTTCCTGAACTATCTGCTTACTTGATAGTACCGTATTTGTTTTAGGAAATAGTGAAATAAATTCTGAGTCTTTAATGTGTCAACCATCCCTGAGCTGGATGCAGGTCAGCAAGGTCCAAGTGATAAGTAGTAAACAGGGATCCATTTGACGATATTACCTTAGATTTTGCAGAAAAGTAGCCAAGAATAAAAAAGCATCTTGAGAACATAACAGAGATAACATAACCATTCATTTCAGTTTGGTAAACTTCTTAGGGCAATTTGGGCCAAATCTTTACTTTTATAAGACTACTGAACCAGAAGGCAGAACCCTAATGTCTAAAAGGTGACCAGGATACTGAGAATATGAATACGTGAGCCCTGTGAAGAAATGTGCCATAAGTAGAATGTTCATTGTCACTAATTTTCAGTACTGTAATTCTAATGTATTGAAATGAGAGTTGCCACGGCATCGCATTGCTTGTTATGCACATGCTTTATATAGAGAAAATGTCTTATGAATCTGACAAGAGGCGAACCAAAACCTTACTGTAAGATTAGGTTTGATCTTTTCATGTCTCAGTATTTTGAAGATTTTTTTTTGTACTTACTGGCTTAATCCAGCAGCAAGTTGCAGCTCGAGGAGACCCCTTGAATCAATGAAACTCATGGAGGAGTTGACTCACCAAATCTCACAGATTCATTGACCTCCTCTAGTTGAAATTTACTGCAAAATTTCTGCCACTGAGTTAATGTGTACTCTTAAAGTGTACGCACTTTGTATTACTTGTTGTAAACTGCAGTAAATTAATGGATATAGAGAGAGAGTTTGTAATCTGTGCCTTAAATAATTTATGTTTACCTACACTTTGAAGGAAGCTAAAACTTGGTCAGAAGTAGTGATAGCTATTGTGAGATCCAGCATAAATCCCAGTCACTATCCAGCGTATAAATGTAAAAGTGGAAGTTCATATTGGCTGAAATCCTCTTGCTTAGTGTACAACCTCTTTGAATTCTATTGTTTCTGTGACCTTAATAAATGAGAATTTGTTTACATAACAATTTTCACAATGGAGAGAGGAGAAAAGTGGTGTTCTGTCCCAGATCTGACCTGGGACCGGTGCTTTTCAATCTGTTTATAAATGACTGGGAGACAGGGATAAGCAGTGAGGTGGCCAAGTTTGTGGATAACACAAAACTTTTCAGTGTGGTAAAAACTAGAGAAGATGGTGAAGAGCTCCAGAAGGATCTCTCCAAACTGGGGGAATGGGATGAGAAATGGCAAACACATTTCAAATATAAAGTAATGCATATTGGGGCAAAAACCCTCAAACTTTATCTATCAACTCATGGGCTCTGAGCTATCCGTGACAGATCAGGAAAGAGATCTTGGTGTGCTGGTGGACAGCTCAATGAAGGTGTCTACACAATGTGTGGCAGCGGTGAAGAAGGCCAATTCCATGCTAGGGATTATCAAAAAGGGGATTGAAAATAAAGCAGCCAACATTATAATACCATTGTACAAAATGATAGTAAGGCCGCACCTGGAGTATTGTGTACAATTCTGGTCACCACATCTCAAAAAAGACATAGCGGAACTGGAAAAGGTGCAGAAGAGAGCGACTAAAATTATTACTGGGCTGGGGAACCTTATGAGGAAAGGCTAAAACATTTGGGGCTCTTTAGTCTGGAAAAAAGGAGCCCGGGGGGGGGTATGATTGAGACGTACAAAATAATGCAGGGCATGAGTAAAGTGTATAGAGGGACACTCTTCTTCCTCTCACAAAATACCAGAATCCACACAAATTGAGGGTTGAGAGAGTGAGAACAGAGGAAAGAATTTTTTTTACCCAGTGTGTTGTTAGTCTATGGAACTCCCTGCCACAGGATGTTATGATGGCATCTGGCCTGGATGCCTTCAAAAGGGGATTGTGCAGATTCCTAGAGAAGAAGTCCATCACAGGTTACAAACCATGATGGAGATGTGTAATCTCAAGCCTTAAAACCAGGGTACTTCAAGGGCCAGATGCAGGGGAGTGGTATCAGGAGACAGATATTTAGTCTTGTACGCTCCCGGACACATTTGGTGGGGCCACTGTGAGATACAAGAAGCTGGATTAGATGGGCCTTTGGCCTGATCCAGCATGGCTCTTCTAATGTTCTTTATGTTCTTATGTTCTTATGTACATAGGAAAATAGATCACAATTTGGACCACTCCTGGAACAGTTCAGTGTTACTGTATCTGTTTCTAGGTAATCACATGATGCATGGGAAAATAAGCTCTATCCTGACCTTCATCTGTATCACAGCTGGATCTTTTTGGTCCTGTTGTATGGATTCTAGTTTTTGAGGTCCCACAGCTGGACCAGAAAGATCCTTTTTTCTCATGGATTTTTTCTCATGTTCAAAAACATTCTGAAATTTGACTTTTTATTCTGTGTTGTTTTGTTCTTTTTAATCTTACTGTAAACCGCCCGGAGTTCCCTGGAAGATGGGCAGTATAAAAATAAAATAAAATAAAATAAAATAAAATAAATAAATAAAATTACAGGTTGAATAGATTTTTTCAGAAAATGAATTACTTGCTAGTTTACTAGGAAATATGTCAGCTTCATTCCTTTTGAAGACTAGATTTATAATACAGACCCCAAACCTGGCCCTATAAATGTCCTTGAAATACCCAGAAATCAAGAGAGAATTAAGTCTCACTCAGAAAGGTGCCGTGCAGTGGAGTGAGCTCCTCTTGTTAACCCCAGTTCCTGCCATCCTAGCAGTTCGAAAGCATGTAAATGCAAGTAGATAAATAAGTACCGCTGTAAAAAGCAGGAAGGTGAAACAGTGTTTCCTTGCAGCCATGACGGCCTCATGGCCAAGGACTTGCACAACACTGGCTCTTCAGCTTGAATACAGAGATGAGCACCACCCCTAGAGTCGGAAACGTCTAGCACACATGTGCGGGGGGGGAACCTTTTTACAGGAAGGTATAATACTCAGAAATCTTAGTGAAGCATTTGTAGTATTTCATTTGGCTTCTGGCAGTCAAGAGTCTAGAAACGTCAAAGCCCCAAGCTGCAAACCATTACTTTATAAATTGCCAACTGGCTACTCTCAAAATACTTCTTTAACATAGCGTTCTATAAAGATTAGCTGGGGGTTGTCATTTTAAATGTATTAAAAACTACCTCATAGTGCTGCTACCCTATCTCATCCCAGAAAGCTACTGAGGTTTTAGTACCCCAAATTGTTATTGAAACCTAATGAGGTCAGCTGCACTGCCCCACAAATGGAAATGAAAAAAAGAAAAATAAAGAAACGACTATTGCAACAAAACCACAACCCTGCAAGATGAAGCAGGGGTGATTTATATGTCCCTCCCCCTAAAAATTAATATGCCTATGAAAGGAAGAGCCACTTTCTACTAAAGATCCAGCTAAGTTGCCTTCGTAAATGAAACAAACAAAAATGATTGGCTAGTGATCATAAAAAATAAAAATCAAATATCTGTTGGTGTAAGGACCTTTAGTTTTTCAACCATTGGTGGAATTTAAAATGTAGCAACTTGGTTGTCTGTGTTTGCCACCAGTTCAACAATACAGCTCCAGAGAGAACAAAAATAGTCAGGCAAAAAGCTTCATATAAAACTGTGCTAAAGTGTGCGGGCGGGGGGGTAGGGTTAGGGTTAGGGTTGTGACATATTTTAACTAGAGAACTGAGGTCTCCTTCAGTCTGTATTCCAAAGGTTAATCTGGTTTTTTGAATAACTGGTATAGGTGATTCCTTCTTTGAGTCCATTATGTCCATTTGCATAGAGTCCATTAAATTAACATTTAAATTAATACATTAATAATGCTAATGAGCTGAATGCTTTGTTTTAAACAATTATGCCAAGTTAGTTCCTATTTCCAGCACTGAACTAGTTAATGTTGAAACCCAACATTCCAGCTCTGATTGAACTCTGTGTGAATTATTTGCAAATACAAGATTTCAGTGGCTCTGTAATAGCTGAACAGCACACCTTTTAAAAGGGTTTCTCTCCCTTTCATCATTCTGGGAAGCCCTGGTTTGCATTTGCATTCAGCAGTGAGCTCTGCCAAGCCAAAATTAATGCTTGTGGAAAACTACAGCTGTGTCCATAACTGAGGATTGTTTTTGTTTTGCTATATTTTCTTTAGAAGGTCACAAGTTTGCAGGAATGTCCGTTTACGGGAAGTTCAGTAAATTAGTTGACTCCTTGTTTGCTGGAGAGAGTAAATCGTAATTAAAGAGAGAGAGAAAAGGAAAGAGGTTTAAAGTTCTTCAGCATTTTTCATTATCTGTAGAGGTTGGAATTAAGTTTTATTTGAGAGGGAAACACAACTAAAATGTTATTAACATGTAGATTACTGTCTTAAAGATTTAGATATCATTGGAACTTAAATTGCTGATTCAGTTGCCTCAGTGCTATTTTCTCATCACCACTTCCTTTGTAGCCTTTGATTACTCTTGGAGTTATGTAATAACTAATATCTGTCTGGTTGCTGTGCCTTGTTGCAGCCCAAATAAGCAGCAACTGGGTTGCTTCAAGGAGATGGCAACAATTAGAAGTAGAGCAGCAGTCCATGGCTAAGTAAGAAATCAGGAATGTGCAGCATGCAAAAGAAAAAAGAAGTGATGACCTGGTATGTTCGTAGTGTTGCTGTGCCTCTTGCCTTCTCTATGAGGTACAGTGGTACCTTGTATAAGACAAACTGGGGGAATGGGCTGCCAAATGACAAATGTGTTTCAATGTAGGAAAATTTAAAGTAATGCATATTGGGGCAAAAAAAATCAAAACTTTATCTATCAACTCATGGGCTCTGAGCTATCCATGACGGATCAGGAAAGAGATCTTGGTGTGCTGGTGGACAGCTCATTGAAGTTGTCTACCCAGTGTGTGGCAGCGCTGAAGGTGGCCAATTCCATGCTAGGGAAGGGATTACAAAAAAGGGGATTGAAAATAAAACAGCTAACATTATAATGCCATTGTACAAAACGATAGTAAGGCCGCACCTGGAGTATTGTGTACAATTCTGGTCACCTCATCTCTTTCTTTCTTTCTTTCTTTCTTTCTTTCTTTCTTTCTTTCTTTCTTTCTTTCTTTCTAGTAGTCCAACTTTAGTATAGTCATCTAATGAAAAATTGAACAGAAGATCAACACTGACAGAAGTATTAAAAATCTGTCAGCGAATTTAAACGTAAATGAGTTACATATTTGGGTTACTTACAATTAACTAAGCTGCTTACAGAAAGAGAGAGAAGAAGAGTAAATCTGGATGACATGACACCCCAGAAACTAGGTTTAGTGATGCTCTTTCAAATAGAGTGGGGAAGGAGGTTGCAAACATTGAAACAACACTCTTTAGGTGCTTTAATGATAATCAGGTTGCACTTAGGACTGCTGGGACGAAGAAGCAACTCCATTGTAATGGGATGAAGGCGTTCTAATTTTCAATACAGAAGGACAGAAGGAGTCTCTGCCTGAAGGCTCACAATTCTGAGGCTATTATTTCCTAAACTGACACTATTAGAGATGAGCAAGAAATGAACAATAGCCAAAAACCCAGATGAACTGGGCTGGTCCTTGCTTTGTTTCACACCCAAGTTCAGGGATTCAATTTTTGCTGAAGCAAATGAAATTGCTGAACTTTTTTCCTTTTGGCATTTTATTTGCAAAAGGGGATACCCACTCGCCCCCTTCCTATTTCCCCTGTATTCTCCACCTACCTGCCGCTGCCACCGCCGCCACCACTGCCTCTTCTGCTGCTGTGGGTGCAATCCTCAGAAGCAGCAGGCCTGGCTTCCCTGCCAGGAGCCTGTTGCTGCCTCTGAGCTTATGCCTGGGGCAGGGGCGGCAGAAGCAGGTAACCCCTACCCTAAAGTTCATGGCCATTTCTAGTCAAGATTGAAACATCAGAGCTGTAAAGGTAAAGGTTCCCCCCGCACATGCGTGCTAGTCGTGTCCGACTCTAGGGACAGTGCTCATCTCCGTATTCAAGCCGGAAGAGCCAGTGTTGTGCAAGTCCATGGCCATGTGGCTGGCATGGCTGCAAGGAAACACTGTTTTTAACTTCCCGCTTTTTACGGCGGTACCTATTTATCTAATTGCATTTACGTGCTTTTGAACTGCTAGGTTGGCAGGAGCTGGGGGTGAACTGTGGGAGCTCACTCCACTGTGTGGCACCCGGGATTCGAACCGCCAAGCTGCTGACTTTGGAGTCAACAGTTTTCGGAGCCTTAGTGCACTGAGCCACTAAAGTAGTAGAGCAAATGTATTTTAAAGATGTATATTAGGTTTACGTTTTCCTTTCCTAAAGGGGAAATGTTATAATTTAGAGGAGGCTGTGTGTAGGTCTGCAGATGACCCTGAGTCCCTGAGTTGACCTGCTTATACCATATGCCTGAAGATTATATCTTGGTTTTATTTAATGTTTTGTTCATAATGTATTGGTCAGCAGTTGTTATTCACGATAATCTGCTAGTGCGGCTCATTGAACAAGAAATTTTCTTCACCATCTTATTGTGCCCTACTTGCTAATGTGTACGTATATACATTGCACAACTCAGTGTATGTATTGCATTGCTTCTTTTTCTTTAATTTTACTGTTAAACATATGTGTGCTTTACTTTCCAGATCACAATCAATTACCAGCCAACTAGAATCTTCCCTTTCAATTTTATTCTAGCTGTTTCTCACCCTGACACTAGTCTCTTTGTTTCTTACCCACCTACTTCTTTCATGCATTTTGGTCTGATCACTATTTGTCCCAACTTATTTTTGCTATTATTGTAATTTTCAAACCTGACTTTTCGCACCCCATGCTAATTTACTTGGCCTCTATCCCTCTTTCTAAACAATGTCACTACTACGTGTATTGATCTGAACAGTAACACCCCTCCTTCACGCATACACACACTAAGAGAATTTTGACATGTTCACTCGGCTCCTAATTGCAGCGGAGAAGAAACTTGCAACCTTTTCAGTCACTTGTGGAATGATATCAGCAAACCTACTAATTAGTAAGAAGTAATGCCCAAGTCACTCGTTCATCCCAGGCAGGATGCTTGAGGGTGCTCACCCCAAATGAGTCTCAAAAGGTGTTGACAAGGCATTGGGCCTTCCCAGTGGTTGCACCTCAACTTTGGAGTTCTTTTCCTTTAGGAATTCGTTGATCAGCAGGGAGGAGGGGGGATTAAAAATAATACTTACCACCTCTGATGGCTTCTGATGGCTGCCACCCTCCTCTTTGCTGCAGCTGCCACAGGCCAGCAAGTCACCCTCTGGAGGGGTGAGGTGGGACTTTGAATTTTCCGCTGAGGTCCTTGGTGGCAGATCAGAAGTTTGAGTGGGAAATTCAAAACTTCTGATTGGTCGCTTGGGACCCGATCCAGAAGTTCAAAGGCCAGGTGGCCGAATAGCCCATGGTCGCGGCAGGGGTGGTGAGGAAGAGGGTGGCGAACATTGGGGTGGTAAGTTTTATTTTTTTATTTTCTCCCTTTGTTGCCGCCACCAGGCAGCCGGGCACCCATTGGAGGGGTGAAGGACCGTCCTCCACCCCTCCGGTGGATGCCCGGGTGCCTGGGTGTTCGGCAGTGGCAGCAGCAAGGAGGGAAGAAAGCCCCCCCCCCCGTTTCTCCTTACTGCTAGGCTGCGGCAAGGAGAAAGGAGGAAAAAAGTTTCTTCCCTCTTTACCACCGCTGGGCAGCTGGGCACCCCCCAGCAGTGGCAAGGAGAGAAGAAAGGGGTTGGGTTTTTTTGCCCCTTTCTCTTTGCCGCAGCTAAGCGGCAAGGAGAAAGGGGGGAAATTTCTTCCCTCCTTGTCATTTGGAGGGTTGTCAATGGCAAAAGCTTTCACCCCAGCACCCCTTCCACCACCATTATTCTCGAATAAGAATGTTTGCTCTTATCTGCGGATTTCACTCTCCACAGGGGATTCCCCCGCAGATATAGCAGTCCTACTGTATATTTAAATGCCAGCTTAAAACCTGGTTTTATAGATTGGCCTTCCCTGAGTATGTTGTCAATGAAAGTTATTATTATTATTTATTTTTTATATAGCTTGTATGCCGCCCACTGCCCAAAGGTCTCTGGGCAGTGCACAATAAAAATAGACAATTAAAACATCAAAATTACAATAAAATTAGAACAATAAAAACATGTAAATGCAATAAATACAATACATTAAAAACACAACACTAAAATTGCCATCAGGACCCACAATCATCAGTTTAAAAACTTCTGGTCTTAGATGTGTTCTATCAACCTTTGGTATGTTTATCTTAATCAATTCTTTTGATGTCTAATGTGGTTGGTTTTATTAGTTATAATTATAACTAATAATGATTTATAACTAATCTCGGTTTTCTTTGTATATCTATTATATTGTAATGTTACATGTTGTGCCTTTGTTTTTTGTTCACCACCCAGAGTGACCTTCAGGACAGATGGGTTGTATATAAATCAAAGGAATGAATGAATACTATTGCATAATCGTTGAGTTTTTAAATTGTTTCATGCCACTGATGTGTTAATACCTTGGATGTTCATTTGCAAGAATGGGGAGTGTGGTACTGTCAAGAAGCAGTGTACTCTCAGACATCTCTCCTGGTGGTCTAGCCCTCCTGATTTTAACCTTGTAAAGCGATTTGAAAAAAATTCCCACCAGCAGCTGGGCTTGTTTTGAAGGGATATGATGGCCTTCAGCCACTGACATCTTTGTTTCTTATGAATGTCTGAGCAACACATGGAAGATGGTGAGGTTTTTGGGGAAATGAAAATAGGAGGGGAGAAAGGAAAGGGCTCAGTCTGTAGCCACCAGAAAATTGATGGTAAGACATCAGAGAGATGGCCAAGAAGACAGCAGAGGTGGGGGCATATCAGTAAAGAAAAGGAAAGTGGAATAAAATGGGAAGTCAACAGATTATTGTGATAGTTCATGTATATGTTTGAATAGAGGGGAATTTCACGTGTCTGTGCTTGGGAATGTTTCAGATAGAGTGGGATTCAACTGAAGCATCTTGTAATGTTGTGGGTGGGTCTCATGTGTTTTCAGTGAAATAGAAAAGGGATGTCTATGTGATGGTTACATAGAATGCAAGTGTATGTGTGTGTGTGTGTGAGAAAGAGAGAGAGTGTGTGTCTATGAAAAAACCAAAAGAAATATTGAGAGGGCACGAAAGAGAGATTGTGGGACAAAATGAAATAAAACAAAGGGAGGAAGTAAGTTGGGTGATGAGCAGAGGAGGGGAAAGTTTATCGTTAAAAAGATTTTGTAGCTACAGAGAAAAATGGGTTTGAGGGAATTTTCAGGTCTTTGGAGCTGGTTGCTCGTCCTTTGTGACTTGGTATGCTTCCCTTGACAGCCATTTTCTGGTTACATAAATGTCAGGTACTCAAATTGCCTAAATCATAATGGGACCAGAAAGATTGGAGGCCATTGAACTGTGGACTTGATACATTCATTTTGATTCTGACTTCTGTTATAATTTGTCCTCATATGATACAAAGGCAGATGTGAGGGATCTGGGAGCATGTCACTGAACCTTGGATAGAGGAAATGAAAGTGAATACTGTATAGGGACTCTTAAGCATTTTTCAGTTGGAAGCGCTATTGCTCAAAGGAGAAACTGCAGAAAACAAAATCAGATTCTTTCCTCTTAAGCCATGTTTATTAAGAATATCACTGAAGATCCCGATTCTTCCATTTATACTACAGTAAAGGATTGTAACCAATCTATTTGCTAATCTGTTTAGGTCTGGTCCTTCACATCTGTAATCTCCTACCTGAAACTGCAGCTCTGTGCTTGGATGCAGATGATAAGACCAACGTCAAGACAGCAAACACTTTGTTCCTATCTTTGCTTGACATTTTGCACCACATGCTAATATATACAGCTAATATTGTCCGCCTGGCAATACAGGTATAGAGTCTATTTTCTAGTAGAGTTAGAACTATTTAGTTTATTTTCCTTTACTCTTGCATTCCCTCCACTGCAAACTCAAATAAAAAAGAACATAGATCAGATGTGATTAAGAAAGGAATGTACCAAGTTTTCACCATGGTTTGTTAACAGCATATGGGTTGAATGCCCACAATAGGTATTCTTGATATGCACTAGTCCTTTTAATTACATACATAAATTTGTATAACAGGTAATGACTCTAACATTCTCCAAATTATTTAAGTCCTCCTATTTTGGAGGTCCTATGACAGTGTAAATTCTCTTTACTGTAAAATGTAATTCAAGTGTTGCACGTGTGTATATATGTGTGTTTAAATGTTGCGGTTTTCACCATGCACTCACATTTATCATCCCAGCATAAGGATCAATACAGTATGCTTTTTTGTCACTAGCAGCATTCTCTCACATCTTTGCCTTCCTATTTAATTACTATAACACCAGGAATGCAGGTATGAGGTGGGGACAGAATGTACGCTACACACACCAACACACACGTGTGTGCAAAATGAAATTCTTCCAGCTTTATGCGGCTTCTGAGATGGCCCAGCTGATCCAATGTCTGGCTGTGGTGAGGAAGTACTATGCTCAACATACTCAATTGTACTTTACATTCTTTCTGATCTTTATTCATCATGAAAAAAAAAAACCAAAGTAACAAGTTAAAAAAAATCATTGCAATATTTTGCAAAAGACCAGACTCCTGGTGTAGATGAAAAGTCTGGAAGAAAAACTTCCAGAACAGCCCAAAAAAACCACAACAGCCATCTGATCCCGGCCGTGAAAGCCTTTGAGAATACATTGATTCTTATAACATTTTTTTTCTCATTCAGGCACAGAAAGCTGGCACTGGAGGGGACACGCAAACTGCTGAAAACCTTCTCCTTATTAATAAACCTTTGACAGACCTAATCAGCTTACTTATTCAGCTGGTAAGAGTTGTTTGTGAGCAGGGACCTAGCTTAAACCTTGTGCTATCACGAACTCCTCGGTAGTAAGCAGGGATTCTTGGGATCATATCTCAACTTTCTCCAGTTACAGCTGATGTTGTAATGCCAGTTGGCATGAGTTTCATTATTTCTGTAGAGAACACATTAAAGTTTAATGTGCTTTATTAGTGCAAGGCACTACTCTGGGTATTTAGCACTACTCTGGGCAATTACTCTAGATTCCTCATTGCACCTTGAATTGACTTAATCATGAGAAGACCTACATGTTTGGGTGGGGAAATATGGTGGCTTACCAGGTATCACTTTATTTGTGATCCAGAAGAAGTCACCCGGAAATATAATCTCTGTGGGACTCCTAAAACAGAAATTTGTCCTCTGATCTAGTGTCTGTCAACAGTCAAAATTTGTTAAGTGAAAGCTGATGAATTAAGGTTACTTAGTTTCCTTTTTTTAAAAAAAGTTAATATTAAAACTGAACACCATAATTTTATCAGTAAATGTTTACTCATGTCTCAGTCAAATTCAGTCTGTTAAATAATGCAAGAAATAATATCCTCAATACATTAGAAAAATGTTTGAAATAATAAACTCAGCAACAAATTGTATTGTAAAATTATTCTGCTCAATCATCTAGTATAAACATTGTCCCTGTGTCCCCAGATTTTGTTGGTTTTAACTTTATATAACTTAAACAGTGGTGACTGATTTTCCTCTAAAATATTATTTTGATGTTTGCTATTTAAAGCATTTTTCATATTCTTGTGCAATACCCTCTTCTGTTAAATGCATAACCTTGCAGCATTCTTTTTATTTATAAATGCTGATATTCTTCAATTATTTATAGAACACTATTATCTATTATTTATAAACAACTATTACATTTGTGACAGAGTCGGTTTTTAACCAGTTACCAATTTTGACGCTTTCAGAATTCCTTCCATCAGCATATTAAATGAAAGGGAAGTTTGGCTAGGAAAATCTTAACTCAGAGTTTAGGGGCCACATTCATTACTCTGGAATAGGGTGCTGAAGGAGGGATACTTTGCTAGAAAAGAAGCTGATGGTACAAAACAGGTCCAAGAAATTTAAAATGACAAGGGCAGATTAACAAGAGTGTTAGAGGGGAAGGTGGACAGTACACCACTAGCAATGTTTGCCAAATACTAGCGTATCAAGTTAAAATGATAATTTAGACAATTTTTTTTCATTGGGAGGCAATCGATATTCCAGTTGATTGACCAAATATGACTTTAATGAAACAACAATTGTCCTAAAGCTGGACATAAAGAGAGCATGTTTTGTTATTGCACCAATTTCTCTGTAAGCCATTTCCCAAAAGATACGTAATTTACTACATGACTACTGAATGTGAATGTATAAAACAATTTCCTTTCACTCCCCTCCAATATTTAGAGCTAGAAATATTTCTGATTGGAGATAACCATATCAAAGTAAGTTGCCATCTTTGGAGCAGTTTGTAATTATGTTCCCTAATTTTAGCAGACATTGATTTAAAAGGCTACTGAGTCCTTTGAGTGTGCCAGATATTATCAGGTGTCACACTGGCCCGGTAGCATGGGAAAGGTGGTATGTGGTCCCAATGGGAAGACACTATAATTTTCATGGAGAATGCAGACCACAATGGTCAAGAAAGACACAATACAGTAGACGTGCCATAAAAAGCATCTGCTTTTTGTTGGTTGCTGCTTGAGAAAATTGAAGAGACAAAGGGGAAATTCTGGTATAAAGATAATGTCTGGAGGCTTGAATGAAGTTTTAGAGAGAGAGAGAGAGATTACTACACCCAAAACTAGTGAAAATGAATTATGTGACATTAATAATGTCATCTCTTTCATTATTAGCTTCCTGCTGAGGACATTGAAATATATGAGAAGGCTTCACAGTGCCTGTCACTGTTGGTTCAACTCTATGGGGGGGACAACGTGGAAAGTATGTCTCCAGAAAATATGGACAGCTTTGCTGAAGCATTGCAGCTCAAAACAGACGTGAAAGATCAGAAGCTTTTGCTGAGAGTTATTAAAAGACTGGTAAGTCAATTCCCTTCCAGAATTTCCATGAGCGGTAATTTCTCATGTCCATTAATCCAGTCTGCATATTATAAGATACAAGCTCAATGTGCTTTGAAGGATGGAGTAAGTATGAAAGCACCATCTTTTCTCTTCATACTGGTGTAATTTTATTAATACCAATGTTAGGCTAACATCTGTTTTTGAGTCACTCTTGCATTTTCATCTGAAAGGAACCAAATAATAGCTCACAGAAATAATAAAGAGTTCAAAATATGCAATAAGAATATATTTCACCAACAGCAATCATAAAAGCAGTGTCAGTTTTCAAATTCCTATCTGAGTATCATAGTTCATGTCTGACAGATGATGCTTTAAAAACATTGTGCTTTTGCAGGTGTCTTTTGTGCGGAAATTCTACAGATACGAGCTGGATTTAGACGAATACAAAACTAGGTGGATGCTACTAGTTGTTACTGTTTTTAAACTAAAGCATGATTTATTTTTCTGTTTGGATTGTGCCCATTTGTAGCTAACACAGAGTGATCAAAAATCCTAGTTTAAATTATGTGTGTGTTTCCATCAAAATGCAACAATAAAAGCTGTTGCTCTGTCCCAGAATTTGCTGTGCTGTGGAGACAAAAATGAGTTTGTGAACCTGTGTGCTTGAGCAGATGGTTAACAGCAAACAGCTCTGAATCTTGGTTTCCCTGTGGTACATTCAGAAATTCAAAATGTAGATAAGAAGGATTCACCTAATTGGGAAATAATTTTGATGTCAAATTCTGCATTGGCTTGTATTCTTTGCATACCAACAGTGTAAGAAACTTTGCCTTAATTTTTTTTCAATTTTAACTATGAAAATAAAATTATTATTGTTGTATGGCAAGAATTCTGTATTCTTCTGGGTAAAGTGCATCATTTTCTGCATTTTAGTAGTTCTGTTACACTGCTAGGCTGCAGGATAATGAAGGTTCCCCTCAAGAGAGAAAAAGAAAAATGTTAGCTAGGTCATAACATGCATTAGCAATCAACAGAAATTACACTTATTTCCTTAATTTATCAGTAGGACTGTACTAAGATACAATGGCTTTTCATTTCTCTCACACTTCTCTAGTGTAAAGTGGCATATTAGTTTATTGGAAGTAGATAGAACTGGAATGCAAGTTAAATGACATGATATGCACGGTTACTCTAAAACCTTATCATACCTCTTACCTTGAAGTCTCTTGGGAAGATGCTTAGCTGGATTTTCAGGTAATTAGCTCTTTCTCTACAGCATCAACCAAGGAATAGAGTATTTTTCCATAATAGGCATACTTTCTCTCTGAATTTGTCAACTGGGTTTTAATGACGAGAGACGTATAGCAGTTCTGCAGAATTTGTAGGCTCTCAGCTGGGTGCATGAAAGATCAGAAGCAAATCAAACAGAAAGGACCGTAAGGACTGTAGCTGGCATTTAACCTCTGGACATGCACGGATTTAGAACAGGTATCTCTGCAGCTGTTCTAGTGAATATACATTTAATGTAACAGTAGCAAACATATTCCAGAAAGAGCAGATACCTTATTATGTTGAATGAAAACTCTGGGACTGTCATAGCCAACAAAAGGTGTTGTGGCATCAGGTGTGCTAAGTATTGAGTTAAATGCATCTGAAACATAATGGGCTATGACCCATGACATCTCCTACCAGGATAGCTTTGTCTGTCTTTCAGGTCCCTTGGGACTCTTTGTTGTCAACTGCCTGATATTTCCATCATGCAGGACCACATGGCTGCTGTCTAGATTTCTGGATGCATTCACCAGTGATTTCTGTGCTGAGTCTTTCAGTTCTTCTAAGTTTTTTTTTTTTTTTTTTTTTTGGTAGCAATTCCAAGCTCAGCTCTTGCTGACCCATATATTTTCTACTTCCCTTTATCTTGAGGTACATCATGGACAAGCTCAATGGCAAACAAGTTTAACACAACCCAATATTTGCATGCCCTCGGACTTTTGTCCCCACTGCTTGGGGCTCTCATGACCAAAACAAAGGCAGTTGCAATGGGTGTGCAAGGATGGGAAAGACCCAGACGGAGGGGGGTGGAGGTGTGCACACATCCACGTCTTAGAACAGGCATGTCCAAACTTCGGCCCTCCTGATGTTTGGACCACAACTCCCAGAATTCTAAGCTTAGATTACCAATGACAAAGGACTGTGGGAGTTGTGGTCCAAAACATCAGGAGGGCCGAAGTTTGGACATGCCTGTCTTAGAGGGAACCTTCTCCACTATGAAGTTTTTCCCATCCTTCCTTGCATTTCACTTAGCAATGGTAGGAAGACATCACCTGTGGTACATTTGCACAAAAGGCACAACTTGGATGCTGCAAGATAAGAAATACGTGTAGACATTATTTGTTGCAGGCTGAGTCACTTTTCATGAAACTGCACAGTAGACTACATTGCACACACAGGATTTCAGCCAATAGAGTAAACACACCTTTAATTTGAGGGTTGGTGGGGGATGGTCTGATATTGCTGGTATCTCTCTGCAGAAGGGGGTATGCTGTCAAGGTGTTCTGTGCTGAAACAATTTATTCTATTTTCATATTATAAATTACAAGGTTGATTTGGGAGTTAATTTTTCACTGCTTGCCCCAAGTGCCAAACTGCTAGTTACAGCTCTAGTGCATGTCTCTCTGCATAATTTGCCTGATTATAAAGATCTGTTGCAGGACAAGGGGCTTTCTTGTTTATAGTGCTTTATTTGTAGAATGCCCTCCCTCTCTAATCCCCCTCTAAATGTAATGTTGTCGGACTGGTGGAGGGGATGACATAAAATAGGCTTCTTTCATGTAAGCACAGATATTTACCCCCTTGTCTGTAAAGCACATTTATACAGTATATTGAATGTTTATAGCTGGTTAAACTGCAAGTAAATTGTGTTCTAAGAATTCTTACTCATTATTGGTACATGGTAAAATTGCCACAACACTATGAGAGAACCTGCTGTTTGGATGGCCTAAATTCATATAACTTTTTCCAATTGACTTTATAGCAAACTTATGAAAACTGAAGCTGCAATCTGCCGTGTCATTCCTACTTGCATGCTTTAAGACATCTTCAAACATTTTTAGAAGTTTGTGCAGTAAGACCATTGAAATGCCTCTTATTAACCACATAGGCACTGTGCTCTTCTGTATCTCATATGTCGAAATGGGAGGTGTTATGTAGGTGTGCAATTTTTTTCCTTTTAAATGATTTTAAACACTTTCATTTTCAACTTTTCCACTTCATGTCAGGAACAGTGGAGAGTTGGAGAAGAAAAAAATATGTGAGGGAAATCTCGACAAAGCATGTATCTTAATGTTTTATGAGTATCTACTGTACTGAGAACACTTCAGGATCCTTAAAAAAGTAACCATGATTTTGGCATATATTGTGTAACTATAGTAGGAAGCAGAAATGAGGACTCACAGCACATGTCTACTGAATTTTCAGTGAATGTATGGCTTGAGTTAATCTGAATCTGTGATTTGCAAGTGATGCTTAAAAATAGCACTTGAAATTAAGTTGTACTTCCAAAGTATTTCACAGCAATTGACTTTTTTAGGTTTATACGATGTTGCAATTCAAGTTTTCAAAGATGAAACCTACACATTTTGAATTATGAAGGATATGCTGGTTAAACATTTATACTTGCAACTGCTACTGCAATTTCTTCAGGCTATTAAAATATAATGTTGTTCTGCAAACAGGATTATAAATTTATAACAAATGTAATTTAGATAGTGATGCTCCATGGGCTGTGAACTACAATATCAAATTTCATACTGCAGATGCTTTCTCTGGGATAAGGAATACTCTCTTGATTAGTATAAAACAGAAATGACTTCCATAAACGTGTTTTAGCTTGGATCTTTATATTTTAAATGTGCTTTCATGTGTTCTCTCTGCACTACTATGTCACACATCGTAATTTAATGTTTATGATAGAGTGAGACAGTTTTATTTTAGTCATATGATATTGTGTGGGAAGGCATGGAGTGCCTGTGGGGAGCTAAAGCACACTGATCTGTCAGACCCATGGCTTCACTTGACACTCAGCTCTTCTCTATGGTTCCAAATGCAAAAAAAAAAGGTGATATCTTTATAGACCTCTTAAAATAATCATACAATGAGCAAGCCTTTGCGGATTAAAGCATCAGGTTTTTACCACTGTGAAGAACTTCAAGTCTAAAAAGTACATGGCGAGGAAAGTTGATCTTAAATGTTAAGCCCAGCAGTTTCTGGCAAAATGGGTGTTGCTAGGCTTGTCTCTTAGATGGAATTCAGGAGTCTGATTACAGTTTAGTGGCTCCAGTTTAGGCAGCTGTGCAATGAGTATAACACCCCATTTCTCCAAACAAAGAAGCACAGGCTGTGCTCATACACACACACCGATCTGTTTCACTTTTGTTCAAAACAGATAGGCTTCCAAATGACCAGGAGTGTGGGTGATGCAGAAAACCCTAGTCTTCCATCTGAGAAAGGGTGTGTGTGATAATTTAGTGAACTCATCAGGTTTGGCCATTGGGGTCAGATTAAAGCCAAAAGGGAAATGCAAAGTTGGAAAAGTTTGGAAGTTGGCTGTGCCCATTATTGCTGTATGCAACTAATCTGTATCTATAACTTAAAGGTTGGACATTACTCCTCTGAATGCTGATCTTGGATGTATAGTTAGCTGTATGAACTGTGTATATGTAAATAGATTGCTGAAACAAATAAGTATTGTTTGTCTTCACTGAAGAAGCTATGCTTTAACACTAGGCAGCAGACTACACTGATAATTGTGGTGGACTACATATTCCATGGTCCACCCACACACCCGAAAACCTTTATAGACAACTAAAAATCATTATACCATACATTGGAGTGTGCAACAGTCACACTCCAGTTAACTTCATGACATATGGGCTAAACTAGATGAGGGTATGCCAACAGGTTTGGCTGTCAGTAATTTTATGGGACATACCTGTCCCAGAATGTGAAGTTGTCCTGACACAAATGACAGAACAAAAGATTCAATTGTGGATCCAGCAAAATAAGCCAAACGACAATGTGCTTGTGATAGGTAAAGAACAGGAGGAGGCACCTTAGTCAATCATTGAGCCCGTCTCCATCTTCAGTTGTCTTAGCTTAGTCTTGCCACTGAATTATGGTGTGTACCGGAGCGAGTGAATAGTTACTAGATAGCTCAGTGGTTTAGGTCTCTGAAGCCAGAGGTTGGGAATTTGATTCCTCGCTGTACCTCCTTGTCAGGGGCTGAACTTGGTGACCCATAAAACTGCCACAAGACCCACAAGGAAAACAAACATCAAAGAAATGAAATGTCTTCAAACTCAGGCACAAAGAGTCCACTGTAATTCCCAAGACAAAACTAAATTCAAGTATAGATCAAATTCCAGCAGGAAGCAGACGCATATACCATCGGTAGAAGACTCTGCACATGATACTACTGCCATGGAAATTCTTGTAGTCAAGAAACATGTCTATGAGGATTTGTTTGAAGAAAATAATGTGAAAATTACAAAAGTTCTTGAACAAAAAGAAAAAATTATAGATATAAATTCAACAAAACATAGAATCATAGAATCATAGAGTTGGAAGAGACCTCAAGGGCCATCTAGTCCAACGCCCTGCCATGCAGGAACCCCCATCACAATATTTCCGACAGGTGGCCATCCAGCCTCTGCTTAAAAACCTCCAAAGAAGGAGAATCCACCACCCTCTGTAGCAGCAAATTCCACTGCTGAACAGCTCTAACTGTCATGAAGTTCTTCCTAATATTCAAATTGAATCTCTTTTCCTGTAGTTTGAAACCATTGCCCCGAGTCCTAGTCTCTGAAGCCATGGAAAACAAACCTGTTCCCTCTTTCACTATGACATCCTTTCAAATGTTTAAACATAGCTAACATATCCCCCCTCAGCCTTCTTTTTGAAAGACTAAACATTCCCAGTTCCCTAAGCCGTTTCTCATAAGATATTTCCTCCAGACCCTCAACCATCCTGGTAGCCCTCCTCTGCACCCACTCGAGGTTGTCAACATCCTTTTTAAATTGAGGCGCACAGAACTGGACACAGTACTCCAGGTGGGGTCTGACAAGAGCAGAATAGAGTGTTACTATCACTTCCCTTGATCTAGACACAATGGTTCTGTTGATGCAACCAAGAATCACATTGGCTTTCCTGGCTGCCGCATCACACTGCTGACTCATGTTCAATTTGTGGTCCACCAAGACTCCCAGATCCCTTTCACAGGTACTATCCTCCAGCCAAGTATCCCCCATCCTATATCTGTGCAATTCATTTTTGTTTACCCAGATGTAGCACCCTACATTTCCCTCTGTTGAAATCCATTCCGTTAGCTTTGGCCCAGCACTCTAATCTCTCAAGGTCTTTTTGGATTTTCATCCTATCCTCTAGGGAATTAGCAAGCCCTCCCAATTTGGTATCATCTGCAAATTTAATTAGCATACTCTCTATTCCTTCCTCCAAGTCATTAATAAAGATATTGAACAGCACTGGACCCAGAACAGAACCCTAGGGCACCCCACTGGTCACGTCTCTCGAAGCTGAAGAGAGGCCATTTATGGTCACCTTTGGGTGTGATTAGTCAACCAATTACAAATCCACCTGACAATAGCACTATCTATCCCACTTTCTACTAACTTCTTAGCAAGAATACCATGGGGAACCTTATCGAAGGCCTTACTAAAGTCCCGATAAACAATATCCACAGCATTCCCCTCATCCACTAGGCCTGTAATTCTGTCAAAGAAAGAGATCAAATTAGTCTGGCATGACTTGTTTTTAAGAAACCCGTGTTGACTTATTGTAATGACAGCATTGTTTGTTAAATAATTGCAGACTGTCTGTTTAATAATCTGCTCTAGGATCTTTCCAGGAATTGAAGTCAAGCTGACTGGGCAGTAATTATTTCGGTCCTCTTTTTTTCCCTTTTTGAAGATGGGGACAACATTAGCCCTCCTCCAGTCAATGGGGACTTCCCCTGTTCTTGCCATTTAAACTGCTTTCAGTAAAACTTCTCATGAGCTGCATTTTAAGCTGCGAGAGATACAGAAGTCCATGGCTAAATATGGCTAAATCAAAAGAATGGTCCAGAAAGTTAAGAGAATAAATAATCACCCATCCCAAATAAGGAACAGGATACAAAAAGATAACAAAGCCACTGATTGTGCATAGAGACACCATTGGAAGCATAGTTTGCAAGTTCAGATTAAACTTTAATCATTAAAGGAACAGTGGTTACATGACCAGAGAAAGGGAGCTGTCAATGGCTGCACCAGATTTCTGAGAAGGCAGGTTGAGAAAACACTTGAGTTTATTTAGTGAATATGTTTAATAAAAGGGAAAGGGAAAGAACCCAATAATGACTCTATACATTTCTGGAAAAGAGGACTTTAAAGATTTGAAGAAGAGAAAGACGATGGTGACACAAGACGATCTCCAGATGTTCCCAGGGGTGGGGAGCACTAGTATATGTATGCTTTTCCCCCCTTTTTTGTGTTGTTTAAAAAAAATAGATACAGAAAACTCTTGAGTGATTGCAAAAGATCTGCAGCAAGCCTTGTTGCCAATAAGCATGGAGGTTTCAGTTTGCACGGTTTGTACGAAACTCAGAAGGTTTCTGTGCCAGAACTCCAAGACGTACATCACTACTGGTCCCAAACCACAAGATAAGTCAGCTCCACTATAAAATCCTATAAATAAGCCACAGAAGTTTTGGGGTTCTGTTCTGTGGAGTGACGAAATAAAACAGGAACTTTTTAGCATGATGGATCAGTCATATGTCTGGAGGAAGAAGAATGAAGCATATGCTGCAAAGAGCACTCTGCACTTATTTGTTTGTTTGCTTGCTTGTTTTTATTATGCTTATGCCACACCCATCTGGCCAAACAAATAGCTTGTAATCCCCAGTTTCCTTTTTAACTTTAGATTGGAATAAGTGTGGTGATGGCCTGGTATTGCTCTGGGGCAGCTTTGCATCCTCTGGCGCTGGGAGGCAAGATGGATTCACTGGAATATCTGGAAATCCTAGGAGAAAATGGCATTCTCTCTGTGAGGAAGCTGAAGCTTGGGCGTCATTGGACCTTCCAAGAGGACAGAGATCCCAAGCATATCACCTTTGCAGAAGTAGACCTGAAAGATTCTACAGTGGCCATCACAGTCACCTGACTTGAACCCCATGGGAAATCTCTGGTGGGAATTTGAAGAAGGCGGTTGCAGCAGGCAAAGTCAAGAATATTATTAAACTGGAAGCCACTGCTCAAGAGGAATGGGCTTAGATGCCTGGCTATGCATCTCATTTACAGCAGGCCGTAAGAGCAAAAGGGTACTCTGCTAAGTAATAAAGATGTTTGCCCTGAAGGGGTTGATTAATATTGAGGCTACAGAATCTGTTACAATCCATGCATATTCAGTTGAATTGGGAAACCACTTGACACATTTGTTGTGTTGAGGTATTCCAATTGCTTTTGTTTGATTTGTTTATTGCAAAAAGCTGAAAGCCTGTAAATTTTAACAATAAACCTGACTTGCAACAGGGGCTGAATAATTTTGATTACAACAGTGTATATACAACAGAAGATTTACTGTGTAGTCAAACAGAGTAGTAAACAATAACAGCCACATTAAAAAGAAAAAAAGAAAAGCAATCATGAGTGTGATGATTGTACATTTTTTCTGTAAAGCATGCAGTTCACTGATGGGCCATCAGACAGGATCTCAGCATGAGGAAAATGACATTTAGGGCCAAATTAGGAAAGATGATAGGAGATCTATGCGTAGGATAATGCTTGTTTTGTTATTTTGTTTTGTAAATTCATAATTTACTGCACCAGAAGTAAGGTTCACCCATTGAGAACACACTTGTGAAAGAGTATATCACCAATTGTTAACTTTTTTCTGGTGACAATTTAGAGATTTGCTTTATGTCTCTGAATTAAACTTGATGGTATATAAATCCATAAGGAAGGAAGGAAGGAAGGAAGGAAGGAAGGAAGGAAGGAAGGAAG
>JAHTLZ010003542.1:39294290-39405291 GCA_023846285.1 Phrynocephalus versicolor
AAGGAAGGAAGGAAGGAAGGAAGGAAGGAAGGAAGGAAGGAAGGAAGGAAGAAAGAAAGAAAGAAAGAAAGGAAGAAAGGAAGAAAGAAAGAAAGAAAGAAAGAAAGAAAGAAAGTGGGATTGTTTTGAGTGGAAGAGTGATTAGAAGAATATAGGGATTAAAAAATAAATAAAGTTTATTAACATCTTTGGAATTGAACAACTGCAATTGGGGTTTCATGGCAACAATTACACAACAGGATTCAGGACAGTTTTTCTCATTTGATTTGCCAGATGAAGCCATTCAGTCTTATCCCTTTTTGAAACTAATTCATACAGTAATTTTTCTCCATATTTTTATGTAAATGCTCAGACATTGATTTCATTTATAAAGTGTTTGTTTGTTTGTTTGTTTGTATACTACATAGTTTAATTCAAAGAACAATTCCAGCCAGTGCACAAGTAAGATTAAAACATTACAATAAAAATAAGATTTTACATATATTAAGTAAACATAAGAAACATATGGAACAAACAAACCATAATAAGGAGTCAGCACTGCCAAAAGCCTCACGATAGAGCCAAGTCTTCAAAGAATTCTTAAACATTGCCACAGATGGAGCCAAACTGATGTCAACTGGCAATCTGTTCCAAAGAGCAGGGGCAGCCACAGGGAGGTGTCATCAAGAAAGGGGCAAATCTGGGTGATGGGTCAAAGCCGATAGAAGGACGTTTTGAACACGGCTGCTATCTGGGAATCCCAGGGGAGAGCCGAGTTCAGTACTACACCTAGATTCATCACTCTCTCTGCCAGCAAGAGGAAGATCCCATCCAAACTGGGGGAGAGGGCCAACATAACTCTCCGAGGTAGCCCCTAAGAGCAGAACCTTGGTCTTATCAGGGTTCAACCTGAGCCTATTCATCCTGATCCATTCCATAACTGGGGCCAGGCAGCATTCTAGGATCTGGACAGCCTCCACTGCAGAGGTGGTAAAGGAGAGAGAGAGCTGCGTGTCTCAAATCTGTGGATAACTTAATTTTATCAGAATGAGGTGTTCCTAATGTGACTCTAATGTGTCTACATAATGAAGTTCTAATAATTGAATATTTGAAGGTAAGTGAAGTATTTACGGTGTGGCTTTACCAAATTTCCATGGCTGAAATTCAAGCTCTGGCATCCTGAGTCCAAGTCCATAATTTTATCAAATATACCACAATGCGTATCCTAACTTGTAGATAGGTAGAAGACTCTTAAGATTTGTAGATGAATGTAAAAACCTTTCTCAGATTTCTTTAGGGCTATAAATAGAACCTAGTATGAGATCCAGAGGACTAACAGTCCCTCCGAGAAATAGGTAACATTATCTTGAATCTCTTAGGCATTGCTATGAGTAAAAGTACTTAACAGTTTCAGTTGGGCTCTAGATTTAGAAGATAAGTCGAAATAGTACAGGACAGCAAAAAGGATTGTTTTTATGATGCACTTTCTGTATCTTCTGACTATCAGATCATCTTTTGAGGTTTGAATTTGAATTTTCTTCTGCTTGATTGAGGCACACATTCCATTTACAGTATATTGAATAGAACTATATTAAAACCTCTTTATGAGCAGAAGGTTGTTGGCAAATTTTCTGTAGTGAAATGGGATGGAAAATTTTGTTGTGCTACGCTTACCAATTTTGGCACCTTCTCTAAGAAGAATAGGGCTTGTTTTTTTCAGTGGAACAAGGCAAATCATTCTCATAGATAAGAGAGGTGGCAAGTAGGAAACATTTGAGATTTTGAATATTTCTGGACAATTCTGGGTAATTTTTATCTTGGCCTGCTCTGTTAGTATTTGAAAACTGAATGTTTAGATCTGGATTTTTAAACACTGGGGAAAAGACTATGATTAGGTAACTATGGTTAGATCAACCTATTTTGATTTACAAAGTTAACAACTTAGCATAGAGACACATGATTTTCTCTATTCAGCTGAACACTCATCACACCTGAATACATAGAGACAAACTATGTTATGACTGCTCTTCTCCAACCAGTTAAAGCTCTTCTTTTACACTCTATTTCCCTTGCAACTATGGGTGTACGCTGACATCAGCATAAAAGTGTGCAAGACACCTTTAAACTAGATGTAAATGGTGACATATGCAGGCAAGTTGCTGCTAGCCTTTATCCAAGCAGAATTACCCAAAGAAAAATGTCAACCTTAATAGAAAACCAGTGTCGCATGTTCTGAATGCTTTATAATGATATGTTTTTGGTCTGTGCTTGTTTTTGCTGGAGAAGTTGGCAGCTGGAAAAGCCCTCGGCCTTGTTTCTTACCCTACCTACTCCATTTTTGTCTCTTGGGCTTTTAAAAAAACTTTTCTCAAATGCCTTTCTTCCCCATCTTGTGTTTTCATTTCATCCATAGACCTTTTCCTGATTGTTCTCTCATTCTTTGTCCCAGAGGCATCTGATCAATTTCTACATTTTAACTTCTATAAAATGAATCTGACAGTCTATTTCTGACTGGAGTAATAGCAAGTTCCCGGAGATTTTATCTTAGCTTACATCAGTGACCATCAAAGCTCTGTCCCTTAGGATTTGATGCAGCAATCCTGTGGCTAAAATCCTGCTGTGAAGCTCTGTATGTGTAATAATGATGCTGTCATCATCAATGGAAAATCAATACAGTGGTACCTCTACTTATGAGTTTAATCTGTTCCAAATGCATGCTCATTAGTCGAACAACTCAAAAGTAGAGCAGCTGTATCTAAAAAAAATAAAACAAAATCAATTAAATATTGAAAAAATAAGAAATTGTAAGTAGAGCAGACCGCATCTAAAATTTGTTAGGCCACAGTGAGAACGCCAATGGTTTTCCGCTCTTAAGTAGAGCCACTCATAAGTAGAGGTACCATGGTATTGATTATGGACTTCCTGTAGCAATGTTTGAATGCATGTGATTTCATCAGATTGTGTGTGACTTGTGAGTTTGTGGCCAATCCAGTAACAAACTCAAAATTACTTTTAATGATTGGTGATGTGTTAGTAATCAGCAGCTATTTGTCCCTGATTAACACTATCATGAGAATTTCAGCCTATATGTTTGTCACATGACAACAGCTACACAGATTACAAACATATCTGCAGAGCAAAAAAAAAAATAAAAATAAAAATAAAAATTGGTAGTTAACTTTCACATTAAAGCATTTCTTTGCTTTTTAACTGGATATGATTAGTCAACTTTTCTGCAATGACAAATGGGCATAGGTATCTATAAGTGTTTGCTTTCAGCAGCTTGGGTTCTTTGGGACATTATTTTAAAAGATGTGGCAGCTTAGATCAATTCAAGTCAGCTTGCTATTTTGGAAAACATGCACATGTTTCTGAATTGTTAGTGATTTTTTTTTTATTTAATTAGTGGCTTGTTTCTCCCACATAAAATGGTTAGATTCCCAACCAACTCATGAAACCATATGCCCTTCTAGTGCAGATTTCTCAGTTGATTCATTCCTCTGGCACAAAGAAATATTATGTTACTATCCACCAAAAATAAGGGTGTGTGAGAAGAGGAAAATCACAAAGCACCAGACAAATGTTTGTACATAGATCTCTGACACAGCAGTATCTGACGCATGAAAGGGTTTTTAGTAGGCAATTCTGAAATGGGGTGTTGGGAGGATCATGCAGTACCCATTACAGCAAACTGGTCTACTAGTTCATTACCTATTTTTATCTAATTATATGAGGGGGCTAGAATTGCACCTTTGCAATAAACAAAAGTGTATATGCTGTAGGTTAGCTTCCAACAGGCATGACTCCACTTGTGACACACCCCAATTGGAGTGCTTTTTTCCTTTGTTTTAACCCAATATGTGTCTGGAAGTTGAGTCATGGCTACTTCCAGATAAACTCAGCTGGATGACTGAGAATCTTCACAAACCCAATATGTGGTTAACCCACTATCACCATTTTGAGGTATGTATGTGCACTGCTGTTGGGTCCTTGATCTAATAAATGTGAACTTGAAAGTACTGTTAGTGTCTTCAGATGATATCCTTGGCTCTCATACTGTCCTTTTCCAGTCTAGAAGTAAAAATGCATGGGATTGAGGAAGGGAACAGTTCTTGATTAGGTTTTCACTGCCAGCTCCAGGCATCAAATACTGTGTGACAAGTACATCCGTCCTAAAACAATTCAAACTGAGCTTTCTTAAATGTTGCCATTGGCCATAGAGAAGGATGGTCGTTTTTCTTGACACCATAAAATATCTAGTGCTGGATGTGAAAGATAAATATATGACTCGAAGAATAAAACCTCAATATTTTTAAGAAATCAGGGAATCATGCTGAGATTTAAAGTACTGTCAGCTTTCGACTGCAATATATATCGTTTTATTTTTAATTTTTAATTTATGCCAAAGATACACAAAACATTTATTTATTTATTTATTTATTTATTTATTTATTTATTTATTTATTTGTAGGCTTATATCCCACCCATCTTCCCTAGCGGGAACTCTGGGTGGCTAACAATGATAAAAATACATAAAACAAATAGAAAAACCTCCAAGCAATAAAGCGATGGAGGGCAAGATGGCGGCAAATCGGATAGGAGAAAGAGGAAAGTTAAACAAAAAACAAAAAAACTAAGTAACATGGTCACCAAAGGCCTCTTTAAAAAGGAAGGTCTTCAAGGCCTTCTTAAAGGCAGGCAGGGACTCCAGCAGGCGCAGCTCACTGGGAAGATGATTCCAGAGTGAAGGCCCCACCACAGAGAAGGTGCGGTTTCGCGTACGCGTTTTCCGTGCCTCTCTGGGTGTGGCCACTCTCAGTGAGCGCTCCTGCGACCATCTCGTGGGTCTGGATCCAGATGCCCTCTGGGAGATACACTTCGCCAGGTACTCTGGTCCCAGGCCATGGAGGGCTTTGAAAATCAAAACCAAGACCTTGAACCTGATCCGGAAGACAATGGGGAGCCAATGCAGGCGGGCCAGGACTGGGGTGATGTGCTCGTATCTGCGGGCACCCACCACCAGCCTGGCCGCCGCATTTTGCACCCGCTGTAGCCTCCGGACCAGGGTCAAGGGCAACCCCATGTAGAGGGCATTGCAATAGTCGATCCTCGAGATCACCAGGGCCTGCACAACTGTCCTCAGGGAGGACTCATCAAGGTACTGACGGATCTGGGCGATCCTGCAGAGAGGGAAAAAAGCGGTCCTGGAGACGGCCATCACCTGGGCTTCCAGGGAGAGGGCCGAGTCCAGAACCACGCCCAGATTCCTGGCCCTGTCTGTAGGCTGGAGGGAAATACCCCCTAGACTAGGGAGGGGGCCATTGTACCGAGACAAGGGCGCCCCGAAGAACAGAACCTCCGTCTTATCCGGATTAAGCTTGAGCTGGTTATCTCTGGTCCATTCCAGTACGGCCTCCAGGCACAGATCGAGGGAGCGAACCGCCTCCTCTGCAGATGATGAAAAGGAGATATAGAACTGTGTGTCATCAGCGTACTGATGACAGCGAACTCCATATCTCCTGATGACCTCCCCCAGCGGCCAAATATAAACATTGAACAGCACGGGAGAGATTGCCGACCCCTGGGGCACCCCACCAGGGAGAGTCCAAGGAGCCGACAAGTCATCACCCAGCTGAACCCGCTGAGTCCGGCCGCCAAGGAAGGAACGGAGCCAGGCCAAGGCCTGACCACCAATTCCCACCTCCGCAAGCTGGGCCAGAAGGTTACCGTGGTCGACGGTATCAAAGGCTGCTGAGAGATCAAGGAGGACCAACAGGGAGGAGCTCCCCCCGTTGGCCTCCCTGAGGAGGTCATCCTGCAGAGCGACCAGGGTGGTCTCGGTCCCACGAAGAAGCCTGAATCCAGACTGGAAGGGATCCAGGATATGATTTACCTCCAGGTATGACTGAAGTCGGACAGCGGCCACCCCCTCGACAACATGACATAAATCCATTAAACTGTTGCAGCCTTACTTCCTAAATTCTTTGGGACTCTGTCTAGAGCAGGCCTGCCCAAAGTCCACCCGGGGGGGGGGGGCAAATACGGCCTGTCAGGCCATTCTGAATGGCCCGTAGATGGCTGGCCAGCCCCTCCTTCTCCCTCCTTCGCCCCATGTTTTTTTTTAAAAAAAATCTTCCGCCAACACTGACACCGCCAGGAAGCTTGAGGGGTTGGGCGGGCCAGCCGGCCGGTGAGCAGAAGCTTGTGGGGCTGGGTGGGCAGGTGAGGGGGCGGGCCACCACCACCAGCACTGACGGGAAGCTTGTGGGGCTGGGCCGGCCGGCCAGCCAGCCATCGCGTGGGCTTCTGCCAATGGCACCGCTGGCAACCATGTGAGGCTGCGCACGTGCACGGGGGGCGCGCGGGCGGGCCGCCGCCACTGGCAACACTGGGAACCTTGTGAAGCTCAGCACGTACGCACAGGACGGTGCGTGGGCGGGCCGCCACCACCTGCATAGCCAGGAACATTGTGAGGTTGGGCGCATGCGCGGGGCAGTGATCAGGAAGGCCGCACCACCGGCACTGCTGGGAAGCTTGGGCGGACGGGCGGTCTGCCGCCACCGGCACTGCAGTGGAATGTGTGGGGGTGGGCAGGTCAGTGGGCCTCTGCCACCACGAAGGAGCTTTGGGGTGGGCTGGTGGGCGAGCCTTCGCCACTGCTGGAGAGCTTGAGGGGGTTGCAAGGTTGCACAGATTGCTTCTTCCAAGGGGCAACCTGTGCCCACGGCTCCCTGTGCTTCCTTTGGTCACCACCTTCCTTCTTTCCTCCATTCCTTGGTCCCCTCCCTCCCTCCCTTCCTTGTTCCCCACCTTCCTTCCTTCCTCTCTTGGTTTCCACCTCCCTCCCTCCCTCCCTTGGTCCCTGCCTTCCTTCCTGGGGGTGGGGTTGCAAGGGGTCAGTGGGTGGGGCTTATGGGTCAGTGGGTGGGGCTTGCAGTGGGGTGGCAGGGTCAGGGAGCAACCGGTCCCTGACACATTCTCAGCCACCAAATCTGGCCCTCCTTACAAAAAGTTTGGGCACCCCTGGTCTAGAGGACAAATTGGATGTAGGTAGATGTATTAATTGGATGTCGTTAGATGTGTCCATGACTGTATTTCAAAACAAGATATATTTCCATGGTTCGGTTCTTTACCTAAAAAAAAAGCCACTGGACCAGTGGAATAGAACTAAATATCCCATCATTCAGAGCATTTTCAGATATACAATATAAAGAATGGTTCCTTTGCTAAAAATAATAAATATCACAAATGTCTAATGCTAAAATGCTGAATATTGTCATGGATCTGTGTATATTGTTAAAGAATGTGTGTTGCCAGCTTCAGAGTTGTCTGTTCTATCATTTATTGCTATGTAATCTTAAAGAGAATGCCTTCTTCCAGTATAACGTCTTGCCTAGTAATAAAGCAGATTCCCTTTCCTGATATTGTTGAAAAACATGGCATAAATGCTCAAGTTTGCTTAACAACTGGAGACTTGGATGAGTCATGTCTGTTATGAAAGTGTTAAGTTCTTGCTTTTGTGTTTTCTTTTCAGGATAGCATCAGTATTATTGCCTGAATTCCCTGACTGGCTTTAATTAAAATGTTGCATGGCTTGATTAACCACCTAGTTTACATAGGGAAATTAAGTGTTGTGGTATAATGATGTGTGAGCTGCTGATGGGCAATTAAAGTTTATACTATGTATAATAATTTAAAAAAATCATAACACATTCTGTATAATATCAGTCATTTTCATAGTTTTTATTCTAGGTGCTATTCTGCTTTTTAGTGTTTCAACAGACAATGGATTAAAAACATTTTAATAGCTCTTGATCATGAATCTGCATGTTAATTTTTAGATAACAAGAGAGTAGATAACAACTCTTCAGTCAATTTGAGCTCCATAAAGAAACGCACATCATCACTTTTGTGCTTCTAGCAGTAGAACTGTAGGCTAGACAAACTAAATCTAAATTGTAGGTCACATTACTTCCTGCCTGTCATCTCTTAATTACCCAGCAAAAACAGGCTGCACATTCTTAATTCAAGCTCAAGCCAGTTACAATTTAATAATAGGTTTAAACGTTAATTAAAGTATAAAAGAAAATGAGGAAAAGAAGAAATGAAAACAGCTGCATCCAAGTGGTCTACCAACTGAGCTACTAAATAGGAAGCAGGGCAAGGGATACATCAAGTAACAGATGGCAACTGTTTATTATAGTTTATAACCACTCATTTGGAATATATGATCTAGCTCAGTGTTGGCAAACCTATGGCATGGATGTCAAAGGTGGCACTCGAAGCCCTTTCTGTGGGCACCCGAAATTGTCCCTTCACAACCACCTGTATTCAGGTTAAATTGCTGTGTTGGCACTTTGCAAAAAATTAGTGGGTTTTGAATCGCAGCTTGGCCACAAAAGGTTCGCCATCACTGATCTAGCTAGTAGCCACATTAGTCTGTTGTAGCAGAAAAGAAACCAAAAGTTTGGTTGCCCCTTTAAAAACTTTCATAAGTTTTCATGTTACTAAACCCATTTCTTAGTTTATATCAGGCATGACCAAACTTCGAATGTTTTGGACCACAACACCCAGAATTCTAAGCTTAGATTGCCAATGACAAAGGACTGTGGGAGTTGTGGCCAAGGGTGACTGTGTCAGGAGTCGGTGGGTTTAACATTCTTGTCAGAGAGGGTGTGTTAGGGGAAAGCAACAAATAGGGCGTGTTCATACTGGGTGAAGATCTTTGCAAGACAATAGGCAGTGATTAGCTCCATCACAGTGGTAGTGATGTATACACTAGTGCAGTGATGGCGAACCTTTTAGAGACCGAGTGCCCAAACTGCAATTCAAAGCACACTAATTTTTTTGCAAAGTGCCTATACAGTAATTTAACCTGTATACAGGTGACTATGAAAGGGTGATCTTGGGTGCCCATAGAAAGGGCTCTGAGTGCCACCTTTGGCACCCGTGCCATAGGTTCGCCATCACTGCACTAGTGTGTTTAAAGATACAGGAAATAACTGTCTCTGTTAAGGCTCAGGGAGTGTGTGCTGAACTTCCTGGTGTATTCTTGCTTGGTGACCTTCCTATGGAATCTGCCCTTGAAATTTCTTTGTTCAGGGACTACAACTCTGAGGACATTGGAAGAGTGTTCAGAAAGGGGGAAACAGGCATCAAGAACCGAAGAAACATTTCACCCTTCCTGGTATGTGGTGACCTTTTGGTAGTTAATGCCTACATTCCTACATAAAAGGAATGAAAAGGGAGATTAGCTGGATAATTTCTAGCACTCTGAGTCAATGGTAGAAGTGCATGATTGGCAAAAGCCAACTATTGTTGATCTCATTGCCACCTCAGTATAGTGTACCGATCTTTCTCTAGAACTGTCCTTGACACTTTTCATCTCTGTGACCTTTCTTGGTCTCTTCCACATGACCCCCATTAGCACCATGCACATCCATTCCAAATATCTGTTCTACCATATCTGTAGAACATTCTTTTTTGAACATACTGTGCATACAAACATACATTGTGTGTGTTGTTCATACCCAGTAGCACCAGAACTCTTGGATCTCTTTTTCTCTCCATTGAAATGTTGCCCCAATAATACTTTGTTACTAAGACGAAAACAGTGGATTGTATTAAAGGAATAAATTTTGGACTGTAGGAAACATGCTTAGGGATGTATCCAAGCTTTAGCTGTCAGACAGACTGTCCAGATCAACATAATGTCAACTAGAAAGGTTTCTCTCAAACCAGACAAGGCAAAAAATGAAAATACGAGCAAAATAAGCAAGCTTACGGTAATGTAGGAATATTTCTGTATTCAGTGAAGAATCTGGGCAGTTTTGAGAGCCTGTTTGCTTAAATAACATAAAAGAGAAAATAAACTTTGTATGAGGACCTTATAAGCTGACACTCTGTTTTGGTATCCCATCATTTTTTTCTTTTGCTGCTCTGACATCTACCTCTGGGAAGACATACAATCAATATCGAAAGAGTCTTTCTGATAGAGTTTGTTGCTACTTGAATGTCTTGAGACTCAGTAAATGCAACTAACTCATTTAAAAAATACAATAGAAGTCAAGATTGCAGGCAGGTTGTTTAGGCTAGACCTCTGCTTTTAGGTTGTAGCTGGCTCAGGAAAAATATATAGAGCCAGGTTTTTAGGGATTTAAAAATATTTTTAAACAGAAGCATTCTCCCCTGATTTAAATTAAACAGTAAATTCCATTTTAGCAATCTTTTCTATACTTGAAGTCCTCCTACAAAATTTGTCTTATAAGAAGGCTGTTGATTTTTCTGTATCATCTATGACATATCCAAGCTGTCTAGCTCTTTATTTAAACTATTTAATTTTTTTCAGGAATTACCTCTGCATTATTGAATATCCTTTTATCTTCTTCACACTATATTTTTTTCAGCTTGTTGCTTTTTATTTTTATACATTTGCCACTTTGAGTGGTCTTCCCAGCATATGACCATTTAACCGACACATTTCCCAACCAAACTCCCCACAAATAGTTTGTGCCATGAATTTAATAATTTGGCTTTAATAGCAATGGTGAATATCAACACTGACTGTGTCATTAGCTCGTATCGGAACAGGCTGATTGCGCGGGACAGGGTGGCTCATGTATGGTCTGTGGGCTGCAAGTAAAATCCCCTGATATATTCTTTTGCCCCAGTACACCTGCACCCAAAGAGTTAACACATTTAAAACAATATATTCAGGATGTATTGCTGCATTGTTCAGGGGGCTTGGGGATTATCGTGCCATGTTTGTAGGGCTTCCCTGGGTCCTCTTCAACCCCACTTTTAAGAACTTTTAAAAAATGGTCACAAGAGGGCAGAAGAGAGCTTTTTCATTTTTTAAAAGAAATGCTTTTTTCATGCAAACCCATAATTCTGTTAAGAAAAAGACAGAACAATTGGAAGTAAAAGTAACAAATGAAATACACCAACCAGCCTCTTTGGCAGCATCCTTCCCTGTAGTCTTTCTTCTTTGCGAGTGCAGTTCTTCGGGTGCTGGCAAATCTATAAAAGCACCATCATATTATTTGTGGTTGATTTTAGGATGTTTACATCTTCTGTCAGTATTAAGTCACTCTCTTTGAAATCATCAGCAATTTAAATACCCTTTTAAAACTGGCTGCCAGCCATACTAGGGGCTTCTATGTTTACTAAACTGAATCAACTATCTCTCACTGCAACCATTCATGATCAACCATAGAAGCTTTAATAACCCAGATAACTTTAAGTGAAATTAGAGTGAACCTTAACTTGGTTTTCATCTCGAACATCCATGGCTAAAATCCAATAGCAAACTCAACTAGATTATGCTCAATCCATTGAGATTTGGTAAATTAACTCCTCTATTTCAAGTTTCACTGAGTCAGTGGATCTACTCAAGTTGCTACTTACCTCTGGATTTCAGCCAATACTTGGGCTTAATGATAATCATTTATTATAATTTGTAATAACAAGCTTAGAGGAACTGATGAATGAATCACCGATGGTTTCTATGGGCCTGTTATCAGAAAACAGAAGAGATGATACCTTGTCTTGCTTTACTATTTCCAGACTAAGAATTTGCTTTATAAATATTGAGAATTTAACCACAGACTTAATTTGAGGGGGGAAATGGTACAATTGAATTGAAAGTGGGAAGCACTGTTTCTCAATTTGATTGGATTGTTAAAATTTTTTAAAACTAGGATATTTCTTATCAGAAATTTTGGGGAGAGAGGTACAAAGGCCCACTGAGTATGAAGTGTTGGTGAAATTTTTTGAATAATCAATTTTCAGTTAGTGTCTCTATGAAAAAAGCTCAGAATGCAGTATTATATAGGTGATGCATGAAACCTATATAGGTGACAAATGATACTGAGTGGTTGATTATGGAACCTGCATATATAGAACTAATAATTTGGAATCTTGATAGTTTGGCAAACTTAATGCTGTGTACGGATGTTCCAAGAGCTCAAAAATACTGGACCATGAATTCCTAGTATATTGATGGAATTATAGGAATGAATGTAAAATTAGAGGTAGTAGCAGTATCATTTAATTATCTTCTGAAGGTTTCAGGCAAAATTGAGAAATACCAAGGAATTTATTGTTCCTCTACCCAGTGCGGTTAGGGCTGATTTAGCTAATTGATACTCTGTTGTTAAATATTTGCTTAATTTAGACATTAAACACAACTCAAATTGATATTTTGCATAGCCCAAATAGAGAAGCTGACAGATAAGATGCATAATAGAAATAACTCCCTAGGCACAATTGCTTTATTTCATTCTGTCCTAAAATAATATTTTTATTAATAGTCAGGATGGTTTGGGATTTGGAATGTGATTTTTTTAAAAGAATGCATGAAATAAATAGTGGGAGGGATTTTTTCTGTGTAACAAGGAAGAATATATTGCTATAAAGAGGATATCAGAATGCTACACTGGAGTGTCTGCAATTATTGTATTTTGAATAAAACATTTTAATGGTTATCTGCAAGTAACTGCAGTCTTTCTGATAAATGCATAACTTTGTTATTTATACTTTCCTGTTTCTTCTCAATGAATTCAATACAGCAGCTTTTGTTATTTATTGATAGCTTTGCTAAAAGATTGTAAACTAACCACAGTCATCATACTTGAGTGTGTACATATTCATACTACTCAGCCTGTATCTTGAAAAGAACAAAGCAAGCACCAGAATTGCATCTCACCCTCTTAGCATGTGTGCAAATGTGCTTCTGTGTTATTTAATCAGTATCATCATCTTATAACAGCAGAGCTGGAAGAGTCCAGCCCCTGTCAAAAATGCACAATGGGGAAACTGAACTCTCAACCTCTGATTCCGCAACCAGATACAGTATCTAAAACAGCAAGTTATTGGGCAGCTCAGTGGTGGTTTGTGGCCCTGATTACAGTGGTACCTTGTATAAAGGAATTAATTCATTCCAAATGAAATTATGTTAAGCAAATTTCCCTTTATACAAATTCCCATAGGAATGCATTGAAAATGGAGTGATCCCATTTTTATGTTGTATGGATTCTCCCCATAGGCGATTATGTTAAGCAAATTTCCCCTATCTCCAGAAATTTTTATGTTATACAAGCTGTTTGTTATACAAGGGTTCACTGTACATGGTTCAATGAATTTCTTCCATGGCCTGGTCCACATTTTAAAAGCACAGAACTCATTTTGATGATGGGGTCAACTCCTTGGATAACTCTGGAGCAGTTCAGAATAGAGATAAGTACAAATTTAAAATTGAATTGCAAAATTCTTTCAAAAACCACCAATTCGTCCATTCATATTTGTACAAGTGGAAAAAGAATGAAAAAGAATTGACACTTTTTGCTTCATCAATTTGTTGTGCTACAAAAGGCCCCCCAAGAAACCTAGTGATACCAGGAATTTCCAGGAAAGCTTCCATTCTCAACACTCTTCTCAACATTGCCTCCAAACGATTGGATTTCTGATGTCTCAGTTATACACTCCAAAATAGGGTCCCCCAAAGAAAGCCTCCCACTAGAGATGCCAGGCTTGCACAGAAACTTCCTCTGATGCTTCTCTAGACTCCCTGCAAGTTTGCTAATGTTTGGGTTTCCCCGAGCCAGTTGCTAAAGGCACTTTCCTAAGGAAAAGGGAAATATCCAGAATTGGAAGGATTGTAGAGAAGAGTCAGAGGAAGCTGACTTTTTCCCTGCAATTATGGTCTCTCTAAGTGCTTGGTGGGCACTTTCCTGGGGAGGGGACTCTTTGGGGGGGCTTGTAGCAAAGAGTAA
Source organism: Phrynocephalus versicolor (assembly GCA_023846285.1). Taxonomy (NCBI): domain Eukaryota; kingdom Metazoa; phylum Chordata; class Lepidosauria; order Squamata; family Agamidae; genus Phrynocephalus; species Phrynocephalus versicolor. The sequence continues at coordinate 39,308,042 of JAHTLZ010003542.1, forward strand.
TGGGACGCCTCACCATTTTTCTGATTCATGCCTATCTCCAGTTCAGACTAAAATTTGCTATGGCTTTTTATTACATTTTAGCTGAAATCTTGTTGTGCAGTAAAGAAATACCGTATCTTTTAACCATAGGTTGTGGTAAGTTAAGAAATCTCAGGATGAACTATGTGGTATTTGCCACTGTATGCCCCCCACATGTCCCCATATAATGAAAAGTGCATAGTTTTCCAAGCTGGGCCCAAGCAGAAGCTCTCTACTGCACACCCTTGGAGGGAAATCCTCAGGGAGGGCCCAGCATCTTCTGAATCCTATACTCTTTGGCCTGGATTTGTCCTCGTGTTTCCAAACTACCCAAAACAAAGTTGTTACAAAGAAAAAAGAAAATCCAAGTGTCCAATTTATACATTACTGATAAAACCCACAGAAACCAAGGGAGAGAGAAGCTCTAAAGCTGAATGTTCTGCATGCACCAGCAGAATGGAGTGGAAACGTCTTCCCTCAGATTCACCTGAGGAGATAGATATACTACCTTTGTGGTGACTGGTTCAAAAGATGAGAGCTCGCGCTGATAATCCTAAACCCAGAATCTCAAAATACATTTCTTCACATTTAGTACGTTTTCTTAATGATCATGGGTCCCTCAGTTTTAAAAAGTGAAGTATTCATGCTACATCTGTTGCTCAAGTGATCTTGCGTTCTTTGTATTTCTAATGCATTTTTATGTTCACTCGGTTACTCTGGTCAATTATTCTGCTGCAGTTCAGTTTGTGTTTACTTATATATAACAAATGGACTTCATTTTGGGTCCAAAAATAATCTTCCATTTCCACTAATTGCAATTGACTGTGCTGGTGTCAAAGTTGGTCTCGAATAGAAATCAGATATTCTCTTAGGGGTTTCTGCTAAATTCAAAAGACATAACTCATTTTGTGTGAGGAGTAATGGTAAATATGATAATAAGATGTATCACTGCATTTTGAATTAAATTCTGGTCATAATCTTTCCACTCAGTGTCCTGAAGATAATGCAGAGGCCACTTCTCCCTTGAATGAAATTTAGTCATAGAGCGGAATACTAAGTTAAATCTTAACCACATCTTGAGATTTATTTATTTATTTATTTATTATTTATTCTATCATAGCAAGTCATAGTTCAGCAGGCTTTAGATCTGAGTTAGAATATTTATCCGCTGTCACAATACAGATGAGTAGTCAGAGATGGGAAAAGGTGATATTTGAGATGCACTGGCCAAAATCCTACTTTGTGTAGGATTAGAGTAATTTGCTGTGGATAATTGTCTGAAAGCCCTCATCACTTGTGCAATCAGGTACATGCAACTCATGTGCTTCCCAGCATTTTATCAACTAACCTCAGTTCACAGCAACAATTTCCTCAACCCTTACAAACACCCATAAGATTCTGCTCAATGGGTATCTGCAATGCATAGTACTAGTATTTTTGCTATATAACTAAATCTTCCATTAAGTCATTAAAGCAAGGACTTTTAATACAGAGCCTCTGCCAGAATAGTTGACTTAATGAAGAGTTCAGGTCTTAAATGTGTTGGAGAAAAAATAAAAGAGGTAGGAGACAGGAGAAGCTAAAGGAAGTGCCATGGGTCATCAAATGCCCTGAGTGACCTCAGTTTTGTTGGTTCCTTAAAGCCAAATAGAAAGGTGGTTGTCAAAAACAGCTTAGCTGGTAAAATAACAAAAATACAATTTCGTTTTGGAAAAAATAAAGATTGTTGTTTTGATAAATATTTATTTCAGAAATTATAGGATACCAAGCTGCCTAGATGCCCTAAGCACATCTGATCTCACCTGATTTCGGAAGCTAAGCAGGGTCGGCCCTGGTTAGTACTTGGATGGGAGAGCACCAGGGAATACCAGGTGCTGTAGGCGCCTGGAGTAGGAACTGGCAAACCACTCCAGTATTCCTGCCAAGAAAACTTCATGGACATGGGGTCACGAAGAGTCGGCCACGACTGTTACGACACAACACACACACACAACACATAGGATACCAAATACTAAACCCAGTTGGGAATGGAGAGGTCCTATAGTTGTATATAGCACAGGGCCAAAAAGACCCTGAATGACAGTCCAAAGATTAGAAACACAGCAATTACTACAAAGTGAGACAGAGGAGATCACTTATAAAATGTAAAGTTTATTGTGCCTAATATGCAGATACCTTATAGTCACACAGAATCAGAAATATATATCCCTTCCATTCATTGAACATGTTTTAATGAGACAACAAGAAAGAGAATCATTTGTCAAGTCCTTATGAAGTCTTAATATGAAACACTAAATCCATAAGAACCAAATAGTTGTATTTCCTCACAACTTTTGTATTCCTGAAGAGCACAGTCTTCCAGGCTGTTCCTGCACAAGTTTGAAAATGAGCAGGAATACCAGTGCACATGCGCCTCTCTAGTTCTTTGCAAAGAGAAGATGCACAGGAAATGTGCTGGGTGGGTAGCTCCAGTGTCATATTATGTTTACCAGTAACATAGCATTTGCTGCCAATTTTTATAAATACTGGAGCATGGATCGCCAACAGTTGTCCTATGGGTAATCAATGAGTCCAGGCAAGTTTAGGGTATGCGTAGTTATTTTTCGTCTTGTATGCAGACAGGCTTTTTATAGTAAACTTGAACTGGGTGTGATTATATAGCTTCAGGAGGGAAATACATGAGTAGTCTGGTTATTTTTTGAAGGAATCAAAATGAGAAAATTTAGGTGAACATTAATAGCAGGTAGAGGTTAGGGAGTAAAAACCCAGTCCTGAAGCTAAAAATGTCCTTGCTGTCAGTTGCAAATAGGCCCACTGAATGGAGGTCATTCTATTCTTCCTAGTGTTCTGGGGGAGGCTTATATTTTTATTCTAACAGTTACAGTGCTGTCACTTCTCTTCAGCAGAAAAGCTGAAATTGCTGAGGACATGGACATTTCCCTGTCATGGCTTGAAGGCTGAGTTATTTTTATACTTCATTTGCTGTGGATTTTTCCTTGCAGTTTTTCAACCAGGATCTTGAAACTCCAGCATTAGTCGAATGCTTGGCTGACTTGAAATTGTTTGTCTCCTGTAATTGAATCAATTGTGTTTCACTAGCATCTGTCTGTATAACACAATGTAATATGTCCTCAGTCCTGGGCACTGCTGGCTATCATTTTGTGCCATACAGGAAAGGCTGGAAGATCACAAAGACATCTTCAATGTTTACTTGGTTACCTGTACACAGATAAGTAATTGGTCAAGGCAGCTGAAAAACCAGATTGAATCCAAATATAATCAGAGTAGATCTATTGAAATCAATGGGGATTGTGACAGACATAAATCATACCGATTTTAATAGGCCAGCTTAACATATGGCCAGGCCTGGATCCCGCACAGGCTAATATTCCTTATCTGATCAGATCAAATCTTACACCAATTTGTTGATTTTCCAATAGAATCCATCAAGCAACAAAACAGTAAATCATTGTGGTTGATCTGACTTTTAACCATCTGACTTTGTGGGAAAGGGCCTGTTTAATAAATAAATGGGGCATTCTTCTAATAAACTGAAATAGGCTAAATGGGTAACCAGAACTTTCGGGAAGAGGACTGGCTCCCATGTACACCTTGTTACATAGCAATTGTTTGGCCAAGAGCTGGAGAGCAGTCCCTGAGTAATAAATAAATGTTGCTGTGAGACCGCTAGCTGCTTGCAAGAAATGCTACTTTGTGGATGCTGCCTGCCACACTGGTTCATCTGAAGGCTGGCTCTCCATGTCCCAGCAAGAGGGGGCTGCAAGCATCATATTACAATCATAGTGGGCTTGGGCAGCAGTGCTAAGAGACATATGAATGCTAACATGTATAAACCTGTAAAGTAGTCCTTCAATTCAGATAGTCATAGGCTGGTAGCCAGTTACACAACAGTGGAGAGCAGTGCTCTTCCACAGGGTTTCATGTAATCTCCTGACCTTTCCAGGAGCCTTGTGGCACAATGGTTACACTGCAGTACTGTAGTGAACACTCTGCTCACAACCTGAGTTCAGGCTCCGGTAGCTAGTTCGAGGTTGATTCAACTTTCCTTCCTTCCAAGGTCAGTAAAAAAACATGTGGGTGGGTGGCCAGTTTTTTTGCTCAAAACTCTATAAGGGGTGGGGGAATCAGCCATTAAAGCAGGCCCCGAGCCGCTGCAAGAACACACATGGAACAACCCACATGCGAGGGGGGAAGGTCAGCTATTAAAACAAGCCCCAGACTGCTGCAAGAACACACAGAACACATATGGAAATCACCCCCCCATCCATGGGACACAGAAAAGGGCATGCAAACAACGCAGCTGCCTAACTTTCCTCCAAAATGCTCCAAGAAGTCCAAAAAAGTTTTTTAAAATGGTGCCAACACCACTCCAAATGGCTGCAAAAACCACCACACTCCGCACACACCTCCACATTTGACTCCTCATGCTACCCACAAAGAACGGGGATGCAATGCATCCTAGGTACACTTTTTTTTGCAAAACATTAAAAAAGTTATCCGAGGCACCACATAGGAAATTTTCGTTAATCGAATCATCCTTATTCCTGGAACTTTTGTTATGTTATCTGACTTTTTTGTTAACAGAGGCATTTGTTATCCAAAATACTACTGTATATTAATGGCAGCAATCACTTGGCTCCAGCAATGATACATTCCTGGAGGAATTTGAGCATTTGCACTAATAATATAGAAATGCAACAAATTTAAGTGTTTCAGTAATGCATGTATCACAAAGGTACTGTATGTTCCTTACAAAGGCGATTCCCACCCGATTGTTGTGTAATGTGAACACCTCTGTGCATGATTGATTATTATAAACAAGATGCACAGTTGTGAACTTGCACAGTTTGTTTGGTCCAGAGGGATATATGCAGATGTCCCCATGAGTTGGACTAATTATACCGTAGTTTGCCTCCACATGATTGCAAAACCCTAAATCAATGCTCACAGTAATCTCTTTGATATTAGATAGGTTAAATTATTATAAACAAAAACAGGGACACACATTGAGGAGAGTCATTCTTGGCTAGGCTTTCATTTGTTAATTTTTAATTTGTATTTATCTATTTTAAAGATTTATAGTCTCCTTTTCAAATGCTTTTGTCAGGGCAGCTTACTCAATGTCAGGAATAACCTTCTGAAGTTTGTAGTCTACAAGTAAATGCATGCCTTCAATCACGATTGGTTATGTTGGTTGCAGCTTTTCCTTGAAGCTCTGCACACACAGAATGTAGCAATGGTTTTCTATTATTCACACGGCCCAGACCAGAGCCTGGAAACGAATTTAAAAATAGTCTGTTTGATTAAGACTTTAGAACAGTATTTTCCAACTTGGGGGTCATGACCCCTGAGAGGATCAACCTGAGAGTCGTGCCCACCAAAGTGTTTTCTGGGCTGTCCCAAGTCACCTTATATGTGTTGTAACCCTTGTTAAATAATTCCTTCCTTGACCTATTGGAGTGGCATTTTAAAAGTTAGCATATATGTGTATGTATGAGAAGTGGGCCCTAGGGGCGGGGGAGAAAGAAGCCTCTACTTTCTGAGAAGGCATTACTAGACCGTGTGAAAAATTCCTTTTTATGCAACTATTGCAGAGGGGATGGTAGGTTACTGTGCAATATAAAAGGTTCAGTACTACTGCTTTAGAAGATGCAAAAATCTAATTTAGTTTACATTCAGATTAGCATTTTTAATTAAATTAAAGACTGACTAATTCTAAATCTTCATGTTGATTGTTGTATTGGTTTCCATTGTTGGACTAGTTTTGCCCTTATTGTTAACCACCCGGAGTTCTTTCGGGAAGATGGGCGGTATAAAAAATAAATAAATAAATAAATAAAAATAAAAATAAAAATAAAAATAAATAAATTTTATTAGTTATAAAGAAAACTATCAGGAAAAAGAACATACTGTATCTTGCTGTGACTTGCACTGTTCTTTCTGGCGGCATTTTTGTCATTTGTATCTTCAGGTTGGCTTTTTCAGTCAATAGAAGTTCTATCTGGCTTCTCAAACATGGTATTTTGCACACTGCAAATCCCACAGTTCAAATCCAGTCTGGGGATGGTATAGGTGGAAGTCTGATCCATTTTGTTGATGATCTATATGCCTCTTCTGTTCTTTCAGTCCCCATCCCCAGCAACACCTGTTTGGCATGAATCACTGTGCAGAAACCATGGATAATTTGTCTAGCATGAAAAGCTGAATAAATGATTATATTTATTCCAGCTGGTGGACCTGATCCAGTACATTACTGCATTGCAACAAGAAGTGGCACAAAGATCAGCTAGTACATTAAGAGTGGAGAATTCAGTCAGAATCCTCTTGAGAGTCAGTGAACATATGCAGAATTATTCTTCACTAGTGAATCAATGCATCCTCTGTCTCTTTACCTATTTAAAAGCAAAAAAGTGTAATCCACAAAGATCAATAGCAGGGCAGATGTTATGCTTGCAGGTGCCAATGAGCCCAAGTATAATCTCAGGCGTCTCTAATGTAAATGATTGGATAGCCTTACTGCTTGTTTGTCTGTTTGATTCCCTTTGGATGAGAGACCAAGCAGCATAAGCTACACTGATTATTCCAGTTTTGTTGCATTCTCTCTCACTCTTGCATGTGAACATATACACCCAGAACTCTGCCCTTACCTCCTGCTGTTCCTGCCCTGACTAGTACTGTTTCTTCTGCTTCTCACACTCTTTCTATGCCAAATTAATTAAAATGCTGCTAAATTTTAAATTTTTAACCTTTAATTTTCAATTGATTTGGACCTAAGTAAATTAAACCTTTGTTCTTATTTTATTTAGCCAAAATTAATAGAAAAATTTAAAGATTAGCCTTATCAGTTTTTAAACATTCATTTATTCTACATGTTATCATTTAATATATTCTACATGTTATCTTCATTCATTCATTCATTCATTCATTCATTCATTCATTCATGTTTTCAAAGTTTGTGTAAATGTTCTCAGTGAGGGGGCCAGGCATATTTCAGAAGGGAGGGTGTTCCACAGGCAAGGGGCTACTGCAAAGAAGAAGATCCAATTCCTAGTTTTGTCTTTGTGCCTGTCTCAGGTTTCAAATCTCAGTTACCATGCTGGGAGAAATGGGTGGCATGGGCATTCTCTTTGAAAGTAGACCTTCTGAGATTCTCCAATATGCAATTAATACCGAATTAATAACTGGATTTGGATCCACATATTTATTATTTTATTTGTTTATTAAACTTTTATACCACCCATCTAGCAAGTAGCTTCTCTAGGTGGTAAAGAAACAGAGTAAATAATCATCAAAACAAATAAACAGTGTTAGAAAAATAAATTTTGCATGTAATACAAACAATAAGAACAATAATTTAACTGCAATAAATCACACAAAAGCACATCACACCACAGTTACAGACAATTGAGGCAGAGGTGGAATTAATGCAAGAGAAGCAAGTGCATATAATGAAGTGTCAGGTAAAAAAATAGACCAGGGAAAGCTTGCTTGAATAGGCAAGTTTTAAATTAGCACTTATGGTGAGGGGGGCAGGCTGATCTCTAGGGACAGTTGATTCCAAAAAGAAGGAGCAACCTACCAATAAGGCTCAGTTCCTTGTTGGAATTCTCTGAGCCTCTCTTGGGGTCGGCACCCTCAAACACCCTGCCTGGGAAAAATGAGTGACACAGCAGTTCTTTGTGGGAGAAGCCACTCTGACAAATACCAAAGTCATAAACTGTTTAGGGCTTCATATGTAGGCATTAGAACAGGCATGTCCAAACTTCGGCCCTCCTGATGTTTTGGACCACAACTCCCAGAATTCTAAACCTGGAATGCCAGGGGCAAAGGACTGTGGGAGTTGCTGTCCAAAACATCTGGAGGGCCGAAGTTTGGACATGCCTGCATTAGAACCTACATGTGGAATCAAATTGGCAGACAGTGCAGGGAGGCCAGAGTGGAGGTCATCTCACTCCAATTATTCATTTGGCCACTGTATTCTGCACTAGCTGCAACTTCCACATTAGTTTCAAGGGCAGCCCCGTGTAGAGATCACTGCAGTAGTCTAATCGCAAGATTACAAGTGCATAAACTAAAATGGTGAGAGCCCTAATGTCTCAGAAGGCCACAACTGGGCAATCCAGCGTGGTTGAAAATATGCAGAATGGACCACAGATATCACCTGGGCTTCCAAGGTGAGTGCCAGTTCCAAAAGGACGCCCAAACTACACAACTCACGTGTGTAGGGAGAGCCACCTACCATCCAAAGAAAGGGGACTTCCCAACCTGCAGACAGATGGAGACCCCACCTAGAGGATTTCCATCTTGTTTGAGTTCAGCCTCAGCCAGTTTGCTCTCATTGAGTCTAGCACGATGCCAAAATAGTCCCGTAGGGACAGAACAACATCCATTTTAGATGGAAAAAAAGAGATGTATAGCTGGGTGTCATCAGCATACTGATGGCAGGCAGCTCCAAAACCTCTGATGATCTCTGGCAGCGGCCAGATGTTAAATAGCATGGGTGAGATGATTGACCCCTGTGGGACCCCACAATTGAGGGTACAAGGGGTGGAAGTCATCTCGCCCAGCTGAACATACAATTTTACATAGATGAAAGAGTTCATATTTTGTTAATTATCAGTTGATGCACCTGGGGGAGGAAGAACATTTTGTGAAGCTAATATTTTCACTGTTCTTTAAACACTTGGCTCTAACTATGTATATTTCTGCCATAAGATCTTTCCTGTCACTGCATTCATTAGTAAATTCACCTGAGCTTCCAGTTTTGATCACAACAACTTCTTTGAAGGGACTTGCGATATTAGATTTTGTTTCCACATGCTTGCAATTTGGCAGCAAGTGATAACAAATTTTATTGGCAAGCCTAATAACTTCAGAAGTGGAATTCCAAGCCAACTCCTAGTAATGTTAATGTTTTAAACTCTTCTTTAATGTATAAGATTACTTCTAATCTGGAGCAGGCTTGTTTTAAGAGAGTTGGAGGGGAATTATATGTTTGTACTGAAAATAAGCTTGGAAGATATTAAGATCTTGAGATAGTGCCTTTCATTCACAAAAGAATTGGATTTCATCCCTGATGCAAGGGAAGCCGGACAGCAATTTCACAAATTTCCTCTTCTCCTTCTGGCCCCTTCCAGAAAAGTTCCATGTACTTCATCAAGTCTGGATACCACCCTGTGTAAAATATTTTGCATGGTTTTAAAAAAAGTAGTGTTTCACATTAAAAAAAAATTTAATAATACAGGAGAAATTTAAGTGACAATCCAAGCACACATGTTAGCCATGTATTAATTGTTAATGTTTACAGTAGGTGTTCACAGCTATTGTTGGAATACATGATCTGTGTGAAGATTGTACCCGATGTGTTATCTGTTTACGTTGCTGAAAATGCGGATGTTATCTTAAGTCCACACAATCATCACTTGATGTTTTTCTTACTGGAGTTTATGGTACAAATTGTCACAGGCTATCACATGCCAGTTCTGAGTACAAACCTGAACAAGCTTCTGTTATAGTGTAACATGGGTCATTGATCTCTGAGGTGTCAAGGGCCAGTTTCTGACCAGTCAGCTGCTGAATTCCAAAAAGGGGTGGGGATTCAGGGGACCAAAAAGACAAATTTGCATGCTGTGTGTATTCCTCAGTTTTTCCTCTGCATTTGTTAAGTTTTGGAAAATGAAACACTTGATCATCCTAACACCTGTTTATATATTTTTTATGTTTAGAAATCAAAAATTTCTTCCCTTATAAGAAGTACCCTTACTCCATGGTTTTCCCACCCCACTTGTGCAAATCAAGTAAATAATTTAACACCCATAATTTATTTCAGAAGAGCCAATGTGGTGTGGTAGGTAGAGTGACAGATTCAGAGTAAGGAGCCCTGGGTTCAAACCCTAATTGGGCCTTGAAACTCCCTGGGAAGCAGCAGTGGTAAAACCACTCTTTGAAAGTGTGTGTACCTTGAAAACTATATTAAGGTCATTGAAAGACTGATGCAGCTTGGTGGTACAAAATAATTTATTTCAACGAATAATCTGGAAAGGTATGTTTAAGAAATATTTTTAAATATTTAAACATTTTTTTCTTCATTAAATCCACCATCAGTTTTCTAATGGTTGATTTGAAACTGCTCCTTCCCCTTTTCTGACTGTATTTCAAAAATTTCCACAACTTGCACTTCTTTGGTTATCTAGGAGGTGGAAGGCAGAGCAGCAACAACCGTCTTGATGGTTCTGTGTGGCACAAAGAGCCATAGCAGTGAGATTAGGAGGGTGGATATGGCCAAACAGCTGTCAATTGAGACAGAAAGTCTGGATGGAATTAGAAACTGCAGGGATGTTGAATTTGTCTGCAAACAATTAGGGCAGGTTAAGCTTATTTAAAAAAAAAAGCCAGCAACAGTTTGTTGTTAAAAAAACATTAAGAGAAGCAAGATGAGTTCATGCAGAAGGAGTGGTTTGATAGCCAATTCCCATTTTTTTGCCATTTAAAAAAAATGATATCTGGAGTTTAGGAGGAAATGCTTCAAGGAATGCTTGTGGGTTTTGGCCAAATGATGCTGACCCTTGTTTACCTAACTGCATTTGTTATTTATTTATTTACTTACTTACTTAATTATTTATTTAAAACTTGTATCTCAGGGCAGGTTATGGAACAGAGTAAGATCATTGGAAAGCATTACATCCTTAAAGCATTGATAAATTATACCCTTTAAACCACATATAATTAAAATATTAAAACCACTGCATTGAAGCCCAGGCAGGCCAAGATCTTTGATCCTCAAAGTTTCTTAATAAAGCATCAGCAAAAGATACTTTCACAGCAGTGTGATGCGGCGGCCAGGAAAGCCAATGCGATTCTTGGTTGCATCAACAGAACCATAGTGTCTAGATCAAGGGAAGTGATAGTAACACTCTATTCTGCTCTTGTCAGACCCCACCTAGAGTAATGTGTCCAGTCCTGTGTGCCTTAATTTAAAAATTATGTTGACAACCTTGTGTGGGTACAGAGGAGGGCGACCAGGATGGTCGAAGGTCTGGAAGAAATGTCTTATGAGAAACGGCTTAGGGAACTGGGAATGTTTAGTCTTTCAAAAAGAAGGCTGAGGGGGGATATGTTCGCTATGTTTAAATATTTGAAAGGATGTCATATTGAAGAGGGAACAGGTTTGTTTTCCATGGCTTCAGAGACTAGGACTCAGGGCAATGGTTTCAAACTACAGGAAAAGAGATTCCATTTGAACATTAGGAAGAACTTCATGACAGTTAGAGCTGTTCGGCAGTGGAATATGCTGCCACGGAGGGTGGTGGAGTCTTCTTTGGAGGTTTTTAAGCAGAGGCTGGATCGCCATCTGTCGAAAATATTGTGATGGGGTTCCTGCATGGCAGAGGGTTGGACTGGATGGCCCTTGAGGTCTCTTCCAACTCTATGATTCTATGATCTCCCTGCATCCGAGACTGCAAGGCAAGTGCTACCCTGTACATTGCTACTCCAGTGGGCTTCCATCACCAGTGTGTCTCTTCTTTCTATCCTGCCATATCACCACTGTTTCTTTTCTCTCTTCCCTTAGAACGTTTGCCTTTTCTTCCTACCGATTATTAATGTCATTCTTCTTTGCCTCTAGGACTTCTGCCTCTGCTTTCTCCCCTCTAGCATGTCAGCTGTTTCGTTCTCCCCTCCTACCTTATTACTGCTTGCTCTTCTTCCTCTGACACCTCCACAATGTCATCTTCCAAGACTGTCCATGGTCTGAGTAGGGAATTAAAAACTATTTACCTCCAGAAAGCATGCACAAGGCAAATCCACTGCTCTTGGTGTATTGCTACCTAGGACACTTGCCTCACTTTGGCTAGTGGGAAGGCTGGTGCTGGTCACTGTTATTATAGTATAGCCAACCTTACTACTACTGTATATTCTGATCTAGTTGCAGTTTTCCAATGGTTTCTGTAGCTATTCCTCAGTAGAGTGTATTGAACTCATAGGGTATTTGTACACGACCCCTAAACTCCGCCGCAAATGGCTGCCAGCTCCGGAGCTTACAATTGTTTCCCCACCAGCTCCGGAGTTTGCAGGAAATTAAGTGCGACCACGCCCACCTAAGCGCGTCCCAGTGCACTTTTCATGTACCTGCTCTTGGTGGGTGAAAATCCCCAGGTCCGGAAGTAATCTGGTGAGTGCCGGGCTCTCCTCGCTTCTGTTTGGGTTTTTTTGCCTCCCGCCCCTTTAAGAGAAGGAATCAGGATGACGGGGCGGCTTGGACCGGCAAACGCAGGTGAGCCTGCATTCTTTTGTCCCTTTTTTTCTCCCTCCCCTCACGCAGACAGGAGCAAGGAAGTGTGGAGGGGTGGGGACGCAGGAACAGCAACGAACCCCCAAGATCTCTGGTCCGAATTTAAGTGGCCAGCGGATCTTAGGGGTCGTGTGAAAAGGCCCATAGAGTCCATTGCATTTCACTCGACTGACCCATGTCCATCCCTTTTATTGATTCCAGACTTCAGTTCAAGGACTCACCACTTTTTAGGAATTCAAGGGAAAAGAGAGGTATAACTGGTTCACATCAATATGATGATGATACTGAAAACTTTGTACTGTCTCTCCCAGCAGAGACATAAAACAGCATGGGAGAACCAGCTGTATTTTGCGACACCACACAGAGCAAATTCCACAGTCCGAAGTAGACATTTCCCTTGTAGAACTGTTTCAAAATCAAATGCTCTAAAACCAGACTTACAGGTAGCCCAGAAGAAACATGTGGTCAATAACATCAAGATACATGGTGGAAACATGCTTTTTTTCTTTTAACCCATGAAGTCTGTCAGCTATTGTGATCAAGGGGATTTATTGGCTTAGAAAACTTACCCCGATTCATGACAAGATTCTTCTCTGGAAACTGTAATGGTCCAAACTTGCCACTTTGAGTCAGTACTTGAGGCTATAAATAATTGTTAAGACTGTAATAATTAAACCACATACTACCTCTAAGGAGGTTTTGAGGAGAACTGTCATTTGTGAGCCAAAACATTCTTGTTCCATATTATCATGTGTATCAAATGATGAAACAGATCCCAATTTCAATTACATTTGCTAGACAAATGATCAAAGGTGAACTCTCTCTCTCTCGCTCGCTTTTTCCCCTCCCCACCTCTTGTGTGTGTGTGTGTGTGTGTGTTTGTATTTTTCCTTAACAGTGGTAATGTCATTTGCTTGCCTGCCATAATTTCCTGATGTTACATTATGTAAGAGTACTTAAAGTATGTCAAGCTGCAAAATTACAAGAATCCACAGGTTGCTACAAATTTCTTTTGAAAGTCCTTTTTCTAGAGTTTCCACCAAAATTCCCTATAAGTAAAATTCAGGGTAAATGCAGGGATTTGTCCTCAGGCAGAATATTTAAGTTTTGTTAATGATCAATTGAGGTAAAATCCCTCATGAAGGGCAGTGGTACAAGAAGAGACTGGGAACAATAGGACCACTAGTGTGCTTGTTTCATTGTTCTTGTTTGTTTTTACTGTGGGGGTTTGTTTTAAGTTGCTCTTGCTGGGTAGCTATTCATTTAGCTTATTTTTTATGGTCTATTTATCTATTTTAGCATTTTATATCTTATTTTTTGTTAACTGTTTATTATTTTAAACCACCAGTCTTCCAAAAAGGAACTCCGGTATATATATATACCACCCAACTTTCCAAAAGAACTCTGGTCAGTTCACAACAAGAGAATCTATACAGTTCAGCTATACAAACAAATGTAAAACAAACCACATCGACCGGAACATTAAAATCAATTAAAAACATGGGATATATTATGGCAGAAAAAAAGAAGGCAGGGAAGGATAAACCACCATTAATTGCCAAAAGCAGCCTGGAGGATCCAAGTTTTTAATTGCTTCCTAAAGGCTGAGGGGGGCTCCACAGTCCTAATATCGCTGGGAAGCTGATTCCACCAAATGGGACCCGCCACAGAAAAGGCTCAATTCCAGGTAGAGGTTTTATGAGCTTTTCGCAGGGTAGCGACTCTCAGCCTAAGGACCTGGGATGATCTAGTCAAGGTACAGCTGTAACAAAGGCATTGGAGAAAGCCCACATCCCAGTCTCTTCCACAGAATTTCACAGAGCTGGGGGCCATTAAAAACCTGGAGATACCCTTTCTCACATGCACATTTGTTTATTTTTATGCTCACTGCTGGGAAGTGAGCAGAGCTTGGATAACTGAGGTTTTGCATTTGTATTTTGTATTTTTGGCCATCATTGCTGGGGAATTCTGAGACATGTTGTTTTAAAGAAAGAGCCCTTCCAAGCATTAGAACCAGGGTAATGGTGGGAGGACAGGAAGCCAGCAGGAAGTGATTTGTGTTCCTTCTCAGTTGTGTGTGTGCATGCACAGTAGTCTCTTGGAGAGCCAGATTTCAATTTTATTTGGAATGCCTGCTACATCTACAGTGTGCTTGGCTATGTTGCCAAGGATCTGAATTGTTGTCCCCCTGACACTCACCAGCTGCATAGGTCCAGTGGTATAGTGAGATCGGGTCCAGGATCTCTTCATTAGCTGAGATGATCATATACCTTATTTTTCCATAAGACAGCCCCCAATTATCCTGCCCAAAATAACAGTTTCTCTACTGTGTGGTTCTCTCATTGGCTTACTTCTGTATAAGAGGGCCCTAAACTTTTAGTCTAACCGTTTTAGCAAAAATAGAGTCTTATACATGGGAAAATAAAATAATCTAGCCCCTGCCCCATCACACACACACACACACACACACACACACATTCTCTGAATTCAGGTGCAGTTGGATACATTGTTGTGATCTCTCTCTGTTATCTTACAAATTATTTTGGGAGGGCTTTGATTTTGACTGGACAAGTCAGATCATTTGCTTTACAAAGACTCCACTGATCGAGATGAAAACTGTCGGAACTGGTTTGTTCTGTCAGTTCATTATAGATTATAGATTATAGATTATAGATGGTTCATTATAGATTAATGCAAACGCCTGCACTTTAAATTGCCCTTGGTGGGAGGATTGCCATGACGAGCATCTGAACCTCTTGATGTAACATTGTGCATGTTGACCTCACATAAGTCTATGCTCCAAAGCAACTCTTTTGATGCTGCAGCTGGCATCAGGTCTTTCTGAATCCTGACTCCTCACAATGCTTTCTCGTCCCTAAAAGGGTCATGACTACCTGGATGTGTCAAGGCATTTTCAAATGTGTTCTTTATACAGCAGCTTATACAGGGTATCTTTGCACCCATGAAATTCTGTGTGGAAGGTGATATATTAGAGCTCCACATAATGCTTGCATGGCTCTTTTCATTTTGCTCCACGTACGAATGATAATGATAGAAATCTCCCCCCCCCCTTTTATTTGAACATTCATTTATTTGAGTATTCAGTATTTATGTTTTTGATCATTAATAGCCTCAGGGATTTTCTCTCCCACTTGTTGTACAGTAATAGCAATAAATTATAACATTAATATTTTATGATTCAAATGAATGTTATTGCTAACAGTACTTGTGTGAGTGAGGCATGTATATTGCGTTTGTTTGTGTGTTTATAGCTTCAATTCATTCATTCATTTTTGCTTGTTTTATTTCTATCCCAGCTTTATTCTAATAGAGCAAGACTCAAGGCAGGATGTAGCATACTTGGAAGAAAAATACAACTTAATATGCAATGAATTGCACTATTTAAAAAATGTAAACTAAAAAATGGAAAAAAATATAAAAGCACAATTTTTTTAAAAAAAAATCCTCACATTCAAGCTTTTTCCTTGACAACCGGTCAGTTTCCAAATATCTACTTGAAATGGAAATGTCTTTAAATGCTCTCAGAAGGACAACAGGGGGCAGGCCAGCCTGGCCTCTCGAGGCAAGAAGTTCCAGTGCTTGGGAGAAGGCACCAAAAAAGTCCAGCAGACATGCCTCTGAGGCTGGTGGGGGCTTTGGGGAAGAAAGGTCTTAAAGGCTGGACAGACTCATATGAGATGTGGTCCTTCCCACAGCCTGGACTTCGGCTATATAGAACTTCACATGTCATAGCTTGGGACTTGGGAGTAGACTGGCAGCTAAGGAAGCCACTGTAGAAAAATCTCATTATAACTATCCCCATCCAACAGCCTGTCTGCTGTGTCCTGAATCTGTTGGAAATACCAAAGCCTTTCCAAAGGTATCCCCATGTAGAGCATGAGTAACCCAATGGGGTGTAAGTAGGAGCCTCATGGCACAGCGGTTAAATGCCTGTACTGCAAGTAAAACTGCTCACGACCTGGGGTTCAATCCCAGGTAGCAGGCTCATGGTTGACTCAGCCTTCCAGCATTCCAAGGTTGGTAAAAGGAGTACCCAGCTTGCTGGGCAGGCAATGTGTAGCCTGCATACTAGAGATGGGCACGACTCAAAAAAATGGTGTTGCGTTTGTCGTTTGTCGTTTAGGGGGTCCGTTTTGGTTCGTTTTCGTTTTCATTGGGTTTTTTTGCAGATTTTTTATTTTTGTTATGTAACAAACCGAAAAAACGAAAACGAAAATGAAAAATTGCTGTTTCGTTAGCATTCTTTTCAGTTCAATGTATCTGCCACAACGAAACCGAAAAACATGGCCATTTTTTTCGTTTTCGTTTTGTTTTGAAAAAATTTTCATTTTTGTTTTCGTTACGTAGCGAAACGAGAAAACGAAAACGAAAAATTGCTCGTTTCGTGCCCATCTCTACTGCATACTGTAATTAAACTGTAAACCGCCCAGAGACTACTTGAAGTGCTATGGGGCAGTATATATAAGCAGAACACATTAAGTAAGGTATCAGGACAATTTTAGCAGGACAATTGCCATCCATGATGTAGTCCCTCCTTGCCATGTTCTCCACAAGATTGTGTCCAATACATAGGAGAATATAATCTCACCCTCCAGATGAACTGTTTTTCTGTATTCCCAAAATGATCATTGCTTCACTCCTACCCCATCAGGCTAGAGAAGGAAAATACGAACCTAGTGCAAATTTCCTTTCTTTTGTAATCTGAGATAGTTTTCCTACCCCATACTTGAAGGAAGGAAGGAAGGAAGGAAGGAAGGAAAGGTTACTTACCTATAATCTCCAAAGAGGCATGGGAATGAAATGACATATGAGAGAGCTAGTGGATGTCTGAATGATTAGCATTCTGGTCAAGTATTCGGAGTCCAAAAAGATGTCATAATTTCTCCTTTTCTTCATTTTTTCCTTATCAGCACTCATATTATTGAACATTTTTGTGTTTTTGATGTACAGTTTACTTTCGCTGTAGTTAAAGGGCATTTGCTCATGCTGTGCAGTTCATCTAAGAAGCATGTAGAAGCCTCCCCTTGCTGTCCTTGTTGGATATCGTACTGCCAGCCAGGATCAGGAGCTTGTCAAAGGTAGAAATGCCCTGGGAGTAGGGATACTGATATGCAACCGCTCTTATATGCAACTATGTAGTTTATGCATTTGAAAGCTGGGAATATACGCAGTCCTTTGATCTTTAAATAAAATACATATAGCCTTTACTGTATATATTTTAACCTCTGTAGTAGTAGTAGTGAATGCATTCAAAATGGAGACTATTCTGTCAAATGGCAAAACCAGTTATATTGAAAAAGTGGCTTCCAGGCAGTTTGTGCCTTGCAATGGCATATCTCTAGATACATTTGAGTTCAAAAGAAGAGGTCCCCATCGCTGAAAAAAGACATCTAAGGGTTTGAAAAGTGATATCCCCTCCTCCCCCTTTTTTCTTTTGCCTGGTGAGACCTGCTTGTTCCAACGTGCATGAGTGAAGATCTGAAGGTTACAAATCTTCCTAAACAGGCATGCATCATTATCAACTTGTGCACTCAAAGAACACCTGGAATACTCTAGTTTTTATCATATTTGTTTTGAGTTTAAGTGGTCATTGCCCAGGCCTGTTGGTGCAAGCTAGCAATCAGCAGGATCAGCTGAATTGGCTCCACTTGTTTAACTCTTGCCATACGTGAATGGCTTGATGTCTCTGCCTCTTTGTTCAAGGTGTTCCATAGGAGGTCTTTCCCGAAGGCGAGGAGTAGGCTCTCTACCACAGAGGTTTGCACGTGCCTGCTGTCCTGTGGTGGAACAGCCAGAGCTGAAGGGGCCCCCTGGAAGATCCATCACCGCTCCTACACTCATTTCTAGTTTCTTCTGTCACTCCTGCTATTTCTCTTTTCCTTTTCTATCCCGCCTGATGTACTTCCTTAGAGAAGCCCATGTGTGCGCTCTCTTTCTGCTGCTGGCCACTGTGCTTGGTCTTCTCGGCTTACCTCTGGGAAGCAAGACCTTTGGGTGCTTTCTTTTAACTTCTAGAAAAGTTCTAGGCTGCTGAAGAGGAAATTGAACAGACATATTCATTTCCCCAGAGTGCTCCTTGGGTCTGTGTGATACTGCCAAGAAAGGCTTTGGGAGAGACCAAAGTTCCAGGCTCAAGATTACTTGAAAAGGCATGTTTGGCCCTTTTCTAAAAGTGAGAAAGAAAGAGAAATGGGGGGAAATGGGCTGTTGCTGCCTTATTTATTTATTTATTTGTTGTATTTATAGACCGCCCATCTTCCAGACGGAACTCTGGGCGGTTTACAATTAAAATAAAACAACAATATGAAACAGCAACAGAGAACAAGGAGCACTTTAAAAGAAAAGAAAAGGAGGAAGGAGGGAACCTCCACAAAAGACGAGGTGGACGGCAAAAGAGAAAAAGAAAAAAAATTAAGTAATAAGGTCGCCATATGCCTCTTTAAAAAGGAAAGTTTTCAGAGCCTTTTTAAAGGCGGGCAGGGACTGTGCAAGGCGCAGCTCACTGGGGAGGTAATTCCACAAAGTGGGGCCCACCACAGAGAAGGCGCGGTTACGCGTAAGCAATTTCCGTGCCTCCCTGGGTGTGGCCACCCTCAGTGAGTGCGCCTGCGCCATTCTCGTGGGCCTGACCCCAGTTGATCTCTAGGAGATATGGCGGCAAGGAAGGGACAGCAAAGAGTGAAAGCTGGCATGGGCTTGTCTAGAAGTTTTGTTATACTTGCGGCTTTGGATTTACCCCCCCCCCTCCCCCATGATCCAATCTTAGCAGCATATCTGCTGACACTAAACATCCCTCCTGGCCTTGATAACTAGATGTATGGAGCAGTTACATTCCATAGTAGCATTATTTGGTGATGAGAAGACACATTGTGCATACCCTGAGTCTTTTCTGTGAACTTTTACAGTCCAGAACTGAACCTCTGACATTGGGGGGGAGGGGGAGGCTTGGCTTTCTGTAAAACTGACACCTATGTCCATTTGCAAAAGTCACAAAGGTACTCTAATATGGTTTTATAGACTTTCCTCAGTGTAATTTTATACACTTACTCATGCCCCTTATGAGCCTTGTTGCTTTTGGGTGTACACCCAATGCAAAAATAAAATGCCTGAGTTTTGTTTTGTTTGCGTGTCAGTTTCCACATTCTTATGTGTAAGCCTTATTACTCGGCATGAGATCTCAGGGTTCTATTGCAAATTCACCTGAATGAGATTTGCTTAATGCTACGGGGATGATTAAGCTTCAGTGAGACTGTCTCCTGTCATGTTGACAGGATGACAGCAGAAAAGTAACTGAGCAGGAACAGCATGGCTGCACCCATTGAGCAAGGATGCAAGGGACAGGTTGGGACCTACACTGCTCATCTTTATGCATCTTGATGCATGTTGGAAGGAATATTAGCTTTACTGGATTGTTG
The DNA here is from genome assembly GCA_023846285.1 of Phrynocephalus versicolor. NCBI lineage: Eukaryota > Metazoa > Chordata > Lepidosauria > Squamata > Agamidae > Phrynocephalus > Phrynocephalus versicolor. The sequence goes on from JAHTLZ010003542.1 coordinate 39,327,806, forward strand.
AAATGAATACAGCCTTTGTAGGGAACAGCCATTCTCATGAACAGGCACAGGCCTATGGAATTTTCAGTATTAGTTGACCAACACTGTTCCTATTTGCTATAGACAAATAATGCCTCCAAACTATCATGATGTTGACAGTTTTCTTATGGCCAATATGCCTTACCCTGCTTTTTTCTTATGACCAGCGTTGGATCTCTCACACTAACTCATCATGAGTGTGGGCCTCTTAGAAGAGCTAAAAAGAAAAATCCTCCAGTTACAAGGCATAATCCCAGATATGTGCAGAGCTAAAAGGAAGCACTTGGGAAAGTACCCACTGTCTTCAAATGAAGACTGGATATGTCAGTCCTAAAACAGGAGCTGGAGACAAATCAACAAAAGTAATCCAAGGGATGCATAAAACAATGGAAGCTGATACCTATGGCAGACAAAGAACAGAAATATGTGCTCGCTTAGAACTGGCTTGAATGTGAATCAGTTTTGTAGTTTCACATGATGCAAGCCCTACTGCATTTTAAAATGGCCCCCATTTTAAAAGCACATTTTTAAAGCACCTCAGACCGTAGCCAGTCAAGAGAGCCTTTCCTTCTCCACAGGGCTTGCTTCTCCTTTTTTTTTGGGGTGGGGGTGTTATTTAACAGTGGCAGCCAGGGTGTGAGGTGTCACTACACTGCTTCTCCTAGTTTGCCCATAGTGCAAATTTCTCCTAACAGAAGCCAATCTTCCGGCTGCACTTGGGCATCCCTTTCAACCATTCTTCAGGTTTTCTCATGCCCAGCAATTTGAGGTTTTTCGAAACTGAAAAATGCAAATGCATGGGCTAATTCAGCAATATAGACAGAAGCTATGGAAACGACCCTCATCTATGTTAATCCAGAATACAGGCTAATGTTTCTTGATCTTGCCCTGGGAATCAAGTCAAACAAAACTGGCAGATAGATAGATCTTCTAACTCCATAATTTCTACAAATTAATAAAAGATTAATAAAATAGTGCTTATAGATTATTTGATGGTGTTTCACTGTATGTTAAACATCCTTACTAAATTGTAGTATTGCATGGACATTCATACTGTATTTCAAGAACCAAATGGGTATGTGAATACTAATGATCTTCTTTCTGACTCATTTTTTGTCCAATTAATTATATTAAACAGAGGAAGGCTATAATGTGTTTTATTAGCTTCATAAAGAACAGTCATTTTGAAATTCTTACTAAACTGCTTTGAATGGATATGACACCAAGACTTAGTGTTCTTAATTAAGGAGGAACAGGTACTGCAATTCAGCATTTATACATAATTCAATATAAGTGTGTGTATATATGTACAAGGAAACTCTTAAGAATCCCCTTTCAGTTGTGCTAGTGATATGATGTGTGAAAGAGAACATACATGAATTATCTTGTAAGAAAATATTCATTGAGAATAAAATGCACAACACAGAGCTACTGTTGTCTGACACTGTCTCCAGAAAGAATACTCAGGTCCAAGTAGCCATCCTATGTTTATCTGTACGCATTAAGTGTTATGGTTCAGCCTTACATCGGTGTCATCAGGTCCTTTATGTTAATAATGTGGTTCAATATCGGTTTTGACCAAATCACCAGTGTAGTTTTGGGAAGTTGTGATGGACCATGTATGGCATTTGTGTCGTTGCCCATTGTAGCAAAGATATCTGAGCGATACCTCAATATGATACAATTCTATTTATCAAGAAGATGACACTAATAATTGCATCACTATAATACATACTGCAGATGTCAGATGTACATGATTTGCAAGGACAGCCATGAACAGTCCTCGTTCACTGAAAAGAGACTTCTGAATGTCATTTATTCATTTTAATGGTGTGGGAAGATAATGATGCTAGGTTTCTGACAAGCAGTGCATTGTGGTAGCCCAGCATTTTGTAAGACGTCCTTCAACTCCAGTAATTTTAAGCAATCTGTTTGTAAAATGTTTCTATAAATATACATAATAATTAGTAGCTCATGTTAAGTTTTCCCAGAGCACTGTGGTATGATTTCCCTCCCCCACATCAAACAGAAGGGAACTGCCTCTTAAAATTTAATGTGCCTGTGTGGGATTTTTGAGGGCCAGTTTAGTTGAACTGAAATTAACATAGTTTGTTGAAGCCACTAAATGCTGAACCATCAATACAAGGCTTAAAAAATGAGTGCATCTTGTTCTGTAAACGGATTTTGTGCATTCAGTTGAGCTTCTCTTCCCAAAACCTCTTAGGCTGACAACTGATTAGTTTCTCCAGAGTACCACTGGGCAGCACGTATCTCTAGTCTGAAACCAACCTCCTAGAAAGCATCATTGCTGAATTAAGCAATGAGACAAATACAGTACTAGTTTTTCTGTGAAACATGCAAGAACGTTAGGGTTCAGTCAGGTAAAAATCTTATGATTATGCCCTTCTAATCCCCATTGCTTGCTACATTGTGACCACAGCAGCACATTTGCAAGATTTATAGATGCTAAACATGCTACAGCGATGTGATCAATCAGTTACTGATGTTGGATTTGCACTTAATAGCTGGCCCCTCCCCCCCACACACACACTGCCTGACAAGAAAGAATGTATTCCTAAATTTTGTTAACACTCCTTGTGTTTGTAGATCACGTCAAATGAGAAGCACTCTAAAAGCCTGAAGACTGAGGGAGACCTTCTTGTTTGCACACTGGAAAGATTGGCCCAAACTGCCAGGTGAGTTTCCTAAGGCTTTCTGGAATTTCCACCCTGTGTGCACATTCCTCCCCTTTCATCTGCCTGTAATCAACCCATGCACTACAAACTTTTTGTGTTATCCAACCCACCCCCTCCTACACAATACTATCATCAAGACTCCTTTTATTCAAAGCTTTCTAGCTCCTTTCTCATCTACTCTCATTCTGATCTCCTGATGCGGCAGGTCAGAGTTACATGGCAGTGGTTTTTTCTCTCTCTCCTTCTTTCTTTCATTGCCAACATTTCACCTTGTCTCCAGACCAAATAGTGTACTTACCTCCTGCTGCCAAAATAGTCTCTTTGACTTCTCTGGGAGTAAGGGCAAGGGGGAACATTGAATCCTTTCAGATCTAGATTGAGGGGATATGAGCCTTGGGAGGCTTTTATGAAAAGAAAATACTTGAAGGCTTGGGTGTCCCCAAACATCTTGTAAATCATAAACGATGATTTTGGCTACAGTGGGCTAGGAAACACTAGCCATTGGCACTTTTCAGGGCTGCTGTTGCTGCTGAACCCAGGAGCAGACCAACTCAGCCACCATTACGCCTTGTTTACATCTGTCATAATAAATGGTTGATTTTGTGGCACTAGACGGCATAGTTGCTACAAGTACACCTTAATTGGAACAATAAACCTAATCTGGGGCCCTGATTAGGCTAATTGTGCTCTTTTGTTAATTGTCTTCCCCAGTTAGCACAATGATCTGGCACAAGTCTGAATTCGTGCATGTCACTCCTTTAAGGTTAACTTGCCAGCCATGCTCTGAAAAATGTGTTGAAAACGGATTGATGGCAATGTTTTGATGTCCTGTCCAGATAGTCAATAGGCTTACAAAGCCCTCACTGTATAATCTAGTACTATACTAGTTTTCTCTCATTCTAAACTTCCAATGATTTACAGAAGAAAGTAGCTCATGTGATGTAAAAAAAAAAAATCAGAATGAACGGTGTGTTTATAATACAGTTGACTGTACAGATGTTGTTGAGTATGTGATGGGTTAGTTAAGCCAGATTCAGCAGTAGGTCTGCAACTTGTTACTTTTTCTTAACCCCCGTTTTTTGCTTGTAAAATCTAGTTACTTAAACATCCTATATAGTGTTTGTTTTTATAGACATGTCTCCCCACATGAATCTTTGCCTTGGGGTATACATAAATAATACATTGAGCATCATGGTGTAGTGATTAAACTGTTGCACTGCAGCCAAAACTCTGCTAATCAACCAGGTTCAATCCAATGTAGCAACAATCTTGAGGTTCACTCAGGCTTCCATTGTTCCAAGGTCAGTAAAATAAGTGCCCATATGAATTTTGTGGCAGCCTTGGTGAAAGGCACTGTTTGAGCCCCTGCCCCCTCATAAACCAGGTGGGAATTGAGGCTTTTATGACAGTTTGCATACTGTGTTTCATATGCTAGGGTATATTGCAAGACAAGCTGCTGGCTTTCTTGGAAACCAGCGGGCATTTTTTCTTACAGATGGGTAGCTTTCCTCAAAACTTGGTTGCTATATGCTATGACTCTTATTCAGAGCTTATCCATTATGCAAAGTTTGTGTGTATATGTGTGTGTTCTCTAACTCAATTTGCTGAAACTGCTTAGGAACGGACTTAGCATTAGGAAACACAGTGTTCTTAGTTCTCTACTCTCATATGTGGATCTTTACACTTTGTCCATCTATAGCAGTGGTTCTCAACCTGCGGGTCCCCAGATGTTCCTGGACTGCAACTCCCAGAAGCCCCCACCCCTCATTGTGCTGGAAGGGATTTCTGGGAGTTGCAGTTCAGGAACATCTGGGGACCCACAGGTTGAGAACCACTGATCAAGAGCATTGCTAAAGCCATTGGTCCATGTGGTATCATTCCTTCTTATACCATAGACATCACGAGTGGGTAGGAAAACCTTTTATAGTGATGGCAAAGCCACTGGCCAGCAAACTTTTCACACTGTACATGGATTTTGAATTGCTAATGGCGCACATGCACTCCCATCACACCTTAACAATCCATGAACAGAAGCAGGCCCTTGTCTACAACATTCCCCCTTGTGATGCTCATCTAGCCTCCCCTCAGCTAGCTGAATGGATAGTGTGTTGCCACATCTCATCACGTTTCCTCAAGCCATTTAATTGTAATGCTTCATATGATTAAGTAACAAAGAATTTTTCAACTCAGCATTGAATTCTTTGATCATTCACTGAATAGGAGAATCTAAATTAAGTCATTTTATTCTGACATGTTTATAGTTTCAAGATGTGTTTTACAATGATGTAAGACGACTTCCAGTCTTTCACAATGTTGTAATACTTCTTGATACTCTTGAAATGTAAAGAACCAGTTCGGTCAACATGCCATTTGAAACGCTAGTCTCTTCTTGAAGTGATTTTCAATATTTTAAAATGTATATGCATGTAATTTAGTCCTCCTTACATACTCTATAGCAGTGTCTTTAAGATACCACCAGACTAACATGGTACACGTTTGTTTTTTCTGGAACTAATGAATGAAGTTTATTTGGCACCACTTTTTATGGACCCCAATCAGATTCCTTAATGAACGTTATCCACTCACTCTAACATGCAACCTTTTTTCATCATATTTATATGTATTCTGTATGCTACACAAAGACACAATTGAGTATCAAGCATGTGCTATTAATTTCCCATATCAAAAAATATCCTACTCTAGATTTTAAAAAAACTGATTTTATTGTAAATTCTGTCAAAGTCTTTGTTTCACAGTAGACTTTACATTAGTCACAATCCAATGTTTTGTTCAGTGTAATGAAATACTGTAATACAGAATGTGATTTATGTACTGTAGTTCCTAAAATGCTTTATGAAATGTCTCCCGTTCTAGCAGCAGCTATTTAGTAAAAAAAAAAAATGAAGCACTTCTGCCATTCTTGAAATTTTATTTCACTCACTGAAAAGTCAAGCCACTATTTCACCTGTCAATGATACTTTTTCCCCTTCTGTTTGCTGAGTTTGTCACTGCTGCCATTGATGGCAAGTGCATCATCAGTAGCTGAATAAAGATATGAGACTCAAGATCCCAGTCTTTTTCTCTAGATTTTTTCTGCTTCCCCACATTTAAAAATCATGTATTAATAATGTCAACATGGGGCCTCGCTCCTTCTGCTCAGTTGTAGGTTAGTTAGTTATGGTCTTCTTGTGCAGTTCCCCCTGCATGTCTACTGCCCATTTACTTTCTTTCCCTCGTAAATTCACTCTTGCCTGATATACATGCCACCCAAAGCTTGTTTCCCTTAAGAACCACAACTCTAGCACATTTCAAAACCATCAAATGATGTGCATCATCAAATCATGTGTGTACAGCTCTGTCTAGGGACAGTGGGTATATTTAATATACAGATATATCTATGTAGTAGCCCCATGGTCCCGTAAAGACGAGTTTACTTTTAGCAAGGATAGCATGAACAGCTGATTACTGAGGTACTGGAAGCTGCCATTGTTTAATGACTTCTCCCCAGAAGAAACAAACAATTGTTAAAGTGGCAGCCCATGGCAAAATATTCTTGTAGCAGACTGCTCTTCAAATCATCCCTCTATAGGTATCGTATTAACTGCCTGTTTTTGTCCAATTATATTAGCTTCCAGGCTGATATAGTGATTGCTTCCTTGGCTTCTGAAATCCTCAAGAAAATTGACTACGAAGGATCAGTCAACTAGAATCACACAACAGCTGTATACATTTCTTTTGATTTTCCAATTTAAATTCTGTTTCTAAATAAATAACTTTCTTCCCACTACTGTTTGTTTTCTTTCACATATTTTAGAACAAGACTGTGATGGGTGGGTGACAATCAAGTGTATATTTTCCAAGCAATGCCACCTATGACTGTTGCAGTCCTACAGAAATATGGGGGAACTATTTTGCACATAATGCAAATTAAGTATGTTTATTAAGTCTTCTAGCACTGTGGTGCTTGCTGGAACCAGACAAAACGAGGAGAAAGTGGCAGGAGTAAGCCAACGGAACACTTTTTTTCTCACAGAAGACACAGAATGGTGGGGCATCAGCAAGACTGCTAACTACATGAAAAGACCTGACTGTCTTATTTTCTCCAAGTTAGCCATGGATAATCTGAGAACTAACCAGATAGGCATCAGCCGACTCTATACCAGCATTCTGCTGCTTTTCAGACATTGCTGAACGCCAATTCCTGTCAGCCTTAGGCAGCCTGGCAAGCAGTGAAATACAATGCAATTGGTAATTCACTGGTTATCTGAAAAAACCAAGTAATTCTTCCCCGGGAGTTAGAGTACTATTTAATAGATGGGAAGGGAAAAGAATGATGGGAGTTGAAAGAAATGACAGCAATAGGTGTGTGAATCCTCTTTACCTTGTTCTATATATACAGTAGAATAAAACAGGACAGGTGATGCCGTAATAGGTTTAATGAACAGTTCCCTTTTCTACCATCTTGGCTGTAGGCTCCTTGGGGAAAGCAGGTTTTACTGCTTCCTCAAGTCTAGTTCTAATCCTACTTCTGGTATTTTGGCAAGTTACCCAAGATAACACTTTATATGCATGTTAGAGCATGTAGTGGAAGCCCAACATACCATTCTCTCCTCTGATCTTAGGCCACACCCAGGATAGGAGGAATCAATACAACCACCCACATACAGGTTTCAGATTTACACATTTCATATATTCCATTATTACCAGTGTCTGTCAAATATTTGCCTAATGTTTCATGGCATGCAAATCATTACTTTGGTACCAACTATATTTTAGGTTATACAATATTATCCTGTTTCTAACCATATTAATATGGTTGGATTATGAAGTCAGCTGTCAGTAATTTCCATCAGTTGGGCTGTACTCCAGCAGTATTTTTCTCTTCTATAAGTCTAAACAGGAAGTGACTAAATCATAAAAACTGAGATATTGTCTGAATTCAGTTCTGCGCTCTGTATAGAGCATGCTTTGAATCTAGTCTAGAAGCCAGAATTGGTTAAAAACACATATCAAGGCTGTTTTTCTGGTGGACTAGCTCTATTTCCAACCTCACCGGTTATCTAGCTGCACATAAGGGACCTGGTTTCAGCTTCCAACTTCACAAAAACAATTTCAGCGAAGTGTAAGAAAAGAATTTTTAGGGATGAAAGATCTGCCAATGCAGGCAATCCAATAGTTCAGCATGCCTTAAATGAAGGCAAGTCTAACACCAGCTGAAGTAATCATTCCGCTGCATATTCCCCCGGTAGTGAGGATGGATGTTACAAATGTGCTTTCTAAAGGCCGTAATCAGGATCTCGAACAGCCTTCCATAAAGAATAATTCTTGTCTTAATCCCACATCTCTTCTTCAATACATAACTTAGTACTGTGGCGAGGAAATATGAATTGTTAATTGTGGATTTTTAAACATTGTTTTGGAGAGGGTTTTTTTGTTCCACATAAACTAGTAAACAGTACAGGAGGTTATTACTCAATTTGTTACTTACAATTACAAATAAATATTTAAAAAGCAAATTCTGTTTGTAATAATTGTTTGGATACACTATTTTTCTAATATGCTAGTTGGGATAATTTTATGCTAAGTCAAATTATCCCTAGTCATATTTTATGTTCCTAAAGTAACAGAATGACTTTCAAGCTGTAAAGGGGGTGGGGAGTGCTAACGTAGCATTTTTTCAATTTTTCTGAAAATTTCCAGTTTTTTGCTGGGGGAGGGAGACCAAAAAAAAAAAAAACGGAGTTTTTTCCGAGCTTCAAAATTTCTGGAAATTTTACATCTCTATAAAAAGACTGTACTATCCTTGTCTTCTATGTAAACTAGCTTACTTATGCTAAAGTTGAGCAGAAATATCAGGAGTGCAATCTCTAACGCACACTAACAAATTAGCCCTATTATAAAGTAAAATCTGCGCTTTTGACTAATCACATGTAAGACTGTATGGCAAAACTAAGGTTCATAAGTAACACCTTCTCACATCAATACATGAAGCTTAGGCAATGAGGTAAAACAACATAAATGCTGTACAGCAAATTAATACTCTTAGAAATTCACCAAACTGGCTTGTACAAGAGTAATAAAAATAACATGACACAACAAAATGAATTAAAAGTTTACTTTAATTCTGAACCATCTGTATAACTGTTCTCATGAAGCATCTGTATCACAGCAGGCTACAATAACTTTGGATAAAAGGCAACTGGTAAACTGTCCAATACAAGGTTCCATACAACAGTTCTTTACTGGCCCGTACCCAGACATCTCCAGATAAAGTTTTTTTTTGATCAAAAACATGAAATAGATCCACCTGCTTATTTTAAGCATATTAAAAAGGAAACTAATTGGACCATTTCTATTTGTCTAATTTTTATACAAAAAGGCTACACAATGTTAACACTTTTCAGAATACGATTAAGAGTGATTATGAATTAGTGTTCTACACCATTACTCGATCCTTAAAAATCAGAAATTGCTGTAGCATGTTCACTATAACTTAAACACAGATACTTAAAAACTCTACAGTTACTGCAAAAAGAAAACTACTTTGAAAGCAAGCAAGGTCAGTACCATTACAGAGATTTAAAAATTAAAAAAATTTAAACAAGCAAGGCTGGGGTTTGATAAATTCCATCTTGTGATTCATTCTTGTGCATTCTTCGTTTCGTGAGTCACTCCCCAAATCCATTTGTTACTTCTCGACCAAAAGGACCAGAACAAAAAGTTTACTTCAGTTGTTCCCATAGGAAACTCAGCTTGGTTAGTGTGTCAGGCACTTTCTGAGATACTAGCCCACCCCTCGAGCCCTCTCAGCAACTCTACAGGCCAATCACAATGCAAGATCATTCAGACAATACAGCTGTGTAGGAGGGAAAAAAAATAAAAGTTGTGTTAAAACAAAGACATGATTACTCCTGTTAAGAGTCGCATGGAGGCTGCAGCATGACACACCTAAGTTAATCACTATCACAGATCACACTCTGAGTCAGTCTGAATGCAGACGCTGCACAATTGACATTAATGTCTATGACCAACATGGACCAACCCAAACAGATCCCTCCCTGCCAGCCAAGTTCTCAGATTGGTAGGTAGAACTTCTTACCTAAAAGGATGATTTACAGGTCAGTATCGAACCAGGCCAACTGATTACTGTCACCTGGAGGCAGCCCATCCATAAGATCCTGGGCATGTCCTAGATCTGGCAGCCCATCAACTGGGTAGTCAGCACCAGGGTGGTGGCCACCCATTTCATGTTCCATCATTGGGTCCATACCCAAGGCATCCTGACCGTATCCTCCAGAGTGGAAAGAACGGTAGCTAGGATCTAAGAAAGTTAAGGGTGGCAGAGGGGAGAAGGGGGAAAGCATGTTAACATGTTAGATGCACCAGAAGCTACAAATATCAATGTGTGAGATTTTATAATCCAGCCACACTGAAGTTACATTTTCTAGCCTGGACCCACATAGGCAGAATTCATTAAGTACATTGGTGTGGCTCTGCCAATTAAGCATGCTGCTACCAGAAGCGTAAGCTAATCTCAGCCAAGCCATTAGTCTGCATACTGCTAGAAACCTCAGACAACAAAACTAATACAACACACACAACTAAAATGCAGACTTTAAATATGCATCTAGAAAGGCTTCTAGCTTGTTTCTTTTAATCTGATTTTAGGACAAACATAACATTTATATGATCAGGTCATTTTATATATGTTAGGTATTCTTTGTGTGTTGAAATACAAGCAACTCATCTATAATTGCTTTAGAGAGGTGATCTAACTGAGGCAATTAAGAGCAGACTGACCTGCCACTGTTCCACTGAGCAGTGCAAGTAACACAGTAAGTTACAATGTACGCTACCATCTTAGTGTACCTTTGCAGTTCTCCATGAAAAGTGTGTTCATTTTTGTTTTGTGTACAACAAATGAACTGACAAATTCATACATACCATCTGGGCGATAGCCAAGAGGTTCTCCCTGGGCACCAATATCAAGCCCCAGCTCAGCAGTCTGTAGGGAAAATGTTAAGGCAAACAATTCATTCCACACACAACATAATCCCTAATTCCATGAACTAAGGCTAACTGTTAAGCTGCTGTGTGCACTCTTTCATGATATTTAAACAAATCATTTCAGTTCCAGTAGTTTTAAAGGTAAGTTTCATGAAGCAAGTAGATCTGCACTGCAGTGAATTATTCTACAGTAACTGTTGCAATGCTGTCTGATAATATACGGGGAACCAACGTTCCCTCTAAGGCAGGCCTGCCGAAAGTCCGGCGCAGGGGCCAAATCCGACCATTCTGAGTGGCCCGCGGCTGGCTGGCCCGCCCCTCCCTTCCCCTATGTTTTCTTTAAAAAAAAATCTTCCACCAACACTGTCACCACTGGGAAGCTTGAGGGGCTGGGCCGGCCAGTAAGCAGAAGCTTGTGAGGCTGGGTGTGCGCACGGGGGCGGGCCACCGCCACCGCCATCCCCGGGACCTTGTGAAGCTAGGCGCCCACCTTCCTTCCTGCGGGTGGGGTTGCAAGGGGTCAGTGGGTGGGCTTATGGGTCAGTGGGTGGGGCTTGCAGTGGGGTGGCAGAGTCAGGGAGCAACCGGCCCCTGACACATTCTCAGCCACCAAATCTGGCCCTCCTTACAAAAAGTTTGGGCACCCCTGCTCTAAAGTGTGCCTGTACCCCTGGCCCTCTCCTTGCAGGACTTCTCTACCCCCTCCACACACATCCATAGTGTTTGATTTTATTCTGGTCACCACAGAACCCCTGCTTTTTTTTGGGGGGGGGTGAATGCACAAGAAACCAAACCCCACCCAGCACAGCTAAAAATCAAAGAAGACAATGTCTCTTACGACCATTAGCTTTAATGATTATCATGTATTGAAAAAGCCCATCGTCTTGACAGCCAGGAACACTGAACTGCAACCCGCTGCTGGTATACCAGTCATCAAGGCTGCTTGGATTAAGAGTGCCTCTGCCTGCCTTTCAGGCACCTCAAGAGCACAGTGGTTTTTCTCATGGAGAGGTCTGTCCCTTTAATAAAATCCCATTACAGAGACCCAATGGAAATCTAGGAATAAAAAGGTGAAGTGGACACAGCAGAACTCACCTCATTCCAAGCCATAGGTTCAGTTCTGAAGAGAGAGCTGGTCAGCTCCACTGAAAGGCGTTTCTTGTAATCTTGTGGTTTATCCTCAGACATCCTGAACAACACGGCAGCGGCATAGGTGGCTGTTTCCAAAGACAGAAGTTTTAGTGAGAGAGCCCAGAATTAGACCTGCCTCATTTGCCCCCCACCCCCCCCCCACTTACCCACACCCTCATTCCTAGAATGAAGAAGTTCGGTCAGTGGTGCTGTAGCTCCTTCGGCTTCAATTGCTTCAGCTGCTTCTTTGTCCTGAGCCAATTCACAGAGCACACCTGCAGCCACTCTTTGGATGTTCTCAATAGGCGAATATAGCAGCTAGAAACAGGTGAATAAAACAAGGTAGGACGGGCATCCTAGAACATGCCTAGTTCTCCCAGTGACTAGAACTAGTATCGAAGGTACCAAGAGACACACATACACCACCCCCCAAAAGACAGCAACCACTTTCAGACCACATGTAGTAGCATGAATAGCCATGAAATGTACCATGTACATTATCTTTCACAGAATAAACAAGCCAGTTGGCATCATCTTAGGGAATAACATCCTGTCCACTACACAAATTGCTACAAAAAAATCAAACTTGTGTTATTTGTTTAAACTAATTGCTAAGTTATAAATTAAACTTCTAGTTTTGAAAGAACTATTTAAGCCTCTATTCCTGACCCTAGGAAAGTAGACATGTTTTAGAGATTTCTAAGAACACACTTTCAGAGATACAAGATGTTCTATCAATAATCCTCAATCCAAATGCCAAATTCTCACCAGATACCAAATTCTTTATTTCCGTACCTTTTTTTGTGAGGGGGGGGCACACACACAGGCTAGAATTCTGTCAATACTACCACAATGCAGTCATAAAATCCATGTCAGATTTTTTTAAAAAAAATCTTGTACTCCTATAAAAATCATAACTACTCAAACACTTGCTTACCAATAAATTTCACTTACCTGCACAAATAGTGGAATGGTATTTAGACCCCTAATAACAATTCGGTTGTGGACATCTCTAGCCAAGATATGAAGAGCACCAGTGCAGCCTTCAACTATTTCCTCCATACGCACACCTTCCTATACAGGAAACATAAGTGGGGATGGGCACATGACAGTAATTCACTACAGAAAGCCAGCACAATCAAACATGTTTCTGATATGCTTCCCTACAAAGACCCATGTTTACATCTACTTAGAAGCTCTCAATTATTCTACTTTACGATGTAGGCCCCTTCCAACTTCGCTATTCTAATGATTCTATAATAAACACTCACGTGAATACTGAGCATGGGTTATTGAAGAGAAAACTTTTACACAGTAGTCAATTCTGACTATTATAGAACAAGTGAAAAGTACTAAACTGACTCTGCATATTAAATGAAAAATGCACTTCTCTAGCTACAACTCTCCGTTGTAAAGTTTAAGAGCAATGGGTTTATACTGGAAGGTTCCCCCTTACTAGTAAGTATGCCTATGGATTAAGTGCAACCATACTAAACTTCTGAGGTTTCCAAGGATAACGCCCTTAGGAATATCATCAATTATTTTCTGATATCAGAATCCTCTCACTAGTATTCACTGATATTGAACTCAAATGGGAATCTTAAACTTCCAACTCCTTTGACTAGAACAACTAACTGTGGGTGGTGGGGCACAGAAGTACCTAGGAGGGCACCACTAACAAGTTAACCACTTGGCTACAGATTACACATGATTAGAAGGGCTGGTTTATTTCAGATAATCCAGGACATATTATGCAGTCCTTTAGCAATCATGTTTCTCAATGATATGAGAAAATCAAGACAGATCATACTGTAGCATATATTCTTCAATTATATACGTCTTTTTATGGAACGAAGATTCAAAGTAATGCCATCCATGTATCATGGACGAAGCAGGAGCAAAAAAATAAGGTGATTTTGGATGCAACTGTATTAGAGATGTTGTTCTCCCCCCTGTACACTAGTCCAAGGAAGTCATTAGTAATTACCTTAAAGTACTTGGACAGAACACTTCAAGGTGTAAACCATCATAGCCAGAAAGAATGTGCTTGAATTAATATATGTTGTGAATAATTATGAATACCAAAGATCTATGATAGGTTTTGGATAGACTGTCAAGCCACCATTTGACACTCACTGATCTGAGGAGTAAGACAAAGCTAAGGTCCACAAAAACCTTTGGATAAACACAATGTAGGTAACACTCTGATCATTTGAGACCCTGCTCTTCATTAAGACCAACATACCACAAACTGCTGTTGTGTGCCACCCATTGAAGTACGACGTTGGGTATCCTGGTGTGCTCTAACCAGCAGCTGCACTAGCCTTGGAATTGCACCTTGCTCACGCAACGGTGCATGATTTGCCGGACAGAGCGCAAGATTGCGAATCAGACCAACAGTAGCCTGGAATTATAAGAGAGAAATCAGAAAGGCAATGACAACCTGGAAAGCATTGTACAACCTAGCTACACTACAAAGAGGTTGCTCAAGAATGCTTTGAATTCCTCCTATCTTTATAACCCACTTCATCCTGGCTGTCAACTTTATTTTATCCATTTCTCTTCCCCTATAACAGGACTATCTTAGCAATGCAAATTTCTAGGTAGTCTCACCTTGATAAGAGGCCAATGGGATGGTGGATGCAAGAGTTTAACAACCACTGGAAGTCCATAATGAAGTCTCACTGCATTTTGGGCCATCTCGGCTTCTTGATGCCGACTAGTGAGGTGGCGGAGTGCACAGATTGCTGGCTCAGTGATGTCTTCCCTGTCCCCAGCCCGGAGAACTGTTCGTACAAGAGCCTCAATTCCACCAACTTGACACACCATCATTTTATTCTTATAGTTATTACATGTAAGGTTAGAAAGGATACCAGCAGCACAGGTTACGACATTGATATCGTCTGATCCCAAGAGCTGCACAAGGGTTCCCAGAAGACCCTCCATACCTTCCTATAAGAAAAAGAAAGCACTCAGTATCAGTTTTACAACATCTCACCCTTAATTAACTGCAAACAATGGTTATGAACACGGGCATCAATAATATCAACATATCCCACAGATCTTCCTTGTACCAGGTATTTTCATGATCACATTGGTTAAATCAATCTTTAGTGCTCCCAGTTTAACAGGGCTTCCCAAGAACAGGAAGACTGGTAGGGGGCATAACAGAAAATCATCAGGGAATAAGAAAAGAATTACTAATACAACTAATGGAAACTGGGCATATCTGAGAAACCTCCCTACCAGGTCCAAGTACTATCAGTTCTATCAAATGGCAATTTGTTCTCCAATTAAGAGTACACAGAGTTATTACTACAATATAAATTCATAGTAGGTGTATGTCAACTTCTTCATGGCTGAACATGGCAATAAATGGAAATCCACCTTATCCAGATGCTGGGTTGGGTTGGGACTGGGAGACCTGTTTGGGGCCTCCTGCACTTACCCAGGCCTGGCACTGCCCCGAATGGGCCTCCAACGGGCTGCCCAGGCCCACTGGAAGGCCCGCTCAGGGCAGCGCAAGGCCTGGGGTAAGTGCAGGAGGCCCCAAACAGGCCCATACAGCTTACCCCAGGAGCCCTTGCCTTCATATACTGCTGTCCCATGATATACCGGGATTGCCGTATATGAACTGCAATATAGCAGGGGGACAACTGTATCTCGTACACCTCAATATTGCTTTTGTTTTAAACAAATACTGCTTTCTCACACAAGCTCTCTTTCTCTCTTTTTTACAAATACTGCCAGACACAGACTTTGGGCAAAAGTACTCGTTCTCCGTTGGACACATAATGTCTCTGTAGTTCCATTCCTAGTCTACCAGGATACCATATTTTGCCATTTCCTCTGAATGCAACAAGACTATTCATCATTAGCTAGCTGGATTTAAAAGAGTTTTCATTATCTGCCAGTTCAGATCACCATAACAAGAAAGACCTATGTAAGCTCAAAGTCTATGAAATGTGATGATAAACCATCGACTAACATTACATCTTAATGGTGGTAGTATCCCTTGACATAACTAGTATGTTGAGTAGCAATACAGCTAATCTCAACAGGAATTGACCATTCTTTTAAAAGGTAAAAAAATATTCTGAAGAATATTATATGGTCAATAAATATTAATAAATATTAATAAATATTAATGTCTTGAGAGCAAGAGGCATTTTCCAACTGACTGGGTCAGTATGTAAAGATCTTTCAGTCCTTGTAGAAAGTGCTGTTTTTTTCCTTTTTATTATTATTATTATTATTATTATTATTATTATTATTATTATTATTATTATTATAGATAAAGGGTAAATAGGGAAGAATAATTTGGGATACAGAAAAAAGAAGGGGGTGCAGGTTGGGCAGAACACTTAATAATATCAGCATCATCTTACAATTATGAACAGTTCAATTCAGGCATATATGTACATATAAGTAACCAAAACAGTTTTGGCTTTTGTCATATTTTCAATTTAACTTTGTCTTTTTGTAGTGCTGTTCTTTACCTGCTTAGTTGCAGCATCTGAAAGATTTCTAAGAGTCCAGAGACAATTCTGAACAAGGCGCTGACTGGGATCTGTAAGGTGGAGTCCCAAAGCCTGCATTCCACCTGCAAGATCAATCAGTTAGATTATAATGCACACTTTACTCCCACACCCCATCTTCAAATGGAATGCCAGACTCCTATTCTCATGACAAAACCACGACTTTCTGAAATTAAAACACTAGCTTGAAACTGCTGCAATTCTGCATGTTGCCCATTCCCGAGCACTTGACGGTGGAGTCTCATTTCGGACTCATCCAACCCCTAAATCACAGTGGATTCAATGCAGACGATAAGACAAGCACATTACAGCTGTAGCAGGCAACCCAATTAGACTACAGCACATGCAACAGGGCTCTACCGTAAGGGAAAAGGATCCTGTTTAATACCAGACTATTTCCTTCCCTCCTCAATCTCACATAAGGGTGTTAACTCCAGTTTAGCTCACACACAGCAAATAGAGTACAGGGAATTTGAATCCTTAACACAGTGTTAAACAAGGTACTTCCAATGACAGTGCCTCTGCATGACTTAAGCACATTAACTACTTCACCAGGCAAGGCAGTTAATTCTGCCATATGTTGCGGCTGGTAGATATCATTGAACTTTAAATTGCAAATTATCACCTAGCTTTTATTTTAGTGGAGATGGCATTCCCTCCAATTACAAGAAATCTTGTATCATTCTTGTCTTAACCTGAAGCGCTCCCAATTCATTTCAAAATGAACCGCCCAGAGTTCTACTGGAACGTTGGGTGGTTACAAAAATAAATAAATAAATAAATAAATAAATAAATAAATAAATAAATAAATAAATAAATAAATAAATAAAACACCTTCTGCACTGCATGTTGCAGCTGTTAATTGCAAAACAGAAAGAAAAGAACAGAATCAGCGAATTCTGCATGGAAGCCACAGAACAAGTCTTGACAGTTCTGCAGTTTAAAACAAGAGGAGGTACTTACCAGCCTCAACAATTGCTGGCTTGTTACTTGAACAGACTGAGAGCACCTTCAGCACTCTACTTGTGGTCCACAGTAGTTTCTCATAGGTATAGGTCCTCATTATGTTCACAAGAGCCTGGGGTCCACCACTTGCCAAAATGATAAGCTGTAAAAAAAAAATCAGTTAAAAATCAATAAAATTTCACTTACCCCCATATCCTTCCCCACAAATTTAAGAAGGTATACATGTTGCCTACGTTGTTCATAAGTTTAATACTTAAAGATAAATTAAGATAAGCAAGAGAGTGACTCTTCCAGTATAAAATAGCAAAGTAAAAAGCAAACTATGTGATGAGACTGCATTTAATGACGGCAAACTTTTTAGAGACTGAGTGCCCAAGCTGTGATTCAAAGCCCACTAATTATTTGCAAAATGCCAATACAGCATTTTATCCTGAATACAAGTGACTGTGAAGAGGTGACATTGGGTGCCTACAGAGAGGGCTCCGAGTGCCACCTTTGACACCCATGCTATAGGTTCGGCAACACTAGGCAGTCTCAGTCTGACACTAACCACAATGTCACGCTGCCTCCCAAAATTCAAGTAGCGTATTATACTATGGAATTTCCCCCATCTCTGGTGCTATCTTTTTTTTGTCTCAAAGACTGCTATGCATTCCCTGGATAAGACCTTTGAAACGCTTAATAATTACCTTGCTTTCCTGATTACCATAAGCAAGAATCTGAAGGCAATCTGTTGTAATGGCCAAAAATTTAACATTTGTCTTGTTGAGCAAGGCAACCATTTTCTGTAGACCCCCGGCTAGACGAACAGCCATTTTGGCACCTTCCTGGTGCAACAGAAGGTTGTGCAGAGTAGTGATGGCATAGAAAAGGACAGAGTCCACTGGAGAACTGTAAAGAAAGTGGCAGTTAGAAGGCATCCAGGCCAGAGAGACAGATACTATGAAGTGATGACAAGTCAGTGATCTACATACCCAAGCATTTTGACAAGAGCAGGAATGCCTCCTGACTTGAATATTGCCAGTAAGCCTTCACGATGGTGAGACAGATTATGTAGCGTACCCGCCGTACAACGAGCTGTTTCCACATCGTTTGTATTCTGCATAGTACGCACAATGGCAGATACCATTTGAGGGGAACGCATGATAGCATGGCGAGAGGCTTCTTTTTTGGACAACTGATGGACCATAACTGCAGCCTTGTTCACCACCACCTATAAAAGACATTTGAAATCTGTACAGTATTTGTTTTGGCATTCAGAGGTTACAATGAGACCGGCACAATATTAGAGATGGACACAAAATGATTTTTTTTTGTTTCATTTTTTGCTTCATTACAGAATGAAATGAAAAACAAAGTGCCCTTTCTAAAAAAAGAAACAAAACAAAAAGGAAAGAGATTTTTCATTTCATTTCATGGGACAGCAGGTGGGCGGTAGGGAAAAAAAGGGTCTACTGGCAGGGCTGGTCGACTATAAAAAACAAAGAAACAAAACGAAGAGCAAAATTATATATTTCTTTTAAAAAAAATTCATTTCGTTCCAAATGAAACAAGTTAAAGAAAAACGAAAATGAAACAAAACACCATTTTGGCGTTCCGTGCCCATCTCTACATAATATGTTTAGAAACAGCACACTTGTACATCAGGCACGGCCTCCGAAGGATCCCTCACGGTTCTTACCAACATCATAGTTACATGCACATACCTGATCCTCATCATTCAACAGCTTAGTCAGTTCTGGGATGGCACGAGTTGCAAGTTCTGCATCATCCTGGTAGTTTATCAAGTTCACAACAGCATGTTTTAACATCTGGGAAGGTTCAGCAAGGCGTTGTACATTTGTAGGATGAGCAGCGTCAAACTGTGTTGATGGAATCTGCATGCCTTCATCCAATGTTTCTGGAAACATGGCAGCACGAACCCTCTGTGCTCGAGTCATGGCATATTGGCCATCAATATCTACAACATGAATGAGCCCCATTTACTATGTGATCATCAAACAAGCAAACATGCAGCAAGGCGATTCAGCTGTACCTACCAGCAACCTGCTCCTGGGTGAATGACTGAGAGAATCCTTGTTCCCATTCATATAGAACTTGGGTGGTATCGACATCTTCCTCTTCAGGATTACCCTTGCCACTCAAGGAGGGAGCTGTAGTTGTAGCACCAGAGTGGATACCAGAATCCAGATATGATTGTTGCTGCCAGTGGCTGACAGCTGCTTTTCTGTCTGGCTCCATTGCCATGTCCAACTCCATCAAGTCAGCTGTAAGAGGAACATGTTTAGAAGTCAGCTTGCTGTAAATATATATATAATTTTGTCAAAACCAAGTTTCATATATGATATAGAAGTACAGTGGACCCTTGTATAACAAACAGGTTGTATAACATAAAATTTGTACAACATAAAAAATTCTGGAGATAGGGGAAATTTGCTTAACATAATTGCCTATGGGGAGCATCCGTACAACATAAAAATGGGATCACTCTGTTTTCAGTGCATTCCCATGGGAAGGTCGTCCCATCAAATAACAGCAACCAAAGGCTGCTCTCCGCAGCCCCACCAGACAGCTGATTTTGACAGGTCTGACCTATCAAAATCAGCTGTCTGGTGTGGCTGCGGAGAGCAGCCTTGCCTGCCCTTGCTTGACGGAGATCGCCCATTGATCTTCACCCAGCCTGAGTGGATTGCAAGGGAAGTGCAGATGTTTGTATTGTTTCCTTGTATCGTTGTTATATTGTTTGTTTGCTAGTTTTAAAATAAAAAATATAAAAAGGAAGCGCAGATCGCTGGTTATCTTGCAAGGCGCCCAGGCTGGGCGAAGATCAATGGGTCCCTGCTTTGCCCACCAACTGGTGGACAGAGCAGGGACCCTTTGATCTTTGCCCAGCCTAAGTGACTTGCAAGGAAGGACAAGGGGGAGGCGATAGAGGCAGAGATGGCCATCACCTCCTTCTCCTAGGTGCTTTCATCTCTTTTGCAGAGATCGAAGCACCTAGAAAAAGAAGGAAGAGCTGGTGATCTTCTTCAATTAAGGGCAGCCTAAGGCTTCTCTCCGCAGCCCTGCCAGAGAGCTGATTATAGCCACACAACATAGGTTAAAAACCGCAAGATAAACCTTCAGAAACTTGATTTACACCTTGATTTATACACCAACACACACCTTGGGTTGCCATGTTCCTTGGCGCGATCCCAGAACTATGGTCTGCTACACTTCAGACCCTAAAACAAAAAAATGAAAATGCTATTAAGATATAGGTTAGATTCAGCTTTTAGTATTAGGATTTATCTCTCTATTCCACCTAATAACTGAGGACAGCTTTCGTAAAAAAACCCAGCATAATTTATTGCTTACATTATTTATGGCCTATCCTATATAAAAAAGTATGTTGAGGGTTTGGGCTGCATACTAATACCAATTTGGGGAACTGATATTCTGAACATCTAGTATTGTAATAATGGACTTGATATTGGGTATGTTTTAAGTTATACAGTACCTCCATCTCTGCACTGTCGGTATTTCTATATAAAAAGAATATTTCACCAATCACCGAGATAAACATTTCACCCAGATAAACATTGTGCCCCATAAGACAAGACTGGCAGGCAAGGTAAGATAGCATGTGAAGCAATATTTCACCAGAGACAAACTGAGCTGGCCAGCGTTAGATTAAACTGGAGGACGGAGTATCGCAACTTCCCTCCACTCCAAGTGAAAAGAATGATGAGGCCTTATAACTGCAAACCAATCACTATGACCTAAATATTCTTAAAAAATTGATCTTATTCATCTAGGTAAAACAGGTTGCACATTTCCTATAACAGACAAATTTCTGAGATTAGCAGCAGTGTAACTAACAAAGTGGTAAAGATAATAAAACCAGGTATTATAGAAATACTCCTTACATCTGTCAACATGTTAAACTGATGGAGAAATACAGAATTTTCAAGGGTGGCTTCTTCAAGCCACCTTTTCCACTCAACCCAATTAAATCTGACTTCAGCAGAATGACTGGTGGCATCTACGGACATATGTCTTTCTCACTGAAATTTGGGGACAGGACAATAAACTCAAACTGATACACTTCCAGCTTTTTTGGAAATCTCCATGACAATTATGCAAGGTCTGAAAACAACCCTTTAGTAGGACAAAATCTACTTAAAATTTCTACAGTCACATTAAAAAAGGAGATTTTTTTGTAGCATGGGATGTTTCATTCCTAAACTTCAATATCCTTCTGCTTCTTAAGACCCTAGACCTCTTGTTTCAGCCTCCCAGATGAATCCTATCCAAGTAAGATCCACTTCATGTTCTACAATGTGTATGTGCTGCTTCAGAAAGTGCAACACATGCCTCCTCCTCTCTCTGATCTTTCTATTAGATCACACAATTCTGTTTTCACTTCAAAATGCATAAACTTCAAATCTCACATAGCTCAATAAATTTGCTCTCTATTATCTACCACACTACAAAGTACAGATTAAATATTTCATTCTAATACATTCTTGAAAATATTTTTAATCATTTAGTACTATTAAATGACATGCAATGCGTCCAAACAAAATGGCAAAATTTTGCTTTCTACTACTGCCACCCAAAATCCTCTCTCAATTACTTCTGGTATTATAGTTAGCTTCATGCAATGTAAGTATTTTGGAAATTGATTTAGCACCTTTCAAACAATTCTTCCCATGCCAAAAGTTTTTAATTGCTTCCTGACTACTTGCAAATGTAAGAAATAGGAATGAGTAGCAGAAGACAAGCCTAACCCTGCATTACATACAAATAAAACTTTTTAGAAAGTTTCAAAAGTCAAGATTCCAGGTTCTTTTAACACCACCTGAAGTTGTTCTTAGAATTAAACTTGGCAGTATATAAATAAAAACAAAAAAACAAAAAAACCCAAACCTTTAAAAAACCAGTTGTTGATCAGACTGCTACCCTGAGTGATAAATGAAGAGATATAACAGAGACTACATTTAGGAAAATATTGTAAGTGCTAATATATACTAGCAATAAGGAAACCAGGTTTTGTTGATACCTCGTTAGTTTTAGAGCAAGAAAGTTCTACAGATTCAAAGCTTAATTTGTAGCAAGCTTCTTTTATGACAGTTCAGGTTAGGAACTCTCATGTTTTGAATGCAATGTAATGGAACCAAAGTTCGGGCAGATAAACCTTATACACAAGCAGAGCTAGCTAACCCAATACAGGATATCATAGCAGCAGTGCAAGAAAGGCAAGCAAGAACTATAGTAGTATCCCACCCAGAACATTTGGAGACTAAACCAGCCCAAGAAGCAGAATGCCATTCAGTCACTTCCTACATGCTAGTTTGCACCTGCTAATTAATGTGCGAGTGAGTACTCACAAGCTACCAAAAAGGACATGAATGTGTCCACGTGGGCACATCATCAAAAGATCTATCTGGACCCTTCTCATGGGAAAGATGCTGATCAGCATGAACAGAAGGATTGTTCAAGTGAGAAATAAAATAGATTACACTGAAGGTAAGAATCTTTTAAGATCAAACCAGACCACTCCAACCTCTCCTGTCTGGAGGTGTCCCAGCTTACTATTTGGAATAGACTGATGATACCTTATTTTTCTCAAGCGAAACTATCTCAGAAAGAGAGGACAGCAGATTCCTGAATATGCTTGAGGACATTTTTACCTAATCAAATCTGAAGATGTATTTGCACTACCAGCTGAAACTGTTTCTGCCTAATGATCAGATTCTTATTTTGAAAATGTATACTGAAAGTACTATAAACCCGAATGCTCACAAGTTAATGAATCTACAGGCAAATTCAGGTGCACATGACTCAGCTGGCAGAAATGTTATTACTTACCTACTCACCAATTCCCACAGCAGCCTCTTCAGAGGTTGCTGCAGAGATGTTAATAAGAGTCAGACCTTGCTGAATGAGATGATCTATAATTAGGTAGAGGAAGAATCCTTAGAAATCAGAGGGATTTTCTAACAGAAAAAAAAATCTGATTCAATGTCAATGTACATGTGCTTTTTAGTTCCATTAATTATAGTTAACATCTGTATACAGTCTTTATGTGTTGATTGCATCTCTTGCCTGTTATTTAACAGTAGTCCTTCTTACAACCCTGTAAGGCAAGTCAACATTATGAGGAGAGAGGATCAAATGAGGGGTTTGCTTAAGGTCTCTTGGCACAATAATGACAGCACTGTGAAGTTCTGGATTTAGAACTAAGTGATGTAATTCACAAAGTTACAATAAGACTAGAAATATTCTATTCAATGGATCAGTTTAAATATCACTGACATTTATTTCAAGAATTAAGCATCCTAAACTTTTCAACTCATTCTGGAGCAGTGGCAAGGATACACTACATCTAACTGCAAGTTCTCCTTTTTACAGGGGTGCCATGTTTACTATAACTTAAGTCCAGGCAATCCTGCTTATCAATGTAGCTGTATGGCAGCAGCACTTGGAGAATTCCCTGATGTAGTTTAGGATTAAAACACAGTCCAAAAGAATTTAAAATGTAAAAGGATTTTTTAATGCACAACGGATCTCACAATTTAATCTCTTTGCAAATTCCTCTGTCAACTGTAGAAGGAATAAGATACTATCAAGCAACTCTAGCTTTGGAATTCATCTACTCCATATTTTTTCCATGTTGATGCCATCTAGAGACATTGTAAAACTGCAGCATACAACAGCTCCAGCTACTATGGGCAATTGTCAGGGATGGGAATACCTGTATCATCAGGGCTATTTTGTCACAATCTAGGTATGTGGATGTTAACTTTACGATAGGGTGGATTTGATGTAAATCACTTTGATTTAAATCAGTAGTTACTAAGGCTAGATTTAAATCATGATTTTCTACATAAAGAATCATTTTTGCTGGAGTTGTTTTAATCTTAATATTTACAACCAAATTAAGGTTTCATTTTTAGAATAATACCTTTTCAGATCAGTTTCCAGTTATATCAGAAAATTACTGATTTGGTATACCATTAGAAATACATAGATATAATTATGAAATCATTGCAAGGTCAACTATCTCCAGTTTAATGGGTTAATCATTCATATTTGGACAACTGCTCTGTTGTACTTTATTGGAAGGAGAAATATAATCATTACCTTAATTATAACAATTTAAATAGTTTTATTTAACCAAAACAATAACATTATATGGCATTATGTATGCTTGTATTTGCTTAAATACCCATGTTTGTTAACTGATATGGTTAAAATATCTTTAAAAACCTAGACTGACAGTCTAGATCAGTGATGGCAAACCTATGGCATGGGTGCCAAAGGTTTCTGTGGGAACCCGACATCACCGCTTCACAGCCACCTGTATTCAGGTTAAATTGCTGTATTGGCACTTTGCAAAAAAATTATTAGGTTTTGAATCACAGTTTGGGCACTCAGTCTCTAAAAAGTTCGCCATCAGTGGTCTAGATTTTCCCAAACTGGGTCTCTTTTACGACCTGCTGCCATTACAGGTTTTTCTCAAGGGTGAGAGTGAGAACACAACCTTCAGTTACTGAACTTCTTGAAATGTAGTACTTAACTTAAAGAGGTAAGGGGGGTTATTCTGTGTACATAGATTTGCAGAGGAACAATGGGATTAAAGTCATTTTCTCAATTCTGATGTTTATTTTATAATTTTTTTGGTATGAAAAAATTTTATAACTTTTTTGCTATATAATTAAAAACTAATATGATGAATAACCTTTGGACTATAATGTATCTTAACCAGAACACGATTTTAGAGAGTTTTCCCCTCAAAAAGCATTTAAAATTTAAAAAACCAATTAAAAATCTGATTTACATTTTAAAAATCTGATTTTTTTCTTTAAAAAAATAGTTTTTATCCAACCTGCTTTACAAGGCCACTGATTTGGCACCCTTAAATAATTGATGGTTCATCTGTGTGTAACCTGACATGTCTGAACATCTGCCTTTATAAAAGCCATTATCTCCCCCAGTAATTTGGTAGTGGGGCAGCTAATTTATTTTGTAAATAAATAGTTTGTATCAGTCAAAGGGAAGCAATCAGGCTTGTTCTGAAATAGGAATTAGTATTAAACTACCATAGAAACTGTTTCGGTAGAATGTACAAATAAGGAAGACACATCCTTGCTTCTACTCCATTCTTAATGCCTCTGTACATTTCACTGGTCTAGCAATACTTAGATTACTGCATCAACTCTTAGAGGCTGCATCTTAGAAATGATTCCATAGAGCTGAAGGAGGTGTGGAAAGCTGCAACCCAAATTATGAGTCACCTATTCTCGCTACAAGACTTCTGATTCTATCACAACACAATTATACCAAAATATGCATGGATAAAAATTGTTTGGTGAAATCTGGTTTGCCTAGTGAGGATGAACAGGGGAGACTCAAAACAGATGAAAGAAAATACACTGCACACCGTTAAACAATGCAACTTTCTACTACATGTTGCAATGGAAATTGAAGTGGACAATGCAAAAAAGGAATTCAACTACAAACTCATGGTAGGACACTCTTCTCAATGACTACTAGTTTTCATAGTTACATATTATCTGAGGGAGTATGTCTCTGAATAGCAGCAGCTGCTAGATCAGAACATTATTCTCTTATGAACTGTTCAGAGCATCTGGCTGTCTACTTTGGGACCAGGAGATCAGACTAAGTAAGTGTACAGTCTGATCCAATACAGCTGCGCCTAGGGTACTTGAATTATAACTGCCTGAGTTCTACATGCATAGACAACATCTTACTGATGTTCCCCATTTGCTTATACTGTATTGGGGCATGAACAAAGAAGTTCCTAAGGTCTACATTATCTACATTAGATAAGTGAATTTAATTTTTCAAGCCAAGTTGAGATTTTCATTGTTACTTCTGGTATGAGAAAGGAAATTTTATCCTTATTCAGTAGATATATGAGGTACCACATCTCATGCTTTTCTTCAATCTGAAAGTAAATACTACACTCCAGATTCAGACCTCAGAATTAACCTAGAAATACAGGCAGATCCATTGTCCATCTCAATGTACTTATACTTCTTCAAACACTTTCTAGTACTGAATAGTGCTCTAAAGATTTTTAAAACATCCATGGATGTTCATTCACCCAGCACTTCGTATGAAACCATGTTCAACAACTTGCCAGGTTTATGATTAGATGCAAATGAAACATTTACTGCTCCTGAAGTCATATATCATGTATTCCCACTCCACTGCTTTCAGGTTAAGCTTGCACTGCTTTTCTTCAGTGAACACATTTGTATTCATTATCATTGAAACTTGCCCCAACTGAAAAGGAATTGAAATTTTTCAGCTTTCAAAGTAGTATTTTCACATATGGAAGTCACGTTTTTCTTCAATTAAAGGTTAAAATATACAGCCAAAGGTTAAAATATACAGCCAAGTATCCCCTACCCTGTTCTTACACATCTGACTGAACCTTTAGTGAACACATTCTCAATTTACAAATTTATTATCACCCTTCCCAGACTAAAAACACAATGCCACCCTTGCCCACAATTCTTTCATGGCCCAGGTAGTTACTAAAGCAATTATCGTACTGCCAACAGCGAACTACATGTGTTGTTCCTACAAAAGCATATCTTCCCACAAACCAACAAGCCCTGTTCCACTAAAAATGCCGAATCATCAACTCTGTTAAATGTGAGATGCTAGTTACAGCCACTCCCTTGTTGCTTTATTCACAAAGAAGCAACGAGTCTGTATAGTCCTGCCTACATATAGGCTGTACGTGGGAATCAAATGCAAATTTCCGACCATTCTTACACACAGAGCTTGCACACATGCAAAAGACATCTCTTCCTCAGACTTGCTGCTGTTTACAGGATCAAAGCAACAAAGGACAGGACTGCTTTTTCTTAGAACCAGGTTGTTGATCTCAGGTTACAGAACTGAACAGCGCTGAACATTGTGCTATTAGAACATTACACAGACTGGTTAAGCAAGTACCACAGGAGCCAATTATTTATGTCACAACCAAACCATCCTCTCCTCTATGCTCCTGAGAATTTAGTTTTAGTATTCACACACCCATTTACTAAATGTTATGCACTCTCTGCTGTGCTGTTCAGGCAACAGCCTCCACGTAAGAAAAAAAATGGTTCAACTACAAGAAAGCTGTCTTCACACCTGCATTGCCCTAAATTTTAAAAACCTTTTGAAATTCATTTGCATTTAGTATATAAAGCAAAAATGAAAATATCTAGGATTGGGCCAAACCATGTGGAATGGTAACCAGCTCGTTCTATGTGTAACAGACCCACCAGATGAATGTTTTGGAGAAAGAACAAAGGTATCTAGAATGTCTGCATGATGTTTGCTCGGAAACAGACTCAGATTGAGCTGAAACGCTTAAAAATATTTATTCTTGCTTTTTTGGAGATCAAAGAGAAAAACTAGGAAAACATTCAGCCTCAACCCAGGTATGGGTTCTAATTCAAACAATTTAAAATACAGTATGGTCAAAATCTTGTCTCTAAATTGTGCTAAATCAGGCCCCAGTGAATCAATAAGGATTTGGTAAGTCAATTCTTCTGAAAGTTCTATTGATTCAAACAGGCCTATACTAACTGCAGCTGACGTTGGCAAAACAAGTCACAGTTAACGTAAGCCCATTAGAACTTAAATCGTCAGATTCAGTGGGCCCACTCCATTGCAACTTACTACATTAAGCAACAAGATTTTGGCCACTGAGGAGACAAATTTCAACTGCTATTAAACATTAATGAAGCTATTAATGGAGAAGCGGTCCATTCTCCAACTTTATGAACAAATTGAGTTCAGAGCATTAGCAACCAGTCCTGTCTTCCTGAAGAAAGACATCTTATACCAAGGACCGACACAATTAGTATTCATTTATATAGGTATTGGTATCTAGATGACTCAGAATAAAATAATCTTCAGGATTTTTTATTTCTAAATTACAAGTTTCTCTTAAATCACAATGTAGCTGTTAAACACTATGAGTATTAACAAATCAGTTAATCTCAAAAAAAATTTGCAAACCCTATCAAGCATGTTTGTACCAAATGTTCTTTATGAATACTTATCTTACCAACCAAGCATAAACATTTTGTTTTTACCCAAACAATTTCCACTCACTAAACTATTCAACAGAGTCACAGCAAAAGGCAGCATTTTTCAGCATTTCTCTATTCCCATTCTTAATGTCAACTGCTGGTAATAAAAACAGGCCTGGAGGGGTTTGAAGACACACCCTCCCCCACAGGACCCTTGTAGACTGGCAACCATTTCCATCTATGAAGCTAGCCTGGCCTCTACATCGGCCATGAGAATTTGGGACATTAATAAAATATAATTTTGGAAGTACCCACTAGACTAGAACATGGGTAACTGACAAAGATAAATGGTCATTGAAAACTTGTCTTATGTACAGTGGACCCTTGTATAACAAACAGCTTGTATAACAAAATTTGTACAACATAAAAAATTCTGGAGATAGGGGAAATTTGCTTAAAATAATTGTCTATGGGGAGAATCTGTACAACATAAAAATGGGATCACTCAGTTTTCAATGCATTCCTATGGGAATTTGTATAAAGGAAAATTTGCTTAACATAATTTCATTTAGAATGAATTAATTCCTTTATACAAGGTACCACTGTATATATATATTTGCTTTATGTTCTTAATGGCCTAAGGTATCACCTGTTCTTGTATTTGTATTGTTTTGAAGTCCATGCAGCCTTTTCCTGATTTTCCTTAGTAAAAGGAATTCACACAAGATGCGCAAAGTACAAATACTTACAGAACTCAGCGGAGTAAACTCTATTTTCAGTGTATATTGTTTTTGTCTTCTAACATTCTTTTCTTGAGTTTGAGTTCTATGATATGTTATTCCTGCCACCTCCACTAAGTTTCCATTGCTAAGCAGCAGTTTGAACCCAGGTTTCTTGAGCATTAAGTCAACCGTCTCTCCTCTCCACCATGCTGGCTCTTATTAACTATACATTAACCTGGGTTAATGGCCAGCCTTGCATCACTGTACATGAAATATGACCTGCTCTCTATGAAAGCAGAAAACAATTTCAGTTGGTGGTTAAACAAACTTCTTTCAAATTTAAATTTCTGCTTCACAGCCAATTTAAACAAATCATCTGTGTTCAGGACAATTCTCTACAAATCGTGAAACATTAGATCACAAGAGAAATTGGCCATCTGTGTATAATCCATGTGCTAAGTTGTTCTTCCATACCAGCAACCAAGTTATAGAAGTATCAGAGTTATGATCAAATGTTTGACTGACAGAATATAGTTCTTACTAATGGTGTTATGTTTTAGCAAGTTAATATTCTTGTGACAAGTATCTTTTAACTGGGCTAGCCTAGATGCCTATAAGCACATCCGATCTCGTCTGATTTCGGAAGCTAAGCAGGGTCGGCCCTGGTTAGTACTTGGATGGGAGACCACCAGGGAATACTATGTGCTGTAGGCGCCTGGAGTAGGAACTGGCAAGCCACTCCAGTATTCCTGCCAATAAAACTCCATGGACATGGGGTCACGGAAACTCAGTCACGACTGTAATGACACAAAGCACACATCTTTTAATTCACTCCAAACACAACTACAGTTTTGTCTTTATATTAAAATTGAAACTCTGCTGTGCAAGAGAGTCAAGCAACACAACATTTTTGAATGTACATTTCTTCCTAAAAAGATGAGGTCTCTGTTTTCCTTGCTATGTTTTCAGATTGGACTATCAGAACACAC
This sequence comes from Phrynocephalus versicolor, assembly GCA_023846285.1. Taxonomy (NCBI): domain Eukaryota; kingdom Metazoa; phylum Chordata; class Lepidosauria; order Squamata; family Agamidae; genus Phrynocephalus; species Phrynocephalus versicolor. The sequence continues at coordinate 39,357,921 of JAHTLZ010003542.1, forward strand.
CTCAAACAGAATTCTTTCAAAATGTGCACTTAGATTTCTACTTTCCATTTATGTGTTCAGAAGACTTCATCTTTAGCTAGATTTCTTTCAGCTCGTTCTCAACTATATCGTGGAAAAGTTTCCGAAGATCTTTTCATCATTTTATCGAAATTCCCCATCTCCATGTTTTCCTGCAGAAGATAATCCAAATCGGCTAGTTCAATGTACCTCTTGGCTACAGAAAACTTGACAGCATTAAGTAAAGTTCTTTGTTTATTATTTACAAGTAGTTATATATGTACTGGGATGCCCAATGTAGTACAGTGGATAGACTGACAGTACGATTCAAGAGATGAGAGTCAAAATTCCCACTCAGCCATGGAAACTGACTAGAGGTGTAGAACTGGTAAAGCCACTCTTAAATATCTCCTTTATTTTAAAAGCCCTATTAAGGTTGCTCAAAGTCAGTCCTGACTTGCCATCATGTAAAAGATGTTACCCAAAATGTTTCACTGACACTTGCAATAAGCTACTCATCAAAGAAGGATGAATGCACAGGTATAAGCAGTCTGATGCTGAATGAAACAAAACAAAACAAAAACAGTTAGCAGTTTATTTTTCAAGAAGTGTATTCCAACAGGATAAATAATCAGACCTCAATCCTATGAACAGGACATAAAGCCTCTTCTACATTATAAACTTATACGCCAACACCTCCTCAGACTTTTGAACTGTAGTGCAGAGCCTTGGAGAAAATCCTCTTGAGATTTTGTTTGTTTTTCAAGTCAACACAGAACTCTACAGTTAAATAGTTATTTTGGCCCACAAGATAAAAGTTGCTGTACCAGGACAAAGATTAACAAGAAGCAACTGCTTGCTATGTTCCAGAGCCAATTATAATTCAATTTCAGAATAAGATTTTTAGTTTCTGAAAAACAATGTAATAATATTACTTATTCAAAATTAAGTTATTAAGTGAGAAAATCATTTTAAATGCTGAGCCACTGAGCAGTTTACTGGATAATTCGATACCTGGTGCACTAGCCATTCCAAACAACCCACCACCAAAAGCCTTACAAAAAGTAGCAAGTTCCCTTCAGTCATTTTGGTGCCTCCACCGATATTACTGTTCTGAATCCCCGCCTATGTATGTTAAGGCCTGCGAGATGGGGGAGGGCTAGTTTTTTCAGGCCATCACAGATTCATCATATTTTGAACCAGGACTCAATCACAGCACAGGCACTTCCAGAACTATAGCAAATATGCAAAAATCACGCTTCTGACCACACACAAACATGGTCATAATGCAGTGCACTGGAATGTACTGCAATCCACATATGATATACAGTACATCAAAATTTCTACTGGTACATGTTGTGACAGGTATGCATTATTATCCAGAGGCACTCTAAGGAGTATATTGCTGTGCAGCTTTTCTTCATACACTGAATGTTACATTTGTTCGGTTGTTCAAGTCCTCAACTCAATGAGAAAGGCATGTTCAAGTCTTATACCACAGTACTGTCTATATCCTGAAGTTACTGACCATTCCAAAGCCAACACCTATCTGTTTGCCCAATGTACCAAACATTAGGTGGTGTCATTTGTATTCATACTAACATAAGGAACTCTAAATGCTACCATCCTGCTTTTGGTTTTACTGTGCGTCATTAAGATCAGACATTTATTGACATACTTCCAAACATGGGGGGCTCCATCTGGGTTACACAGGGTTTGGAACCATTGCTTTATACAAGTGTGCTTTGTTGTCACATGTATTCTATCAGTAACACAAACTACTGCTTTACAGTTTAAAGTCAACCAACAACAATGGAAAACTGCTCAAAACACAGCATGTCACAATAGAAAAATATCTAGAATGCGTTCTAATATACCCATCATAAGTTTTCATTTGTTTTTTTCAAGTCTTGTCTTGCAAGCTGTATTTAAGTAACAGTTTACTAGCTATTCAAATAACCACATTACAAGCCTTATGAAAGTTTCTGATGTCTAGTATTATTCACTACTGACTTACACAGCATCAATACATCTCACTCAGTGACTCTATGACATATTTCCCTTCAACAAAACTGCTGAGATTCACCTTGTACTATGCCTGCCAGAATTCAGCAAATGATTTTTATCTTCATAATAAGGGTTGAATACCAACATGTAGATCTGGAAATATGACTTTAGGGACATTAAAATATGCATAGCAGCCTCCTATAGTATTTATCATTTCATAGACACCAACCAAATTCAACCTTTGGAGCTAAAGCACTAATAATGTTCAAACAAATCAATGAACTTTTTATGTCTAGCAGGAAGAAAAGCCAGTAAACACATGGCCATTCTTTGGCATGACTTTTCCAAGCACAATGGTGGGGTAGCTCAGTGGAAGACCATAACATAGATCTGCCCACTTAAAACATCAAGTGTACAATAGCTATTTGACCTCATCTCAGTTACTATGAAGTAACTGCAGTTGTCCTCTCAAGAAGTAACAATTAGTTTTAAAAATTTGCCAAAACAAACTAGACGCTTAACAGTTACATCAATTTTTCCTAAGTTGAAAATCTTAGGTTATTTTGCATAACCCAACATATCCAATATACTGTTGTGATTAACGAAGAATCAGTTGCATTCACAATAAGTCAACCAATATGGAATTAGCCTTACTTGCTCTTTATTATTCATGTTATTCCTGCAGAGAAGTAAATAAATCTGCTATTTCTCTACTGCCTCAGAGAATATGAACTTGGACAGAGACTTGAACCGTTGCCCCACAGAGGTTTGTAAACTGTGCTGAAGGTTTCAAAAGCCATGATGTTATGCTTTTAGAACTCTGAACTAGGTACCTATTTTTCCCACCCACTGCCTAACAAGGCAAAAAAAGTAAAAAATAGTTTAAAAATAAACATTAAAAAATTTGAGGGACAGGTCAGACAACTTACTCCAAAAGTGTGGCGTCTGTGTTTGAATTTCCACACAAGTAAATTACTAGATAACCAGTTCAGCAGTATAAGTATTTGCAGAGTTAACATGACATATAACTAGTATAAATAAACCAACAGTCAAGTACTTGATCAATTTCATCTCAATGAAACTCAATCAGAACATCTTAAACACAAAGATCAAAACAATTATCTAAGCATTTCAGCCTATCCGCCTCATACTCCATGTGCTCCAAGTCTTCTTGTCTTCTGAGACAAGCAATTCTTATTGTCAATAGTAAGATTATCTTCTGGAGGCCCACCTCATAACCATGCTCTCCTATACTACTCAATTGTTACCAGTAATGTTTCTCAATATTCCACAAAAGCAAGTAAGTTGAAATAGTCCTATCAGAATCAAACAGCAGAAATGTTCCTAACATTCTAGGAAGCATTTCCTAACTTCAGTAGAAAGCTTATGTATGTATAGTAATCCTAAAATAATTAAGAAGTTACTTTAAATCATTTAAAAGACTTTAGACCTTCAGATGACTACAAGCTTAAGATGTAGATACAGCCCAATCTAATTCTGGAATAAAATGGATTTGCTAGACCCAAATTATGTATGAAAGCTTTACAGTCACAATGTAAATCTAAGTATCTTTACTAAACATGTCAAAGGTCAGGGGGGCAGAACTGGAGTCTTTAATTTCTATATGTACTTATAATACATCAGAACTAAGGTATTAAAAGCAAATGTGCTCTAGATTACATTCTAAATAGAAATGACAGTTTAGTGACATTTAGGGCAAATATTAATCCCCATTCTTGTTTAAAAGTTAACAGTAGAGCTTTTCAAAGTGCATATCTAACCTTTGCAAAACAAAGTGAAGTTCAAGTGTGCCTCATCATCCTTCTTCTCAATTATCATAGTACAGTATTGGGTCTATCTTATTTTAGAAGTACAGTGGTACCTTGTATAAAGGAATTAATTCCTTCCAAATGAAATTATGTTAAGCAAATTTTCCTTTATACAAATTCCCATAGGAATGCATTGAAAATGGAGTAATCCCATTTTATGTTGTACAGATTTTCCCCATAGGCGATTATGTTAAGCAAATTTCCCCTATCTCCGGATTTTTTATGTTGTACAGATTTTATGTTATACGAGCTGTTTGTTATACAAGGGTCCACTGTACTACTCTTTCTTCCAAACAACAATTGATCATGGGTTTGATCACTGAAAGGTACTGTTTATGACAGTACCTAAGAAGGTTTACAACAGTACCTAAGAAGGCATAACATATTAAGTTACATTTAAACTTACTATATACACAGAACATCACAAATACGAGAACTGTAACAATTAAAAGCAACAGCTACTGTGATACATAGAGCTTTCTAATTTTAACACCCAAGATTGCTACTTAAGCTGTAGGACAAGTATACATTTAAGTTCTGCAACACAGCACTTTAAGCACAGAATGTGTGACAATTAATTGTAACATTTATAAGTATGGCTACAGATGAGAGGTTCATAAAACAGTACAGCTACCTACAAAATAGGATTCAGAGTTCTATGAAATACAGTAATAACTGCAGGCGAACTGGAACTTTCCTACATGCACTCTGGACTGACTTGTTTTTAAGGTTGCAACAAAATACACTTAACATCTTTCTAGACAACTGCATGATTACTCTGGCCTTTTCCCACTACAAATTTATACATCTAAAAGGAAAAATAGTATTTCTTAAGATGAAAAATATCAAAGCAATTATTCCTACTGACACAAAGTAATCATCTAAGTTACTAAGTGTCTGGTGACCACCATCACAACCACGCAGCCCAAGGTGCTCCTGCTGCTAAAAAGAAAGGCTGAGCAAGTCTTTAAAATATATATTTTTTAAAAAAATAGACCAATGTTCACATTAAATGACATCTAAGAAAGAACAGCAGCAGTTAATTGCATCATAATGGTTGAGACAAACTGAATTATGGAGAGACAAAAGGGGAACCTTCAAGGTGAGAAATCTTGTGCTGTGTTTATTAACTCTCAAAGCCGCCTTCCCCATCCCCACCAAATTCAGCAGCACTATCCCCCCCCCATATGAGGGCTGTCTCTCAACTACCATTCACAGACCTTTACGCTTTATTACCCTAATCACCCGAGTTTTTAACGTAGTTTGCTTTCGGCTGGATCCAGAACGGGCGGGAATTTCAGCTACTCTACACTTCCAGCAGAAGACAAATCAAGAGCGCCTCTCCTGCAAAATATGCAAACTTAACCATGACCAGGAGGGGGAAAAAACCTAAACCCACAATGCAACAGATATCTGCTAGAGCTGACTGCAGCGAGGTTGTGGAGTTAATTACGCACAATCCAAACAAACTCGAGACGATTCCCCCCTCCACCTCGTTTCTTCCACCCTTCCCGTGCCGTAGGTTTTGTAGGCGAATATCAGTGAAGTCAGAACCGAGCGGCTCCCATCTCGGCGGCGCCATCCCTCAACTCACTGCGGTGCCAGCAGATGCTTTGCAGGGGGTTCCCACCTTCCCGACCGCCAGACCCCCCACCCACATACACACACACAAGGCGAGGGGCGATGCACCGTTTTTGGCCCCTCGGCAATTCACATCCTGCCTCCAACCCCGCCCGGAAACGCCGAATCTCGCTTTTGCGCGAGACCACAAAGCCCGGGACACCACCGCCTCCCTACTGCTTGCTCTCTCTCCCCCCCCCCGTTCCGGATCCCAGTCTGGATCCCCTTCCAACGAGAGAGGAGGGCTGGAGATATGCCGCCCCTTCCCCCCCATCCCTTCTTCCTGGTGGAAGGCGACCTCCGGGACCTTGTGCTCCACCCGCATGGAAAGAAGAACGACCAGGCAGCAGCATCCCAGCCCCCAAAAGGAGAGAGGCTCGGCGCCGGTTGTCCCACGCCAGGCAGCCGCTCCCTCGCCCACCCACCCCATATCAGAGAAGCAACTCCCGGCGTGGCTCCCTCGCCCGCCTCGGACCTCCTCTTCTCCCCCCCCCCATCTCCTCCTCCTCTCAGGCAACTCTTGCTTCCCGCCTCCAGGCTCCCGTGTCTCTTCCACGCTCTCCCCTTCCTTCTCCTCCTCCTCACTTTTTTCTCTCCGTCTCCTACGAATCTCTCCTCTTCCCCCCCCACCACCACACACACCTCCTCCGCCCCACATGCACCCAAACCGTCTCCCCCAAATCCAGGCACTTCCTGGATGGAATTACAGCGCCCAAACGCCCCGTCTTCTTCCACCCCGGGTTCCCCACCACTTTTCGAGCCCCCGCCCCGCCCCCCCACACACCCCGAGGGGGGAAAAAACCGCCCCCCCAGGGACGAAGCCCAAGTTCCTGCAAACGAAGAACGAAAGGGTGAAAAGTGAGTGAGTGGGGGGGGGAAGACCCACCGAAAGCAACCCTCCCCTCCCGGGACGGCACTACCCCAGGCGGCGAGGCGAGGCGAGCAAGCAGGGTCCCTCTCCCTCCCTCCTTCCCTTGGCTAATATGTCTCTATGGCTCGCTTACAGCCGCAGCCCAGGCCACGCAGGCGCCTTCCCCTTCTCACCGCGCCCGTAATGGCGTTCCTCCTCCTCGGCCGCCGCCGCCACTACCAAACCGAGAGCGAGCGGGCGGCTTAAAATGGCGCCGCTCACCAGGAGCTTCTTATAGCGCGAGTGCAGGAACTCGACTGTATCCTGCCGCCGCCGCCTCGCCGGGGCCGTGCGCGTAAGCATTCCACACAGGCAACCCGCCCAACAGCGCAGGAGGAGGGCAGAGGGGGAGGGGGGAGGAGAGGCGGAAAGGGGGGAAAGGGGGTGGAGAAAATAGTGCCCCCTCCGCCCTTTCTTTCCCTGCCCTCGTGCACGCGCAAATGAGCGGCGCGGGGAGAGAGAGAGAGAAGCAAGCATATACGCGCGCGCGCGCACACACACACACACACTTTTCCCATCAGGCGGAGGGAGACAAGGAAGGAGAGGCTGCTCCCAAACTGTGGCCGCGGAGTTTCGAGACGAGGAGGAATTGTGGGAACGGGGGAAGGTGGGTGGGGGGGGAACAAGGCTAGGCGGCGGGGAAACGAAGTCAGGATGCGTGCAGGGATCCAGCCCGGAGTGGAGGTGTGATGAGGCCCGGGGTGGGGAGGGTTGAGCTTAGAGCAGCGAGAGAGAGAGAGACCTTTTTTTCTGTGGAGGCTGGGAAGCGGGTTCCCGCAGCCGGGGGAAAAGGGGGAGAAGGGCGGCCGCTGGCTGCAGATTAGGTTTGCCTTAAAGGTGCAGGGAGGCTCTCGGAGCTCCCTCAGAAACGAGGGCGCTTTTGCCCGTTTCCTGAAGAAACTGAGGACCGCTTCCTTGCACCCAGAATTAGCATCTGGCGCCAGGGACTTTGCAGAGGGGCGCCCTCGTTCTTCGAACCGGGGCAACTCGTGGGAAGGAATGTGTGGCTCGCCTCGAGGCTCGTCCTTTGGGCTTCCAGCGGGGCTAGCAGTCCGAACTCATGGGCCACCTCGTCTTTCTACCTCCTCCCGCCCCCCCTCCCCGGGAAGAAACAAATCCCAACAGAACCCAATGAAAGCATATTTCTTGGGGCCTCGCTTCTCTCCTCTGCTCCACCTTTCCCTTCTCTCCGGCAGGCAGCCACTCGCAGAAACTTCCCTTAGGATTGTGGAAACTCCCGTCACCAAGACGGAAGCCCTGTCTTGAGATCTCTTCCTTTCTAAAGACCTGCCACGGAGCAGTCCCCGAAACAAAGAAATGGGTACTTTTCTAAAGGCTTTGGGGACGAAGCCCACCTTCGTCCAACTTCCTCGTTTTTGTTTGTAAACAAGAACTTGTACAAGTTGGATTTGCAGTCAGATTTGGGTTTTTTTTACCTTCACTCTCGCCTAGTATTTTACTCCTTAGCGGGCGCCAGGAATATTTTCGCATTTTACGGTCTCCTAGCCCACAAATGGAAAGTCGGAGCAGGCTTTCGCACGCTCGCGAGGAGGTCCCGAGAAACTAGGGTGGGAAAATGTATCTGATCTAGGTGAAATTGCTGAGTCTAGACACAGATCTACCCCAAAAGTAACCCGCACGAAATTCCAGGAGACATACGAGTGCAGTGTAAGGATATCCCCGAAACAGTCCAACAATGGCCTTGCTAAAATAGGAATGTTACCTTGGCGTGTAAGAGCATTGAATTTGAGCAAATGCTGAAATATATATTTTAATAGTTGTAGTGAATGTTCCGAGTTCTCTCGATCTTTGCAACAATGCGAAGTCCGCCCCGAACCCCGGTGAAATCATACACTTGAATCTTCACTCACCGACACGGCTGACGTCAGGGCTGTGAACTGGATTGAAAGAAGAGATTATTGGCACGAGCAAAGCCTCCAGAGGCACATCAGCATTTCACCCTCACTCGAGAGAGGCTAAAACTTCCTCAATTCGGTTGGTTTTAAACTGGGCGGTGCTCCCCATCCCTCCCGTCGCCTGAAATAGCCGCTCAGTTGTTACCGAGTGGAAGGAACGCTAGGAGTACCGGTGGACGGATCCCAAGTGATCCCGAAACTTGGGGGTTGGTGGCGGGGTGGGGGTGGGGGTGGGGACGGGACGATCGGGTCCCTCGCTCTCAACCCTAAAGTAGATTATTGGATAGGAGAAGGGAGACACGAGGGATTATACTGCCAGTGTGAATCAAGAACAATCCAGCCCCGCTCCGGGCTTTTCTCCCACTGGGGCCCAGCACGGGCGGGTCGGCCCTCTCTAAAAGGGGCACCCCCGCCGGCCACGGGCCAATCCGGGCGTTTCGTTCGCTTTGTTTCTCCCTTTAGCCCCGCCTCTTCTCCCTCTCCTCGGAACTGGGAGGGGTTTGCGGAGGCAGCCGCGAGTTCCGAGGCGGGCGGGCGGCGGAAGGGATTCAGCCAGGCTGACGAGGCTGGGAGGCCACGTGGGGGCTGCGGGGGGGGGGAACGAAGTCTGCGGCTCTCTCCCGCCGCCTTTGGGCCCCTTTCCTCTTTTGCACCCGCGAGGGCTCTTTCATCCCACCGGCCGGAGCTTGGGGTGAGAAACTGCGGAGATTTTTTTTTCGAAGAGCTCTGTTTCCAAAAGATAACTCGCGCTCGATTGAGCCTTATAATGCCCGTTAATCCTCTACGCGCTACTTTGGGGCCAGTAGGCGAAGTCCGCTGATTTCAAGGGTAAACAAAACCCGCAGAATTCGCCTGCATCTTTGCCACCCCGCGCCAGGCGTGCTTCCCCCGGGAGTGAGGCCCATCGGACTCGACCGGGCTTCCTACTAGATCAGTATACCCAGAATCGGTTTATGCAACTGTGCCAGTTTCTGTGGTTTGAGGGTTGCATGGTGATGTTGTGGATCTCTGGATATCGATTGCCATACCCAAGCTATTTTGTGGGTGACTTCTGCGAGTCACCTCCGTTGAATCTGATCTCACAACAAATGTTCAAGTAATTAAAAAAGAAGATATAATTCTTTGTATTACCCATGTAAATAGGTAAATATCCAAGAGTGATTTTTTTTTAAACGAGTGACATCCGAATTTTAAAGGCATATGTCTGTGAAGATTCTCAGTCATCCAGGTGAGTTTATCTGGAAGTTGAGTCATGGCTACTGGACTTCTTTTTTGAGAGACAGAAACGTTTCGCTGTTCATCCAGACTGATGAAGCTGTTTGGATGAACAGCGAAACCTTTCTATCTGTTAAAAAAGAAGTCCAGTAGCCATGACTCAACTTCCAGATTTAAAGGCATATATTGTATTTGAAAATGACTTGTTCACTCCAGTGAAATCTAGTACTATTAGTTGTTAAGACTCTGGTGTATTAGACTTCTTTGTTTCAAATAAGGGAACATTAATGAAGAAAGTATGGATGGTACATTAGTTCTAGAATTTCCTACCAACCCTTGATGGCTTTGTATCCACAACTGGCTAAAAATAGAATACAAGCCAAAAATGGAACTTTATTTTTCAGTTTATCAGCAAGGAATTTCACCATCTGTGTGATACATTAATGTATTGCTGTTGTTCAGCTCAGCAACACTTAGATTCTAAACATTTTACCTGTGAAGTGGTTACAATGTAAGTTAATAAAGAGGAAGGAAGTGGTGGCAGATGTTTTAGTGCACCACCGTCCAACTTGAGGAAATCCAGGATACAATTCTAACTGCTCAGGTTGCTGTCAGGTTTGCAGTTAGGGAGAGACAGGCAGAAATATCAACTTTAGTGTTCCCAAAAAACCAATGGTAGTCTTCAAAACATCATTTGGGATGGGCCACAAGCACCTTCACATCTGTTATAGTCAATCTGAGAGGCTTTGGGATCAGATTCGGTAGTTCCTGTAAATTACTTTCCTCCCCATTGGTTGTGCAGGGAAAGGGAATCTGGATGGGGGGGGGCTCTGTTGGAAAAGCCAGTAGAGCCAAATTCCTAACTCCTGCCTTGACCGTGACCAGCTAGCTGAGCTTTGGAAGTAGCAGAGAATTTTCTTGGCCAGCCACCTGCTCCGGTTAGGATTATTCTTAATGCCCTGTTCAAACCAGTAGCATTGTTTTTGAGGTGAGGTGGTATAACTTTATTTGAAATCTGCAGCAGAGATAGATAACGTGGCCCACTGAATGTGGTTGGATTGGAGCTCCGGTCATTCCCTACCGTTGGCTAATATGGAAATTGCAGGTAAGCATTCAAAGGACTGCAAACTACCTACCCCAGTCTACAAAACCTATAACTCAATATGTTTGTTGTTGTTTTTTTAGTTCTAAGTAGCCAACAGTATACAAACACTTATTTAGAGTAGATGGCCATCATGCAAGCTTTTGCTGGAGAATAAAACCAGTACAGTACTTCAACATACTGTATGCATATATATCCAGACTCGTGTTAGAATGTTGCAAGATGCAACTTAAATATAACAGGGATTTTAAATAAGCCCAGTGTAAATGGTTTAGATTTTGAGCTGTTAACAATTAATTAGATGCTGGAAAGTCAGTGACATTTATATTCTATATTGATTTTTTATATTTGTATACCGCACCAATTTCCTAAAGGGAACTCTGGGCGGTTTCCATAAAACAAAACATGTGAAAAACCAAAAATCAAAATCAAACATGAATGCAATAAAACAATAACAAAAACTTTACATTGTAAGGCATTGTATTGAAAGATTTGTTTTTCTTTGTTGTGCTAACATCCTCTGGTCTTTAAGTCATCTTTGAGGTGAAAGTGCAGGGCATAAATTTTTAAAATAAATAAAAATGTGTGAGAGAGTGAATCAAAAAAACAGAAGCCTTCCCCACCACACCCTAGCTAATAACTAGTGGTACTTGAAATAAAAGATCTATCATTGTTTTGGGGGAATTTTGCTATTCCCAGATCATCAATAAGAAAAAGAAGTGTCATTGGATAATGCTGTAATCATGTTTTAATCCTTCAGGCCTTTCCTCATGCTTAAATCAGAATAACTGTGTCTGATTTTGCACGGAAGCAGTTTCAGAATTCCTGCCTAATTTTTATCTGCAAAGTTTCACAAGCATTTACCTGTACAACTGCTGTACATCATTGTACCACCGACTGAGCAAGAGTAAATGGATTTTAGTACACAGCCTCAGGCCTATTTTCACCCTTAATAAAATGGGGACAAGGGTACTAACCGACCCAATTCCTGGGCTTTTGCAAGAAGAAGCATGTTATTCAGTTTGGAACTATTGATGCAATTGGGCATCACTCTCCATTTGTCCGTAAGTAATTCCGCTGGGTATTTGATCACCACAGGAGAATCCGTCTACTGCCCTTGAAGCATTTCATGGTCCCTGATACCTTTCAGAGCCTCTTTGTGTGCCATCCCACCCTCGGAGGTTTGAAGAGCTGGGGCTATTGATGCCTGGATATTGCTGGAGCAGGAGGGATACTGCCTGTGTCTCTTTTTCTGGCTCTGGAAACCTGGCATGCCGAGGAAGGCCATTGAAACTGGGCACGATGCGAGTAGGATTATAAACTTTATTTCAAATATATTTCACAAGGCCTTTGATACATTTCTTGCTCCTTTCCCCCTTGTATGCTTTTGTCTTTCAAAACGGCATCTTGTTATGTCTTAAGTCATTGATGTGTTTGTTATGATTAATGTTGGTTGATTTGTTTTGTATTTGTGAATGCTGTGTTAGGTGGGGTTTTTTTAAACTCCTTGCTGTCTTCAGTCCATGTTGGCCAAGGACTCAGGATAATTCTGTAAGCAGTCTCCTCAGAAACTGTCTTGAGAAAACCACTTAGAATTGTTGTGTTTTTGATCATTGAATTTTGCCTCACAGTGTAATGTATTTTAATTTTTATATAGTGCAAGACCATATTTTTTGTAAAAAAATCATTAGCAAGGTTTAAGATACTGTAATGGACTTGCATGCTTACATAGAAACATTAGCAGTTCCCTTTTTTGAGAGGGGTATGTAAGATTGTTCTCAGAAGTTTCTTTAGAGATGAATGTTTGATAGATGAGCTGTGATTTGGTTTCAATGAGATTTATCCTTCCTCCACCTTTGGGGTAAAAATCACACTCTCCTCTGATATTGTTGTCTAGTTTGACACAAAGACACCGTCATCATAAAAGAACTAGCTTCTGTAATTTTCTTAAAGAGGTAAGGATTTTCCATAGGATGCTGGCCTATTTTTATTTGTTGGGTTCAGCTGTATTGATTAAAATTCAGGCAATAAGCAAATAAAATTCAGGAAATTATAATTAAGCTGAACATAATTGGTTCTGATTTACAATGAGAATATTAAATTGCAGCCTATTTCAGGGACATATTGAAGAATTGAACAGGAGTGCCCGGATACAGCAGAGTTACAAGCTAACGAAACATCAAAACACTGGGCCTCCCCCTTTGATGAAAGGCCTTGAAAGGTGCATGTAATTGACTCCTCATCTGTATTCTAGGAGAAGATTTGAGATTTAAATGAAAATTAATTAACTTTCTAAAAATACACAACAACCAACAACTCAAATTAATTTTGGGTGCCGCACGATTCAGCATACAAAATATTTCCATACCTGCAGTAGTAAAGCCATTAGGTAGGTGGTATACTTTGGGTTCTCTTACAGAATATCAAAATTGCAAACATGCAAAATATTTAGGGAATGGCATTTCAATCTTTGACTTACCTCATACTCATAACTGCCAGGTGCGGTGCCTTTTATTCCGCTGGAAAATATACCTGCACCTGCACCAAAAGTTTGCTAAAGTAGCTAATTCTCCCAAAGTAGCTAATTTTCTCACACCTTTTAAAAGTAGTTATGTATTTTCATGCAAATACAGTTGTGAATGCCAGATTCTTATGTGAAGATTGACAGCCCCAGTTGAATTTTGTAGATCTCTGAAAAGTTCAAGAGGTATGTGCTGACATTCGTTTTGAAGACTTCTTTTTATTTTACATTGTAAGCAAATGTCATTGTTACACATCGGAGACAACATGAAACAATGTGTATGTGTTTGCTTACACATGAGTAATATAACATTGATTGTTGACGTCTTTATGTGAGTGTTAACGTCCATGATCAATCTTACAGATCTTAGAACTAACAAGATACATAGGATGGATGTAGATCTCCAAAAAACATAGAACAATACATTTATTTTTGAACAGTTGCAAAATGAATCTGGTTCATTAGAATTCATGGATGAAAGTACTGTATATATTGAACACATAAATGTCCAGATATTTTTGCATGACATATTGGTTATTCCAGGTATTTATAATAACATTAAAATTAACCAAGAGCAACTTTTTGCTAAAATATGACATTTTAAAGCATATAGTTGCAAATATTTCCTTTCCTAGTTAGATAAAGTGCATAATCCAGCTATCGGCCTTGAATCTGTTCATCTGGGTTTCCTTGAAGCTACATTTAATTCATTTGTGGTTAACCAGCTGAAACTCTAGTCACTTAGGCTGATAGCAAGCACATTAGTCACTGCAGTATCTGATGAACTTGTGTAGATAGTGATTTTTAAAAGCATGTGAACGGGAGGATGCCTTTAATAAAAATACATATATGGCAGCCCGAACACATATACCAAAAACTGATAGACATGTGCAAACTTTACTGTGTACAAAAGTCAAGTGGGTTGGTGGGATTCAAGGATCATGTATACTGATGTGTTTTTAGTGGTGGTGTGTCATTGATGCTACACTAGATGTTTCTTGAACACATACCAATTATAAGTGGAATGGTAGGTTTCTCTTTTTTTGGAAGTATAGTCCCTCAAGCATCCCACAGAATGAGAATGAGAATGTTAAAATATTTATAGCCATTTTAATTATCTACTTTATACTCTATTTAGTGGAGGAGTATTTCTGTCTTTAGCCAATATTTCAGAGAAATACAATACTTACAATTTAATAGAACATAATCAGATGAGCAATATTTGTCTTGTTTCCCACAATTCTTTCCCCTTGGACATTGCCTTCAGTAATTCTTTTAGTCGATTAAAAAGTAAGATGCCCATGTAGAGGTGGAATTATGAGTTGACAAGTTGGCTTGAAAATAGTTTGTTTATGCTGTGTTACTGCTTAAGAGAACATAGCAGATTTCTTCTTATGGAACGATCATTAATGAATGCTTAATTTGAAAATATTGGATGTGAGAATTGTTTTTAACAGATTTCTGAGTAGGAAAATTTTAGATTTCCAGATTTACAGAGGATATATAAAGTCTTAACTAAATCTCCCTTTCCCATTCTGGTGGGAAAAATAATTATTTTTAATAATGGCAGGCTAAACTTTTATGGCACTAAGTATTCAGGCTAGATACAATCATACATGCAAGGCATGTAAAAGTTCTTGGGCCTAAATTAACAAAAAGTCTCTATAAAAAACAAAGATAACCTGTATAACTGTCTTTAGCTATATCACAATTACTAAGGCTGCACCCCTAAATACAATTTTTAAAAGACTGAATCCCTGCTAATAGTATTAGGACTGACTTCAGAACAAACACTCATCGGGATAGTGCTATAAAAGCAATTTTATGCTGTTAAATATTGCAGATTCTCAAACCCTAGCTTTGAATTTCTTAAGCGTACACAACAGGAGTAGTGCTCTATGCTAGAAGGATGTGCTGCATCCATTTATGGAAGATGATGAGCAATGGAAACAACCGCTAGAAACGCAAAGGAAATGAAGCGCTTACAGTGGGTTTTTTTTCCTTTTCAGTTCTCTTTCAGTGCCGAGTCAGTATAATTCCATCCTGTAGAATTCACCAGCCTTCTTCACCCTTCTTAAATTTCAAAATGGTTGCAGATTTTTTTTAAATTCACAAAAAGGTTAAAGGCGTTTCCCTTTCACAAGGGGGATTATCTTACCAGAGGATTCTGGGACTGCAGATATACACTGCGGCAAAATCCTAAATTCATCGGTTGGGTGGGTGGGGGATAATTTCCAAGCCCCAGCTGCTAAAAATAATAGAATTGTACTAAATCATTGATAAGATTAAGCATAAATCTATTTTACACTCCAAAGCGTCCTAAAACACCGGGCTTTTCTCTAATTTCATTTCTTAAATAATGCAAATTTTAAAGTAGCTTTTCTATCCTGAGCATGCAGCGCCATGAAATCGATAATTTTTGATCTTTGGGTTAGTAGGCAACATGGTGAGCTATTGCGAAGACTGCAGGCAGCAGACATGTTCTGTCAGCTCAGAATTTTCATATTGTTTTTGACTCCATGGAGACATGTCGATGGGATACAGAGCTGGTTATATTGTGATGTTTCCTATTGCTGCTCTAGGGGTGTTATTTTTAAAGTGGGTTACGTACTTGTTTACAAAGATAGCTCTCTGTCTCGGTCTGTGTCTCTATGTTGTTTTATTTTATAGAAAACTAGGAGGTTTACTGGGTTTTTTTAAAAAAAGAACCAACAACCAAAAATTATGTAAAAAGAATGGCCGGTGTGATTATAATCACATCATGCAAGGTCCACGGTTTCCATTTAGTGAAATTTCGCAGAGGGCAACTTCTTAAGAACATCCCTGCTGTGCAGAGTGAAAAGCATGAACAAACCAAAGACAGAATTCATCTGTGTTTATATTTTCCGGACAATGAAAAACCTACCCTTTGTATGCCCCCTTCCCCCCCTCCATCTTATTATTTCATGGAAACTGCAGCATTTTCCCTGCCCCCCCATCCGAACATTCACCGCCCCAATACTGCAGTGTTCGTTATTTCTTTCTCTCCTCCCCACTTTCTTCTTTTTTTGCTCTCGCAAATTCTGCATGCGCCATCTTTGTCCATTGTTATCCTTGTCGGCGTTCGGGTGCCCAGTCTTTTTCAGGTCAATCAAGAAATAAACAATCGAAATGCCCAACCAAGTGAGCACTTTATTTATTTATTTACCTTCACACCCCTGAAGACAGGAAGGAGACCCACCCAATAATTTTCTGAGGCTGCCATAACCTGTTGTAGACAGGGGTGCAGAAGAAATAGCAACAGCTGCAGCTTAAATAGAAGCTATGCGATAATTAATGTGCTACAACAAATTAATTTGCTGCAGGTGTGTGAGATCTGAACTGTATAACCCAAGCCACTTCCTCTTTGAATATAATTATGCCCCCCACCCCTGCACCAAGCAAAATAAAATAAAATGCAAACTGAGGTGTCATTTTGTTTATCTCTCCAGTACCTCGTGTGAAGGTCCACATAACAATTGGCAGGGAAGGATAAAATGAGATGATTTTTGACCCTAAGTGAAGTGGTTAGTATACTTTATTCAGAAATATATGAAGAAACTTGAAAATGCATCTGTCCTTGAAGACAAAACACTTTTTTTTGGGTCTCTGGTAAAGATAGTTCTTGGCCAATTTGTGTGTGCTTGTCTGTGTCTGGTTTATAGTAGATGTTTCAAACTGCATTGAATCTTGTGCTGTCTGATTCATAATGGTCAGGAATTCAAGACGCATTGAACACAATGGGACTGGCTGCTGAGAAAACATGTTTTTTAACTAGGCTTTGAGTTATATTTATTTAGTATGTGGCACGTAGAACATCCAGGTAATAGAGAAGGGAAAATCTACCTGCCACTGGTGATGTATATGAGTAATGAAATGGCTGGTTATTGGTTAATTACCTGACACACATATGTGTGTAATGCAGCACTGGATGTAAACTCTTAAAAAGGCGAGATGTGACAGCAAAGTGAGGAGTGCCTCAAGGTAATTGCATTATTTCCATCCCATGCCAGGAGGGCTAAAACTCTGCATGGAAGAGGTGCATTTCTCCTATTCTTACCAGTTTGGCTGAAGCATTGAGATGTTCACTACATTCATGAACATTTTTAGACTCAGATGCTGATTTATCTTTCCAAATGTTCTGTTGATTTGATTTTAGTCTTTTAATTTTGCTGCTGCAACACACAGCTCCAAAGAGAAGCCTTCTAATTAAAGTAAACAAGTATACACCATGCATTTTTAAAAGGTTGCTTAGCTTCCCTAGCTTAATCTTGAGATGTTTCTTTTGTTGATGGGGGAAAAAACAAAGCTTCATGTCTATGTGAATTCCAAAATAGGCTTTAAACTTAATTTATTGGATGGAGTCTGTTTCGATTTCCTTGGTTATGTTGTTTTAACTTGACCATGATCTGGATATCAAGGGACCGTTAGTACAGAATTATGGGCAGCCATTTGAGGGAGAAGTGTATTGTCCAACTGAAAGCTGCAGTCTTTGGGAAAGAATGCACCTATTTGAAGGAGAGCAGTCCTACGCCATCCTCTTGTACAAACAGGAGCTCACACGCATACAATCATATGCTAAGATTCCCTGTTACGTTCCTTGTTCAAGTATCTCTTTTTATACAAATCCCCATAGCACATGATAAA
Organism: Phrynocephalus versicolor; assembly: GCA_023846285.1. Classification (NCBI taxonomy): domain Eukaryota; kingdom Metazoa; phylum Chordata; class Lepidosauria; order Squamata; family Agamidae; genus Phrynocephalus; species Phrynocephalus versicolor. The sequence continues at coordinate 39,375,703 of JAHTLZ010003542.1, forward strand.
TTGTTCCATACAGGTAAGAAAAGTTGCCACTTTTGTTACTACAACTCCCAGAATACCTAAGTCAGCAAGGCTATTGGTCTTGCTTGGCATGTTAGTTGCAGTCCTTGGGGAGCTACAGTCCATGCATAGAATTATTTCTCATGTTTGTTCTTCCCAACAGTGTAGTTCATGGCTCGTTCATTGGGATTGTTAAATCAGTGAGACAAAAGGACCAAGGGACTCACAACACTAGGCAGGCTTACATCTTCAAATGGCAGAACTGGAAAAGTTATAGCTGAAATTATGACTGCACCATTATCCATAACTCTCTAATCTGAAAATTATGCTCCACCACTTCAAAAAGCCCAGGCTAGCTGAAAGGTGTTGGGGGTGGGGGAGTGGAAGAAAAGAAGATCCACCAACACCTCCATAGATATGAATGATACAACTTTGTCTTTAAATACATGCATCTCTAACTCATCTCCTTGTGAAAGATCAATAGCAAAGGTATTATCAGGTGGGAATTTTGGAATTTTTCATATGTCCATCACAGTGACTTTTGCCTCTAGTTTAGAGCATAAATGCTTTGCTGGACAAGGACTACATGTTGGATCCAGCCATAATTATTGTCTCTAGATGGAAATGAATGGTCAATGGGGCTTTAATTAGGCAGGCATGAATAATTTTTAAATAGTCTCCTCTAAGAATGGCTAATTCTGGACCCAGCCCTTTAGAAATAAAATACAGAGTTGTAACACTGATGATCCAGTCCAGAAAAATTGTACTACAATATGCGGTACTCAAACAGAGAGTTATGTTGGTGTTGTAGAAGACATGTATGCAGGTATATCAGTGATAGTATTGGAAATAACAAAACAGAGACATTGAACAATAAAACTCCATAATGTTCATATTTTTCAAGAATTGGAACAATTGCTTAGGATGGCATGAGCTGATACTGTCATATGGAAACCAGTTAGAATATCTAGTACCCTGTGATACATACTATTCTTACATATTCTGCTCTGTGGCACATGGTACTCCTTCCCCTCACATGTTCCTATCATGGAAAGGTTTTATCTTGACCTTTTTCCGATACTAAATCAATTTTTTTCAAACTTCCAAGTTTTTACAGAAAATTCCAAATCCCTCATCTCTGTTCAAGGCAACATATTGTGCCTTAGGTGCCAACTTTCCTGCTGGATAGGATGTCCCATTTTTCCAGTCTGCCACTAGCTAATCCTTACATGCCATTGCCTTTTTTGTATTCTGCACCTTCGTGCCATTCTGCTGGGCTAATCCTTAAGCCCTTAATCGGACCAAACTTTCATTGATGTCAGCAGCTCTTTTGTCTGGATAACAATGGCCAAACCACTCCCCATAGCTGCATCACTCGGGTAGTATTTGTAATAGTTTGCTATAGCGTCTGTATGAATTTAAAAACCTACCATTTATTGCAAGGAGAGAAACGACTACAAGAAAAACTGCTGAATATTTTTATTCCATACTCCTGAACGGAACACATGCCTTTATGATTCCAAAATGCACGATCCCCTGTAAAAAAGGGCCAGTGTGCTTTAAGACTCCTTCTTTTTAGCTATTCAGTGGTATAAGTGGCTTAGCAAAAATTATTAGCAAGGGAAATGGGGGCTGGCTGCTTTTCATCATTTTGGAAGTCACATTAAAATATCTTTATGTTGAACTCGTCTGACTTTTACTTCAGTTGTAAAGGCCAGGACCCTATTCATTAGGAAGGGATAATCACAAGGAAGTTTGTTTTGCAAATACAATTACGCCTTGCATTTCTGTCAGCTTCTCATGAACCTTGGGTTACGTGTGCATGTTGTATGACATTTTTATTCACAATCTTTGTGGTTTTTATTAAAAATCGGATGAATAAAAATAAAAAATAAAAATAAGAAGATAAATATTTTCTGCCTTGCTTGTGTATTATGGAAGAACAACTGAAATGGACTTTCAAAGTGTTCTGTGCAAGATGACACTGCCATTAGATCTCCCAAACAGGCACTTCATTATTTCCTGCTGCATCTTTATGTTTCATGGGCTTTCAGTACAGTTCAAGATGTATTTCTTCTCTGAAGGACATTGCCTTTCCTCTCGGTAAAATATGGATAGGATCTGCCTGGGAGATGACACAGGTTTCTTGGGTTAACACCGGTTGTATCACTGGAGCCAGCCAAGTAACACAGTCCTGCGGCCTCCTTTCAACCTCCTCCCTGCTGTTGTCGTGACCTACTCCCCTGTAAATGTGTATGGGGTTCTAGCTACCTATAAATGTTAAGGTGATTCTCAACATTTTCCCTTGCATTTCATTTTTTTATTTCCCTCCACCCTTGTTGCTTATAATTCTGTGCCACCGTTCTCTCCCCAGTATAAGTGTCAACCTATAGGTTGAAATTAATGATTGCAAAGAAGTCTATCACAGCTTAGGCAGTAATGGACTAGTGAGACCTTAAAATGCTGCAACATTCATTTGTCTTGATTTGTAGAGAGGGGCCTAGAAAAGGTAATGCTTTCCCCCCACCTTAGGTAGCACATAAATAAACTCCCCCTCATGAAATGAGATATTTAAAAAATCCCTTTCTTGATCTGTTTTCATGACTCAATAAGATTGTGAGCAAAAATTAAATCCCTTGTGCAAGTTCTGAGTTATGAATCCACAGGAAAGACATTGGCAATACTCACAACAATGATGGTGGTAATTATTATTATCGTAATTTATGCCTTGTTTTAGATTAAATTATTCAAATCATATCTAGTGATTGGACTGCAACTCCCATTGTTTCGAAGATTTGGAAGTCTTTGGAAGCACAGTGTATTATGACACTCCTATTCTGCCTCATCTGCTGATGCTTTGAGAGACTTTTGACTAAACTGACTTCTGAAATCAATCTGTTACTAACATCATAAGACTGTAGGAAGAGAGGAACAAGCATCAACCCGGAACCACATTTTTTCATTGTAGGCTGGAGCCCCATACTAGGATAGAAATGTATACTTATACAGTAATACCTTCATTTACGACCATAATTTATTCTGGAAACATGCTTGTAAACCAAAACACTCTTACAGTAGGACCCCCATATCCACTGATTCATTAATCACTGATTCAGTTATCCATGGTTGGCAGAGGAAAAAATTAAAAAAATAATTCAGCAGTTGCAAAATAAGCTACTGTCACAAACAGCAGCTGTAAAGCACGCTACTGTCAAAAAAAAAAAAAAACTCCAGCAGCCGTAAAGCTACTGTCACAATACAACAGCTGTAAAGCAAGCTACTGTTGCAAAATAGCTGGTTTTTGGCGGGGTGGCGTTCTCTCTTATCCACAGTTTTCATTATCCCCAGGAAGGCCTGGAACCGATCCCCAGTGGAAGAAATAATGAAAACTCAGATAATTCATTCTTGAATCCCATAAACCACATACTGTGCACACAAAATGCCAAAATTCACAAAACGAAGTTAGCTAGAAGTCCACATCCACACCATGGTTTAGGTACCTGGCTGCAGAATCTGCTGTGCTTGAGACTAACAACTGGATTTTACTCTGTATTTTTAATGTAACAAAATAAAGTGCAAGTTGTAGCTCTACACACTTAACTAGCTGCCCCATGACTAAAAATGGTTTGAAAAAAATAAGAAAAAGTTGAAAACAAATTAAATATATACATACATAAATATAAAGAAAAATAAAACCCTAACCTAAAACTCCCTTTTGAAAATGTTTGTGGCTGGTGCAAGGGAGATGTCTGTTCCTCTCTCCTCCTTCTGCTTTGGAGGCTATGTAAGATGGAACATTCCAGACAAACACCCACAATCCAGCAGGGTGAAGGAAGGAGAGCCATTGCTCACTTGTGATCATTTGAGCTGCTCCAATGCTTGTATATCAAGACATTATTTGTTGATCAAGGCAAAATTTAGAATAAATGCTCGCTTGTCTTGCAAAATGCTCTTAAACCAAGTTACCCTTAAACCAAGTTATTGCTGTAAATATTTGAAGGTAATGTCCCAACAGACACAAGACAGCAGATGTCTCACTTCTGGACTTGAAGAACAGTTTCTAACACCCGTGAAATTAAGGGGCATACCTAATGTGTATCACTTTTACAGCAGAAGAGCAGCACAATCTAGCTGTGTCTTTGTGTCATTTGGTCATTAATACCATAAATGTTCTACTCACTGATTGTGACTGTACCTTTAACAATGACAAAATCTGCTAACGCCTTCACAGACAGTGTTTTAATAGGGCCAGGCCTTCAAGGGTCAAAGAAACCCTTGCTGATTTACTATAGATCACTGTGAGTAGATCTGTCCATTCTGTCTAATCTGTCTTCCCTTGCCCTTGAGGAAAGATGTGGATGTTTAGCTGCATTGCTACTCCATATACAGTGGTACCTCGACTTACGAATTTAATCTGCTCCGAATGCATGCTCTTAAGTCAAGCTACTCTTAAGTCGGGGTACCTATCTAAAAAATTGAAAAAATAAGTTAAAATGGAAAAAATATAGTTGTTAAGTCGAGCAGACCATATCTAAAATTTGTAAGGAGGCAATTAAAATGCCAACAGTTTTCTGCTCTTAAGTTGAATTGCTCTTAAATCAAGCTGCTCTTAAGTCAGGGTACCACTGTATTTCATATATTTTTTCCTTTGGACACATAGGTACCTACTCAGTCCCAACAAAGTCTGGCAGTACAACATGTTTTTGTGTGCTGTGTACATGAGTAGGCCCCCTTCAACTGATAACTGCACCATAGTGACTTGGAATATTGTTAAGGGCTGGCCTTCCACTTTCTGCACAATACAACGGGCCTTGAATAAGCCTGAGCTTGAACTGCAGAAGAAAAGTGAGCCAATTAAGAGTTCTGTCATGCAGAGGGGACTTTTCTTTGTAAAGGGGGAAGCAACACTAACAACATGCCAGCCACACTTCCTTGTGGCATCCTTGGGGGTGTTGGTGCCAAGAAGAACATTGGTTTATTACTATATACTGGAAGGGACAGCATCCTCTCCCCTTAAACTAACAGGACTGGCATTGGCAGTGGTTTTGTTTCTCTACTACACAGTAGATTGGAGTAGGAACTGGCAAAACACTCCAGTATTCCTGCCAAGAAAACTCCATGGACATGGGGTCACGAAGAGTTGGTCATGACTGTAACGAAGCAACACACACACACAGTTTGAAAGCTTTACATTTGTTATACTGGGAAGTGGAAGACTGGCTGAGATACTGAGATTTAATCTAGGATGAAATGTAAGGGCATTGATCTCCTGGTCTCTCTAGTTCACTGTTGTTCACAACACAGCAGGTGGAGCCTTATTTTTGGGTGGTATTTTCTTGGGGATGATGTGTCGGACACACAACAGGTGAATGGAGGTCATTGGATGGTGGAGCATTTTGCTGTCTCCCACTCTTTCTACCATCTCCCTCTCTTCTTCTCTGTACTCCATACTACAGACTTGGGAAGGTGTAGTCATTACTAGAGGTGGTACCTTCCCTGATAAAGGATTGTCTCAAACCTCTGGTTTTGTTTATTGGAGGCAAAGAACCAAACACATGGAATGTGAAAGATGGCCTTACTCACCGTGAACTTTCTTTAGCTCTAAATGTGACAGTAGTCAGTAAACATCATTTTAAAACCTATTATTTTGGCCAAGCTGAACGAGTTAATGTTTTCCAGAAGGGAAACATCCCAGTCTGGCACAGAGGAGGTGTTTGGCTGGAGGCTATAATCCTGAGCAATGAGTGCTAGAGAAAAATGCCACTAAAAGTCATAGGACATACTTTCAAGTAAATGCTGTGAAGATTAGACTGTAAAATCCCAGTCCCTTTACTGTATAGATTGGAGTTCTTCTCATGCCTATAGGCTTTTAAATTACCTCATCATTTCTGAAACTCCTAGTATGAGAGAGTTTTTGTTCTGTTATGAATTTTCATAATATACTGCCCTTGAGTGTTGGCTCTGTTTAGGATCTCAACACATAACTAAAGAGGTAATCATATTACTGAAATATTGTTATCAAAGCTGAGAGTGAAGGAAAAGAGCTCCACATCACAGAGAAAAATCAAAGTCAGGACTCAGATAATGGCCATGGAGAATATTTTTGTCTTCCTTATGAGTGAAAGAGCCTACAGTCTGTTTGAAGGAAAAAAACATCTCGCATTAAAAAATCTCCTAATGCACAGTAAATGTATTCTTTTTCTTGCATTTGGATGTTGCTGCTTTTTGTTTTTTTGAAGGGCTAGAAACTGAAACACTGGTTTTCTAGCCCTGATAAGAGGAAATTGGTTTAGAATTTACTATGCTTTGTATGGCCAGAGATGTGATTTATAAACAATGAGTAAAGAGAGATGGGAAGTCATGCAAGCCAGGAGAAGAAGAATATAGTGACAAGCTGAGTATGTACTTAGTCCAAAGAAAGAAAGAAAGAATCCACATTATATATTATAAATGCCTGGGTTCTGTAATAAGTTTTCCAAGTTCTATAACTGCCCACAAATGGACAATTTACTCTAATCTGCTAAAGAGACAGTAAGTGGAACAATAAATTTGGAATGAGGAGTACGTGGCCATCAATGTTACCTATAATTTTCAGACTCACTGGGTGGTCCCACCCACGAGTGACTTGGCCGTGCACCACATAGGGTTCTGATGAAACCAGAACCAAAGGGAGTGGAATAAATTACTTGAATTCCGAAAGGGAGGACATTCCTCAGATGAGGAAACTAGTTAGAAAGAAATTGAAAAGGAAGGTAAGAATCCAATCTCTTCAGAGTGCATGGAGCCTGTTTAAAACAATGGTAGTAGAGCCCCAGCGGAAGTGCATACCACAAAGAAAGAAGAGTTCATCTAAGTCCAAGAGGGTACCAACATGGTTAACGAGTGGAGTTAGAGAGGCTCTAAAGCGCAAGGAGAGGTCTTTCTGTAAATGGAAATCCTCCCCAAACAAGGAAAATAAAAGGAACACAGACTCTGGCAAAAGAAATGTAAGAAGATGATAAGGGAGGCAAAGAAAGACTTTGAGGAATGGATGGCTAGCAATATAAAGGGAAATAATAAAAGCTTCTTTAAATATGTTAGAAGTACAAAACCTGCCAGAGAACCAGCTGGCCCTCTGGATGGTGAGGGAGGAAAAGGGGAGGTTAAGGAGGACTTGGAAATTGCAGAGAAATTAAATAAGTTCTTTGCATCTGTCTTCACGACAGAAGACCTTGGGTGGATTCCGTTGCCCAAACAGCCCCTCTTGACTGAAGAATTGAATCAAATAAAGGTTAAAAGAGAGGATGTTTGAGGTTTAATTGATAAATTGAAGATCAACAAATCACCAGGCCTAGATAGCATCCACCCAAGGGTTATTAAGGGACTGAGAAATAAAATTGCAGATTTCTAAATGGCCACATTGCTGGAGGACTGGAGGATAGCTGATGTCACACCAATTTTTTAAAAAAGGAAGGAGGGGGGACCCAGGAAACTACAGCCCGGTTAGCCTTACATCTGTCCCAGGGAAGATGGTGGAAAGCCTCATCCAAGAGAAAAATCTTAAAGCACATAGATGAACAAACCTTGCTGTGGGAAAATCAGCATGGCTTCTGTAAAGCTAAGTCTTGCCTGACAAACCATTTAGGATTCTTTGAAAAGGTCAACAGGCATGTAGATTTGGGTGAACAGGTGGATATTGTCTATCTTGATTTTCAGAAGGTTTTTGACACAGTCTCTCACCAAAGGCTGCTGAGAAAATTGCACAGTCAGGGATAAGAGGGCAGGTCCTCTTATGGACTCAGAACTGGTTGAGATCCAGGAAACAAAGAGGAGGTGTCAATGGGAAATTTTCACAATGGAGAGACGTGAAAAATGGTGTGCCCCAGGGATCACAAAATATCAGCACTAGGGGACGTCCACTCAAATTGAGGGCTGGGAGAGTGAGAACAGACAAAAGAATGTTTTTTTTACCCACCGTGTTGTTAGTCTTTGGAACTCCCTGCCACAGGGCGTGGTGATGGCATCTGGCCTGGATGCCTTCAAAAGGGGATTGGACAAATTCCTGGAAGAAAAGTCCATCACAGGTTACAAACCACGATAGAGATGTGTAGTCTACAGGCTTAAAACCAGGCTACTTCAAGGGCCCTATGCAGGGGAGTGGAATCAGGAGACAGATATTTAGTCTCCTGTGCTCTCAGACGCATTTGGTGGGGCCACTGTGAGATACAGGAAGCTGGACTAGATGGGCCTTTTGGCCTGATCCAGCATGGCTCTTCTTATCTTCTTATGCTCTTATGAGCCCTGGAAAAAACAAATGTATGATACATGAGCTAGAAACCTGATTCCATGAGGCAGTCTTTCTTGAATAAAGTTGAGACTGTCAACATGTGATTTTTTTGCCCAGTGCTAAATTTGGTGCTTCTTAAGAAGAATAGAATTTACACTACCCCTCTTATTACCTTTTTGCCTGGCTTTCGCTAACATAATCAATTTGATGTACTAGGTGAGTATCCCATAGCAGTTAAAGAGTCCTATGGAGAGTTGGGATCTCATATTCAGAAGGATATATCAGCCACAAACAACATCACAAGACAAGCTGCCTTGCAAACAGTTCCTTTCGAAGTCTCTCTAGTATCCAAGGGCACCACTCCATTGCACGGGAAGAAGAGATTTACACATATTGAATTCACTGTTATTACTTTGACAAATAAGATAATCCCTTGGAGCTACTTCCTGCATAATCATTTCCCCATGTTTTCCACTGACCTTAGGAATAGAAATAGAGATAAGAGCATTTGGGTAGATTGAAGGCAGTTTATTTAGACCTTCCTTTGCTTGTGCATTGATAGCTTCTGAAAAACGTCATAGAAGAAGTTTTCAGAAATCTGGGCCTCAAAGAATCCCAAACAGAAAATCAAAATTCTGTAACTGGAATGAATTGTGTCTATTGAGTCTGTAGCACATGTCTTGAATTTGAAAGCTTGCCCTTGCATTTAAAAAAAATTAATGCTGTGCTCTTCTGCAAAAAAAGGGGTGCTCAAGGTCCAAATTATTATTTATTTATTTATTTATTTATTTATTTATTTATTTATTTATATAGCTTGTATGCCGCCCACTACCCAAAGGTCTCTGGGCGGCTCACAATCACAATGAACAATTAAAACATCAAGATACAATAAAATTAGAACAATAAAACATGTAAATGCAATAAATACAATACATTAAAAACACACCACTAAAATTGCCATCAGGACCCACAATCATTAGTTAAAAAACTTTTGGAATAGGAAGGTTTTTACCTGGCGCCGAAATGTTATCATAATATGGTACAGATTAAACCCAAAATTTTATTTAAAGTATAACAAAGAAATGTTATCATAATACAGTACAGATTAAACCCAAAATTTTATTTAAAGTATAGCAAAGAAAGTAGCATTGGAAAAGATACTGGGATTTAAAATGTTTTTAAGGAACTGGAATTGTATAGGAATCAAGTGATCCAGCCAGTGTAACATGCTTGTGGGTGACATCTCACAGCTGTAGACATCCTTCCTTGCTTCATTGTGTCCTCACGGTAACTTATCATGAACAACAAAAAGTCACAGTTTCATCACAATTAAATACAGTGGGTTGAATCATACTTCCCCAATTAATCTGAGGAGACGTAGTATTAGAAAGATATAATTAGCAAGCCTTGTGGATTTCAGTTGGTCTGTATAGTATAGTATAACTAAATCTGGATCCAAACCAAGCTTGGTTTCCATATTTAAATAGCTTAGGGTTTGGTTATCTGTGTGGCTGTCTGAGTGACCATTTATCTCGGAAAGAATCACTCCCTTGCAAGAGTGCATTTGTCAGACATGTGGTAAAGCTTGTCTTTGGATACTCTCAAATACTGGGATCCATTCCTTCTGAGTTTTTGATCCAAGATGGCGACAAATGCAGCTATATTCAGCTGCTCTGCTGCTCTGTTTTTCCCTGCCATCCTGAAGGATATTATAAGCTATTTTCACACGACCCCTAAGGTCCGCTGGCCACTTAAATTCAGACCAGAGATCTTAGGGGTTTGTTGCTGTTCCTGTGTTCCCACCCCCTCCACACTCCTGGCTGCTGGCTGTGTGAGGGGAGGGAGAAAAAAAGGAAGAAAAGAATGCCGCTCACCTCCATTCTGTTGTCCCGGCACTGCGTTCAGATCTCTTAAAGGGGCGGGGGGCAAAAAAAGAACAAACAGAAGCAAGGAGAGCCCGGCAGTCACTACGTTATATCCGCATCAGGAATTTTCACCTCCAGAGAGCAGGTACCTGAAAAGTGCGCTGGGACGCGCTTAGGTGGGCGTGGTCGCACTTAATTATCTGTAAACTCCGGAGCTGGTGGGCAAACAATTTTAAGCTCCGGAGCTGGGAGCCATTTGTGGCGCAGTTTAGGGTTCGTGTACAAATACCCTTAGAAACACCTCACCTACCTTACTGCAGAGAAACTGCTGTAACTGAATTAACAAGACACAGAAGGGGAAAAATTGAGACCATTCCTTATTTGTAGGTCCTCCCAACTTTCTCCATTCTATAGGAGAGTCAAAGAAATTTTAGCTTGGCTTTTAAAATTATATTTATAAATGTAAGCATGCTGTTGTCATTGGCTGTTCTTGGATTTGTTCTTTTCGTTTTATGGTTATTGTGTTGTTTTTGAACATTTTGTAGACTGCTCTGGTGGATTTCAGAAATAAAGCAGTTAGTCCCTAAGTTGCCTCAACATTTTTGTCTTTTGTTTGTTTGTTTGTTTGTTTCACATATGCTAGCACAGACTAACATGGGCTACTTCTAAAACATCAGAAACTTCTAAAGCTTCAGAAAGATGGTGTATCTTAAATAAAAATATGTAGAATTTATGCTTATGTTATATCGTTTACATAAAAAAATTCAGCCACCATATTAAAAAGCAACAAACACCACCCAAACAATTTAAGAAATTCTTGCAAATTCAGGAATCTTTATGCAACATCACAAAATGGTGTTAGCTAAAAAGTGGATGGCAATGAATAATCCCAAGGAATACAAATAAATGATTAAATGTGAATATACTGTATATTAATACGGAGAACTGTAGAACCAAAGAGATGGTAGGTAAAACATCATGGACTATACTAAGAGAGAGAGAGAAAAAATTAAAAAGATGGCACTGACTGACTTCATAAGTACACCTGTGTTTTCCATATTAGATTCCATCCCTCATTATGGAGGGTTTTTTTTTCTTTTCTTTTAACTGTCTGTGTGCTCTATTTAGTTTTAATGTTGCCTTTTAATGTTGTATGATGCCTTTTCTAATTCCCTGTTCTTAAGCTTGAATATGTCTTAAATGTTCTGGGCTGTATATTGTCCCTCATTATTGTAAGCCGCCTTGGGTCCTTTTCCAAGGAGAAAGGTTTTTTTTAAAAAAAAATATTCAAAATAAATAAATAAATTCTTCATCTTGCCCCCTGTATAGCTGCTGCAGCTACTGAAATTTGCAAAATGAGCCCATCTGCCCTTCATACCTCATCTTACAATTGTTGCTTCAGGGATATCCCTCTGTGACATCATAAGGATCCACTCCCAGAGTCAACCATTATTGATGCAATTCAGTGCATATATGCTTGAAAGTAAGTTTCATAGTATTCACTAAAGCTCATTCGCAAGAAAGTGTGCAGAGGTTTGTAGTATTTTAAGCGGAGAAAGATAGAAGATGTGTTAGCAAATAAGTGAGAACAATGTTATACACTCATGAAGTTTAAAAACAAAAAACACTTTATGCTTCACAATTACTAATTGTGTGCATATTTATACTGATTTAATTACAGTAGGACTTCTGCAGTGGGATTCTGTTCCATTACCTACTGTGAATGCGTGAAACCACCAATAGCAGTGAACCCTGTAAACAACATACAACAGGTAGGCAGGACAAAGGACAAAAGGCCTGCCGCTAATATGATGCCTGTCCGGCTGCAATAAACCATGGATTACTAAAATCACTGATAGTGATCTCACAGATATGGGGGTCCTACTGTAATAATAAATGAAAACTTTTTTGTATTATGCTTATTTGACTGTATGGAAACCTTTATTATTTTGCATTTTACTGTCCCCTTCAACATTCCAGCAAACAGAGCCTGTGGGGTGTAGTGGTTATACTGGAATAAGACTGAGGGGACCCGAGTTCAAATTCCAATTTGGCTTTGAAGTCACCATGTGATCTTGTAGCTGCCAGACTCTCCAGTTTGACCTCTCTCATGCGTTTGTTGATGCATTTGTTGTGGAGAGAAGATGGAAGTGGAGGATATTTATGTAGTCAAAAGGAGGGAAAAGAAGAGAAAGAGTGTTCCAGACAAGGTGACTATGAATCACAAAAAGTCATTTCCACACACTTTCCACTTTGTTTCATTTGTCATGCCAGTCTCTACTGTGTAAGTCAGTTATTAATAAAAGTAAAGGTGGCTGTTATAATTACTTTTCCCATCAATGTGTGTTAGAAATCCCATTGCCATTCTGCCATTTTCTCTTCAAACACTTTGGATGTTTATGCAGGGTTGAGGGTGTTCAATAAAATATTAAGCATTATATAATCTATTAAATGTTCAGGAGCCTTGTTAAAAAAACAATTGGTTTGTGATATAAATCTGCCAGTGGTGATTCACACAAGTGAAAATCGAAGTTCTGTGACAAATATCATGATTAAAAACTATCATATGATCTGCTTTTGTGGTTTGAACGAGGCTGTAGATCTTCCCTGTTACCTGTTTAGATTTTCATTAAAGAAAGGAATACTATGGATTCTTTTCTTTAATACTAATTAAGTTAATTAATACTAACAGGTCAACTGGAATGATGAAGATGACAATGAGCTTCCAGGATATGGAAGAATCTTACAGTTACCTTCTTGGTAACCTTCTACCGGGGCTTTATAGTAAGCACTATCACTTACTGCCTCTGTGTCTGGTTTTCCAGTTGCACAGTGGCAGATAGAAGGGCACTCCAGAGGGTCATAAACACTGCTGAGAGGATAGTGGGCTGTCCTCTTCCTCCTTTGGAAGAATTATACAACTCCAGATGCTCTAGGAAGACATCTAGAATTTTGAGAGACCCTTCGCATCCTGGCCACCAATTTTTTGAACTGTTGCCGTTTGGCAGGAGATACAGGACTCTTAGGTCAAGGACAAATAGACTAAAGAACAGTTTTTATCACAGAGTGGTATCCAAGTTAAATGCGACAGTTTTAGCACTATCTTAATCAGTTTTTAAGTAGTGTTTTAAATTTTGTAAGCAATTTTAAGAGTTTTTAATATTTTGTATGGTGTTTTATGTCTTATGTGTTTTATGTGTTTTGGTGTTTTGTATGCTTAGAGTGTGTAGTGGAACAGCACTCTAATTTCGTTGTGCATATCTTGCATATGCATAATGACAATAAAACTCTATTCTGTTCTATTCTATTCTATTCTATTCTATTCTATTCTATTCTATTCTATTCTTAATGATATTTACGAAGGTGTTGGCGAAATTTTACAAGGCTAATATAAGTGCCGCCAAGCTGTTCCCAGCTTATGGCAACTCTATGAGTAAGCAGTCTCCAGAATGTTCTGTGCTGAACAAGTCCTCTTAAGCTTTTGCAAACTCAACCCCGTGGTTCCTGTGTAGGGAGTCAGACCATCTTGTCTTTGGTCTTCCTCTTTTCTTGTGTCCTTCATGTTTTTCCAGAATTTCTGGGGGTTTTCTAATGTGCCCAAAGTAGCACACCCTGTTTCAACATTTTGCCCCCAGAAATTTGATCGAGGACCCATTTGTTTGTTGTTCTGTTAGACAAGGGTACTCACTAAGCTCCCCTCCAGCAAAACATTTCAAACAAACCAATTTTTTCCCCTGTCAGCATTCTTTACCATCTAGTTTTTACTCCAGTACATGGTGATCAGAATAGAGATGATCTTAGATTTCGTCTCCAGTGACACTTGATTATGTTTTCCGGTTCCTACATTGCTGCCCTTCCAGGTGCCAGTCTACTTCTGATTCCTTCGCTGCAGTCACTATTAGACTGATGATTAAACCAAAGTATACAGCATCCTTAATTATTTCCGTTTTCTCGTTGTCAGTTCTGAAGTTGGGTTGTTCTTCTCTAGTCATGGTTTTGGTCTTAATGTTCAACTACAGTCCTACTTTGGCACTTCTTTCTTTCGCTTTCACTAAACATCATTTGAGTCATTGTTTTGTGCTAGGAAGATGGTGTTATCTGCATATCTTAAATTATTGATGCTTGTTCCATCAATTTTCATGCCTCCTTCTTCTAAATCCTACTTTCCATATGGTATGTTCTGCATACAGATTGAATGAATAAAGGAATCAAATATACTCTTGTCTGACAACTTTGCATATAGACAGCCATGTGTCTCCATATTTTGTCCTAAGGCTAATATAAAAGGCTATAAAGATGAAGTCTATTTTCTGTCATTTTGATTTTAGCCTTCTAAGTTTTCCTTGATTACATTTATAGTTAATTGTATATATTCAAAGTTAGTATAAAAGTTTTAAATTTTGGTTGAAACATAATACATATTAGTGTTATATGTTAGATTGGTGTTTTTAATCCAGATGGTTTCTTTAACGATTCCATATAATAAACTTTCCCCCAATTTCTTTATTTGTTGTTCAAAATTCCTTTTCTCTTTTTCATATCCTGACTCCTTAAAATTATGATCAATAAATCTGAACTGAATTAAAGAATCCGGTGTTGAAGTTGTGAGGCAATGGTTCTTGGGGGGAGGGTTGTTTGTTTATTTTTGTAAGCTACTGTGGAAGCTTTAAAACTTGTTTTTAAAATAAACACTGCATTGGCTGAAATCATGTTGTAAGGCTCCATGTTGTGCACAATGAAGATGACATCAGCAGTAGCAGCAAATCACCACTGATCTATGGGAAATGATTGCAGATTAAAGGTGGTTTTAGGGTGCCTGTGTGACAAGGTCATGTGCAGCCTAAACTCTCTAAAGCACGCATGTCCAAACTTCGGCCCTCCTGATGTTTTGGACCACAACTCCCAGAATTCTAAGCTTAGACTGCCAATGGCAAAGGACTGTGGGAGTTGCAGTCCAAAACATCTGGAGGACCGAAGTTTGGACATGCCTGCTCTAAAGGAAGTCATTGATCAACCACAATTTGCAGCTGCTCATGACCTCCTCTTCATTTCACACAATGAACTGTGCATCAAGATTTCAACCACTAAATAATTTCTAAAAAATAATGACAGAAACCATAGGACAAGAAACAGCCAGGATTGCCTGATTGCATTCCTCCACTACGCTATTCTTACTTTACCAGTATTATATCACCAAAACAACTAGATAGTACTTGACATACAGTACATACAGAGTATAAATCTTATCCCCTGATACTGATAAAGCTTTCAAAGACAAACAAGCGCTGAAGGACAGGCATGATATGAACAGCACTGATTTTGAAATTTTAAAAATAAGACTGAGAGTTTGGTAGCATTTTAAACACAAAATTCAGCCATCCTACCCTGCTGGTGAGGCTAGGGATGTCCAAAGTTGGGTGAACTGTCATATTCAAAGGTCTGCCAAATGTAGAGCGAGAAGGAAGAGCAGCTTTCTTCATGATATGCTTATGTATGTTTGTGCTGGGATGTAAGTGATGGTTTCCTTCCAAATGGAATTTTGTAGGGTAAAATTCATTTCATCTGAAGGGTCTAAACTGTATGAAGGCTCTGTCTTGGTTTCAACAGGACTAACATATCTAACAATAAACAGCAACAAATAAGGCAAGGCATTCATTTGATTTCCAGTGTAGCTTCTACTTGAAATGCAAGGACAAATTTGTTCAATTACCTTGTATTCCAGTGCTTTCCAGTCATCTGCCTCTCTTCTGGCTACTCCAGGAGACAGTGCCAGTAGAGCAGTTGGATCACGAAAGGGACAAGGCTGGATCAAGACCCCTTGCTGGGTAAAAAAAAACACCCAAAATTAAATGACACCCTAACGTAAGGCCAGCTCAGAGGCGGAGGCTGGTGAATACACACATATTTATTTTTCTTCTATTTAATATTGTTTGGAAATATAATTGAAATATAATACTACTTTAATAACACATTAATGACACGATAAGTGATTTAAAACACATAGAGCCATAAGAGAATCAAGCAGGGTCAAGAGCAGATCTTAGAAAAGTTCCCTTTTTGGACTGGAGTTCCCAGAATTCCTGTTTCCCCGCCCCCCCAACAACCATGGCCATTGGCCGTGCTCTGCTGGGGCATTCTGGGAACCTACAAAAGGGATGTTGCCAAATTCTCAGGAGTGAAGGCAGGTAACAATAGAGCCTCATAGGAGTACTTACGGGAAGCTCCAGCTAAGGGCCTTTTCACATGACCCCTAAGATCCGCTGGCCACTTAAATTCGGACCAGAGATCTTGGGGGTTCCTTGCTCTTCCTGCGTCCCCACCCCTCCGCACTTCCTTGCTCCTGTCTGCATGAGGGGAGGGAGAAAAAAAGGGACAAAAGAATGCAGGCTCACCTCTGTCTGCCGGTCCAAGCCGCCCCGTCGTCTTCCTGATTCCTTCTCTTAAAGGGGCAGGAGGCAAAAAAAACCAAACAGAAGCGAGGAGAGCCCGGCACTCACCACTGCCACCAGATTACATCCGTATCTGGGGATTTTCACCCTCCAAGAGCAGGTACATGAAAAGTACGCTGGGACGCGCTTAGGTGGGCGTGGTCACACTTAATTTCCTGCAAACTCCGGAGCTGGTGGGGAAACAATTGTAAGCTCCGGAGCTGGCAGCGCGGCGCAGTTTAGGGGTCGTGTACAAATACCCTAACTGGCTTTTAAGGTCTGATGGAATAGGGTTTTTTAAAATCCATCAGTAAATCATTGGGTGGTCAGCAACCACAGGAAAAATTATATAAGTCTATGCATTATGAAAGGGCCTGCAGTAAAACAGCCAAGATGCTGCTGCAATAGCCAGGCCACAGTTCCTCTCTCTCTCTCAGAGCATGACAGTGTGTTTCCTATGGACAAAAACTAGTCATCTTCCTGCAGCAGCCTTGCCTGCGTGTTGCAAAGTAATCATGTTAAATAGTCACATAGGGAAGACATAACGTGATTATCATTGCTTCAGGATTTTTGACAGGATGTTGATTGCCTGTTGTTTGTGGTGTTGTTGTTGGTTGCGACTCAGTACTGGTGGTGGGCTGTCTTTTTTGCTGGATCAAGGCAGCTTTGGCTTTGAAGGCACCAGTACTGAATCTTACGTATGCATCATGATCAGCAACATGATGAAAAGCAGAGGGCATCAACATACCCATGCTTGCCCAAAAATATGTTTATGAGGACAGCATAATCTGTAACACTACCGAACAAGTATTGTGGACATTGCATATGGTTTTTGTCAGATGAAATAGTCTCTGTTGCTTTAAAATGTGTTTTTAGTATACAGTAATTTATAACTTTAGTACACAGTATACTTACAATTTAAAATATAATACTAGTTTAATTATTTTAAGTAGTTACATGCCTACTGTTTTTAGCCTTTAAAGATTGTCTTTTCCATTATGTAAGCCACCTTGGGTCCTTTTAAGGAGAGAGGCGGGGTAAAAATATTTTAAATACAGTAGTCTAGGGATCTGAGAAACACCAAGAATCATAAAAACCAAACTGCTTTTCTAAAGTAGGTGTTTCATGCAAGTATCTCAACCCAAAGTCAGATTTTACTTAGGAAACAGTGGTGATGTCAGTATATTTTCTAGGTGTCTGTGATCAAACATCCTGCTCAAGCCAACTGTCATCTTACTCAAACAGTGCATCCTGCGATATCTAAAGGAAAATGCTCTTTTCATACCCTTAAAAAAAGAAGTCCTGCAACCACCTAATAACAAAATCTCTTCATGCCTCTAGTCTTCCAGGTGATGAAGAATGCCTGATATTTGCTTGTTGTTGACTCCATTATGAGAAAACTGGCAAGCCCGATACAACAGTACATGTGAACCACCTCCTAAATGCCTTTGGAGAAGAGCATGTGGGGGGTGGGGGTGTCAACTTTCACATGCAAATATTGGCATTCTCCAAATTTTGGAGATTCGCAGCAATATATATATATGGCCTATAGTGCGTGTGTTCATCACTCATGAAATGGGATATCAAATCTCCACCACACTGCTATCCTTTAATCCAGGTTCTTTGCCGAATACCCTTTGAAAAATGCACATCAGGGAAATTGCTTTCTTTGAATCCAGATTTTAAAATGTATCATCTTATTTACATTTATATTGTCCCGTGTGTGCAGTCCCTCATCCTCAATGCTGTCTCAATTTCCTGGGATGTAAGAAGGTTTCTAAACCACTGTGATTTTCTAAGCATTTAACAGGAATCTAACTTTGGTTCTACTTGTCCTATACAGTACACAGTATATTTTCTTTACCATATAAGGATTTCTATGGAGAACAACCAGCCTGCAACATTTCCTTCATTTCGTAACATGCTTAGCGATACCTCAACACATGACTCTGATCCATAACTGTCATACACATATGCTGATCAGAGGCTATAATTCTAAATACAGTTGTGTTGAAGTAAATTTGATTTAAATCAACATAAATTATGATTCAATCTGGATTCGCTTGTAAGATTAGGAATCACAAATTAAATTGTTCACTTGGGAAATCTCCCCAGAACCATTTGTTGGATTTGTGTCAGATCTAGGAGTAAAGCTGGCAGGTGTGTTCAAGACAGGGCTGGAACATATGGTCTGCTAGATTCACGTTATGTCCATGCATTTTCTTTTACTGTATCTTGAGAAGAGCACTTACTCCAGTATTTGAATGTCTGTGTTACCCTAAGCATGGACTTGACCACTGAGCTTTTCTGACTTCCATCATATTACCAAAGGTGTATACAAATCAGAAAATTCATCACACAATTTTGTCTGATCATATTAAACAGTGCACACACTATTGTTATTCTATTACTGTACTTCCCTGTACAGTGGACCCTCATATATCAAATGGTTTGTATAACATAAAATCTGTACAACATAAAAATTCCAGAGATAGGGGAAATTTGTTTAGAAGAATTGTCTATGGGCCGAATCCGTGCAACATAAAAATGATCGCGATTAGGGATTACTCTGTTTTCAATGCATTCGTATGGGAAATTTGTATAAAGGAAAATGTGCTTAACATAATGTCATTTGGAATGAATTAATTCCTTTATACAAGATACCACTCTACTGGGATTTGCAGAGTATTGTTTGATCGCCCTAAGCGTCTTGGGTCTGTGAGACAGGGCAAAGTAACTATATAAAATAAATGTCATGGCAATGTGTTGCTGGTGCTATGACTGAAGGAATCCTCCAACAGACTCCATATTAAGGGCAGATGAGCTTGTGAAAGATGAGCTGCTGCTTGCTTTGGATGTTCCACATTTCCAATGAAATTGGTTTCTGGAATGATGGCGATGGTGTTGTTTTTCGGGGAATTGATGGAATCATCAACAACATCTAAGAACTGCTGAGCTAGGGACACTAAGAATGGTTGAGTCCATCCCCTGTTAAGGAAATGCAGTGGTGGAATCAGACTCCCAACCCCTAACTCTGCCACTGACCCATCCAGCAGTTCATATAAACATGCAAGTCTTGCAGACTCTTCACTGGGCTTGGCATTGTCAAGCTTAAAGGGAACTGAAACTGTACAAAACTTGGTGTCAAGAATCCTGCGTGACTCAAAAGCCTCCCTTTTGATGACATTTTAGTTACCCAACAAGAGTACTGCCCACTCCCTGGTTTTAGATTTTGCCCATGACTACATGGTTGCTTTTTTAATTACTTGAAGGAGATGTAGTCTTATACCAGATTCCTTTCTCATTTGTTACCTGTCTGTAGGGTGCCAGGCACAGACTGAAAGGAAGAACAGGACAAATTTCTTCCAGGAAAAAGTATGCCAAAAATAAAACTGGATCTGTGCACTGCTGTGCTGAGAAACCTGATCGGTGTCTATTGGAGATGGTAAAAACCGCTGGAATGTATTCTCAAAGAAGGAAACTAAAATTCAGCATGGGATTTTACATTGGACTATTAATGGTATTTGACAGGAAGCTAACTAAACTCCCATCATGTATCACTAATTTATAATACTGGACAGGTAATGTGGGGAACCAATTGTTTGAAATCAATAGAGATTTAACAACTTGTAGAAGGGAAAATAAAACATTCTGCCCAACTGTTGAAAGTACTAATGATGTGTAGTAGGGCATCAGACAAGAAAAGGAATTAGAGGAGAATGTGTAGGCATTTTTATGATAAAAAGTAATGATCCATTCAAAGGCTTTTTTTTAAAAAAGCCCCAAACACAAAACAATATAATTAAAGTGTTCTGCTTCAGCTAATATTGGGGTGAGGAAAATACAGCTTCCTTTAAACCATATTGATTTTAGAGACACTAGAATGCTGTCCATGTGTATATATGTCTGTTTATTCTTTTCTGTCTCCTGTGGATTAATACAGTCTATATTTATATACATTAGAATAAACAGAATCATGAAATAAATTCCACCCACTCCATTTATCCCTCTCTACCTAATCTCCATGAGGGAGGAAACATTTTATGGAGCTGGTTTAGAGTAGAGAAGTGGCAGTCAGTGTGAAAGGGATAAATACTCTTCCTTGATCCACCACTTATCTGAATGCTTGGATAGCAGCTCTTAGTTCTCCCAGGTAGAATGCATTGTGAAGGTATTCTAGCCGTTTCCTCCTATGCAGAATTTCTGTGCTAAGGAAAAGGGATGAAAGAAGTTGTTGGAAAACAAAGAAGAATTACAGATGGAATGACACTTCCACTCCATAAAAGTCCACAAACAAGACAGCGAGGTTGCTCAATTCTAGCTGTAAAATTTTGTGAAAGAGGGAGGATTCTTACAGAATAAAATGCCCGGTCTGGACGCACCCTTTGTTTCAAATTTGCTGATTCCCAAAAATGCCAGAATTATAGAGGACTACGGAATGATGAGAGAACCTTATATTTGGTGCGTTTGCTGTGCAGTTGCCTTCCTTCATTCGTTAAATTTAAGGTTTTATAATTAAGTGAGTGGAAAAGAAACTCATACTCTGAAGAGGCATATTTCACACAAAGCATCAATTCAAATTTGCCACCTAATGAGGTTGGTCTACTAGCTTTGGTCATTGGGGAAATTGAGGGAACTGTAATCTGAAAATGGAACTTTTCTAAGCCAGACACTAGTTCATGTTTTCAGTTTATATAATGGACTAAGCACTTTTCAGATAGGAGTGATTAATGGAGCCAAAATAGAAAAGGAATGTACCTGAGTTATTGACATCTTTATCACCTTGCTGCTTCTCTCTCTCTCTCTCTCTCTCTCTCTCTCTCTCTCTCTCTGTGTGTGTGTGTGTGTGTGTGTGTGTTGAGGAATCTCCATTGTGTTTCTAGGTGATGGCTGGCCCAGGGCATGTTACAGCCTGAGGCTGAAGAGCAAATGCCTTCTCTTCTCCATCCCAGCTGCATAGAACCCAATGGCAGCCATTTTTTTTGAGACCAAAGGCAACAAAATCCTTTCTGTGACTGTAGAAATGTAACAAGAAATTAACCACTTGTTGTCCTTTCTTGATAATCAACATTTGCTGCTTGAGGCAGCCATCTCAGTCTCCTCAATGATTGGGCCGGCTCCAGGGCTGCAAAGACAGAGTAGTTCTGTGGTTTTGCTGCTTTTTTTCAGATCGGTGGATTTGCTTGTTATGAGGAAACACATTTTAAGACTATATTATCTATTTCCAAATTGAAAGAGAACAAGAAATCCTGCATGTAATGAGGGAGACTGTTGGGGAAAATAATTTCTTGACCTGCCCTCCAAAACTGTATTATCTGGCTTAATTAGCTCATTCAGTATGAGGTATGTCTAATACCATCTGCAATAGGGATCTTGATAATAATAAAGGTTAACGATTCGATGCAAACCTTTAAACTAACACAGCTAATGCCAAGTGCTGTAGCTAATTCATGGAGACAATATGTCTTGTTTTTCTGTAAAGCATTTAGTGCTGGGAAATGCCATAAACTGCCACTTTATTCGCCTATTTGCAGCTGGCTCGATTTTTAATTTTCTGACAGATTCATATAGCTTTCCTAGCATCTACAGTGGTGAGTGGCCTGAAAAAAAGTTGTGTGTGTGCTTGCATGCATACAGGTGTGGGTGTAGATATAGAATTTGTTGTTACTGGATTTCCTCTTATGGAGGAATCCCCATCTTATCATGCTTAGGGTTGCAAGCACCTAAAATAAAATGAAAATTATGTGCATCTTAGAAGTACCTGAAAGGATACTTTGGTAAGTCAAAGTATGAAGGTTATAAGGGAGGTTGGTTTCAACCAATCATTGGCCATATTTGCTGGGGATGGTAAGAGAAGCAGTCCAATACAACTGGGGGTTATGTTGTTGCTGTTTCGACTGACACACTGCCCAATAGTACTAGAACACTTTCTAGGCAGTTTGCAATATAGTTATGTAAGGAACACTTGGCTCCGCAGCACGCTGAGTTACTTACTTCTGAAGGATGGAAGGCTCAGTCAACCCTTAAGCTATTGGGATCAAACTCAGGTAATGAACAGAGTCTTGATTGCAGTACTGTAGTTTTCAGCGCTGTGCCACAGGTGAACTAGGGGTGGAGAGTAGACTAAACAACACCTTCCCAGTTAGGAGGTGATAAAATGTTTTCTCTCCAGAGAAGCCATCTTCAATTCTCATTTATCTGACTGATCTGTTTGCAAAAGAAGCCTATGGTTATCTCTCAGTGACCAAGCCTGACAAAAGGAGGCTAACCTGTTGAACTGAGAAACCTTAAGCAAGAATCTGGAGGTTGAGTCATGGCAACTGAACTTCTTTTCTCGAGAGAGTGAAACGTTTCGCTACTCATTCAAGCAGCTTTGTTACTCAGATTCATCAAGCAGATTCTTCGCCTGACTGACAAAGCTACTTGGATGAGTAGCAAAATCTTTCGATCTTGCAAGAAAAGAAGTCCAGTTGCCATGACTCAACTTCCAAATAAACTCACCTGGGCGACTGAGAATCTTCACAGACTATCCTTTTATGGGAGCTCTACATTTGATTGCCTTCTAAGTGTGTCCTCTGCTTTCATCCTAAGTTGTACAACTATTCGAGAATCTTGTCTATTTCCTATATGAGTTATCAGACAGCCACCGCCCATCAGGAAACATAAATTGAGTCCTCCAAAATTGATCTTAAGCAAAAGACCAAGATTAAGACCATCCATACTCCTGTATTCCTTATCACCATGTATGAATGTGAAAACTGGACAGACCAAAACAAACAAAAAACAGACAGACTTTTTTTTTTGTCTGAAATATGGTGCCGGAGGAAAATTTTGCAGATCTCCTGGACTGCCAGAGAGATGAACGAGAAGATCCTAAACCAAACTATCTCTGAAGGAAAGAAATGTTGAAACAGGCTGTTGTCCGTTAAGCATGTATTGAGAAGGCAGGATTCCCTGGAAAAATACAGTGATGCCGGGAAAGGTAGAAGGCAGCAGGAAAGGAGGAAGTCCAAAGATGACACGGATTGCCTCCCTAAAGGAACCACACAACTGACAAGAGCTGTTGAGCACAGGACATTCTGGAGATCTCACATTTATAGGGGGACAGCATAAGCTGGAGGTGACTTAATGGCCCATAACAAGATCTGAGTGAGGCAACAAGACTTTGTTTTGCCTAAAAAGTACTACTTTAGATAGAGAACCAAAGCGTGTCTCTATCTAATTTTGCAATTCTCAGTGAGTCCATGAAATACCCTGGGTGAAATTTAATACCCCCATATCATCTGATGAGCCCTGTTCCTTTTTCCGCAGTAGCTCTCCTCCATCACACACTGAGCAACTTGGTTGTTTAAGACCAGTGTCCCAACAGTTGCTTTCAATATTTCACTTAATGCAAGGAAAATGTTCCCCAAAGCTTGTTTATCTTTGTGTGCCTCTGGACATTTCAGGGGCCCTTGGGCTGGACTGTCAAGATACCCCCTCAGTTTGGAGTTTATTTCAGGTCAACATTTTTAGATGAGGCATTTAAACTATGCAAAATGCAAGGATACATAGTGTAGTTGAAATGTAAAATGCAATTTAATACATATCTATTCAGAATTTAGTCCTGTTGAATCAATGTAACTTACTGTTATGCAGCCTTAGTATAGTCTACATTTTTAAAGGGTGTTTTATTCGTTCGAAACCTCACCTTTTCCCCCAGAAATAAACGTCAAGACCATTTTATTGGGGGGAAAGAGCCATAATCATGGAAATACTATAAATATTGTTATATGATTATAAAAACATATGTTACTTAAATCATGTTCAGATCTGTTCTGTTAATTATTAATTTGATGGGCAATAAACTGGGATCCAATGCATCTTTGAGGGATAACGTGTCCAGTGGGACTGGCAAAGCTCACAATAGAATTGTTACTCTTTAAAGTGGTACAATATCCCCACACACACACACTTTTTTTCTTTTGCTGACATGTGAGACTAATATGCCTATTTCTTTGGAAGCCGCTTCTAAATAGAGAGACACACATTGCTTGGAGTAAAACTAATTGAAATTAATGGTCAGACTTCTGTTAGTTACATATGGAAAGTGGTCTCAGCAAGTAATTGCCACTCGTTGAGGAGTCTGCACTTGAGTTCCTCACTGTGCACCATGTCGCACAACTGTGCGTGATTTAAAAAGTCAATTTCTTAAAGAACAGCAGCTCACCAATAAGTTTGACGCTGTTTGACGCATGTCAGCACATACAGTATAAGGATTCTGCCCATGGGACTTACTTTCAAGTAAGCACTATACTTTCAAGACTGCACTATAGACAAAGTAAAGAAAGATAGACAAAGAATTAAGAATTAACTTTGACAACTCAGTGACAATTTATACTGCGTGGGAGTCACTTAATACTTTGCATCACTTGATGACTAATTCTAATCAGCCAGGTGTTAATTGGTGCCTCATAGCAATTTCAGTGATAATGATGCCAGCTCCAGTATGCTAATGCCAACTCAAAACAATATTAACTTTTATTCACTGGTGAATTCAGATGAATATAAAAATATTGTGTGGATAGGTATTGCCTGAATGTGTAAAACATATATTAAAGACTGACACAGGAGACCAAACATTCAGGAGGACACTGTGGTCCAGTTATGTATCTGGTTCTGATATTTATAGTAACAGAATCATAATATGAATTGACAATTTTCACTATTTATCTTTCCCTTGGTATCTCACATAATTCAGATGAAATAACAGGAAACTGCAGCAGATAAGATAACACTTGAGGAAATGGTTATATCTCATAGCCATTTGTGACACATGTAAACCATCCAGAAGATAGTCTAATAATCTTACAGAAGTTAAAAGAAGCCACAATATCCTATTAATTCAGGCTGCTTCTAATCAACAAGCAGAACTTTCCTGTATACTGTAGTTTAAGCCCTTATTTCTTTCAGACAAAAATTATTTCTACATCCAAATGCTGACCAGTCGCAATTGACTGGCACTTGATTTTTGATTTATGGTTGAAGTCATCTGATTGGACATTGACTCAGAGCTGATACCAGTAAATCTGAAGGAGATGTCCAGTTCACCATCTAGTCAGGTTAAATTGGACATTTTAGCCAGTAAGGCCTGGGGATGTGGGCAAAGCTCTTGCTTGCTACAAAGCCATCATCTCCTCTCTAGATCCTTGGCCACCATGGCCTATAAAATCAACTAAGAAATTTACCATGAAATGGGCTATGTACAAACATCATTAATGTGTCTCAATGGGAAGGTCATTTACTCCCACTCCATTTAAAGAAAACGACAGTAAGGCTCATTCCTAAAATACCAAATTTAGCAATGGTTGATTTTGGTTTAATCATAGACTGTCTGTTCCAAATGCTTTTTAATATCTATGAAGCTGTTGGCTGAAGTCATAGGGAGACTTGGAGTTAATTGTCATCAATATGATGATAATGCACAGCTCTGTGTCTCCTTTTCCTCATCTGCAGGGGATGCTGTACAGATCATTCAGTGCTTCCTAGTATCAATAACAGACTGGATGAAAGTGAAAAAGCTTAAACAGAATCCAGATAAGATGGAGATCCGACTTTTGGGGAGATTGTTGGGCCAGTTAGAGGGATATGTTCCTGGCCGCAGTGGGGTTGCGTTTCCCCTGCAGGGTCAGGTCCAGAACTTGGTGGCACTCTTGGACCCAGCACTCTCTATGGAAGCAATAGCTGAGGGTGCTGTTCATCAGCTTTGTCTGACTGCCCATGCCATGCCTTATCCAGGTGTGCTTCTACCTGAATAAGAAATGCTTAACAATATTGTTTCATGAATTGGTAATCTCTACAGTATACTGTGGTGCTCTCTATGTAGACTTGCCCTTGAGGTCAGTAAGAAACCGTGTGTGTGTTGTGTTGTTACAGTTGTGACTTTGTGACTCCATGTCCATGGGAGTTTTCTTGGCAAGAATACTAGAGTGGTTTGCCAGTTCCTACTCCAGGTGCCTACAGCACTTTTAGCAGGCCCAAAATGTAGCTGCTAGACTGATTATAGGTACCAGAAGATACGCTCCCCAGTTTTGGCACAACTTCACTGGCTCATTGTTAGTTTCCAAATTCAAGGTATTAGTGATGATCTATAAAGCCATTGATGATTTTGGACCTTGATACATGTTAGAACATGTCCCACTAAACAGTGGCCCATCTCACTTGCTCCTCACAGTCCTTGAGGCTAAAAATTGTGACACCCAAAGAGGCCAAAAGGATTAACATCAGAATCTATGCTTTCTTGGTCATGGCCCCTTCCCTCTGGAATAAGCTCCCTACAGAGGTTCATCAGGCACCATGTCCTCTCAGTTTTTAGGAAGTTAGTCAAAACTGAATTGTCTGTGAAGATTCTCAGTCATCCAGGTGAGTTTATCTGGAAGTTGAGTCATGGCTACTGGACTTCTTCTTTGAGAGATAAAAACGTTTCGCTGCTCACCCAAACAGCTTCATCGGTCTGAATACAGCTAGTGCGAGTCCTCCAGCTGTATTCAGACCGATGAAGCTGTTTGGATGAGCAGCGAAACGTTTCTATCTCTCAGAAAAGAAGTCCAGTAGCCATGACTCAACTTCCAGTCAAAACTGAATTATTTAAAGCTGATTTTTTTTCTAGTGTTTAAATTTCTGACCTGAGATTAATTTTTTTAAAAAAATTATTTCTATGTAAATACAGCTTTTATAGTTTTAGCTAGTTACAATTTTTTTATTGTATTTATTGTATATTGCTGTTTTTAACATACGGTTTGTAATTATGCTTTTGGTGGTCTGTGAATAGAGATCAGTATGGACCACTGAACTGGGCTCCCACTAAAGAGGTGGGGCTGGGAAGCAGTGAACATATGTTTGGCTGAAGGATGGGTCAGCACAAACCACCACTTGGGTGGTTCTTGCCCATCTCTAGATGTTAACTCCCTAGACAGTGTTCACACTAATGTGATAGTAAAAAAGTTGAAATCATAAAAAAAATAAAATGCATAGTAAATGGGACATAGATCCATATACATTTTAACCAGGATAATTTCCAGAGCCATGGCTCAGGGAAGGGATTTAAGTGACATGATGATGAGACCTTTCACACCCTTAATTGATTTTTTTGACCTTATGGAGAATTGAAAGAGTTATCTTGTATGCTGCAGGAACAATTTATATTTGAATTGCTGAGGCTGGTCTAGCAGACCTGTCTCCTCTTACTATCTCCTTATCTATAGAGGTTTCTAGAAATGTAGGACTTTTTGAACACTTTGATTCTAGATTAATTTCACAGACACCTCTGGGGCTACTCTAGATTTACTGTTTAGTAGTAAATGATTGGCATATTCAAGACTTCATCAGTCCCGAATGAGCATCCTTCAAATGGTGATGACCCATTTCTGACCCACAATGGATATTTCTGACCCACAGGGCTTCCCAAATGGAGTCCATACACTGGCAGATCTATGAGGTATCTGCAGTTCACATGGCAACTGCACTGTACTCCCTAATACTTCATTGCTTATTGGGGGAGAGAGTCCAGATGCATACAGAAAATGTAAAGGATCGAGAGTATACATGTATGAACACATATATGCACTTGTGACTCCCTCAGACTGATGAAGCTATTTGGATGAGCAGTGAGCCGTTTCAGTCTCTCAAGAAAAGAAGTCCAGTTGCCATGACTCAACTTCCAGATGCACTTGTGATGTCAAATCCATATAAATTTAAACCATGATGGCTGAACTGTACAACATGTAGCCCATGTCTAATTTTCCCCCATAAATATGATCAATATCCAGTCTTGCTTGTTTATTTTTATGACCTTTATATGTTGAGATACTGCAAGACTAAACAGTAATTCATCCAAACAGTAGAAAGCATTTTAACAAACTAATTCAATTTAACTGTATTAACTAGATTTATAGACCAGCGCATCTACCTACCAGGTGTGTTGGAACAACAGATTGCCTCACTGATATGCCATGGTTATTTCCCACCTTGTCCAGGGTCAATAAAATATGTAGTGTAACTCGTTTGCAGGTCCTGGTTTGGAAAAAGTCTGTTCACTCCACCAGCATCTACTTGTCTTGATGATGTCATAATGAAACTAAAGACAAGCGAGACTTGCATTGTTTGTCCGTTTTTTGTCCATAAAAGGTAAGCAGCTCCAGTTGTAAACTTTTCTACAGTGAGGAAAACCTATCATGAGTCAGGACTTAGGAGTAATTAAGCAGAAATCAGTGAAGAGGTCTGAACCGTTACATTATGCTGGTATAGAATACAATATAAGCAGTAAGATAGCAGAATGATGTCCTATTAACTACATGTAAGACCTTGGCTGAAAGAATTGACCTGGCTTTTAATATGGGAGCAGACCGTGTTTAAAGTCTTAATGTTATTTAATTATTTATTGATATTCTGCCTTTCTCCTTGAAAGGACCCAAGGCGACCTACATCATAAAACAGCATTTAAAAGTTAAAAATTAGATACAAATATTAAAAAAGAATTAAACAAGTGTTATGTAAAAATAGCAATAAGATCAATACTGAAACAAATATTAAAACTGAGCACAACAATCCCTTTAAAACCCCTCTCAAGCCACCAGACATTAAGGAAAAGACTGCCTGAAGAGAAAGGTCTTTGCCCTCCTGCGGAAGGACAGCAGAGATGGGGGCCAGCTAGCTTCCCGTGGGAGGGAATTCCAAAGGAGCAGAAAGAGAGAAGGCCCTCTCCCAAGTAGTGGGACTGAAGGAAAGTGGTTGCTGCCATGGCAGCAACACCTTTCACATTCCCTGAGTCTCCTTTCTTTTCCTGCTGCGGCGATGGCAGCACCGTAAAGACAGCCAGGATGCCCGTGACTTATAGAGGAGGATGGGAAGGGGGGGAAGGTGATGAATCAAAACCAGGGAGGGGTACACTTGGGGGGTGTTGAGGACAGGAGACAAGAAGAGAAGGTTGTTTCCACACCCATAAAAACATCTATCTATCTATCTATCTATCTATCTATCTATCTATCTATCTATC
>JAHTLZ010003542.1:39405301-39432993 GCA_023846285.1 Phrynocephalus versicolor
TATCTATCTATCTATCTATCTATCTATCTATCTATCTATCTATCTATTAAACTCAAAGTAGGTATAGACCCCCCCCCCAAACTGTAGGTGGTAGAGGCAGGTTTACACACACACACCAATATATTGTTATATTCATTGATATTAATGTATTAGGATAGAATTATATTCTGAAAAAAACATTTTAATCTGTAGTCTTTATTTCATTAAAAATCAGACTATTATAACCCCCCCCCCCACAAAAAAAGGTTGGGAAACAGTAGTAAAAGCTTGAGCTGTTTTGTTTGTTTGTTTACATTGTCAAATGGGATCACAGCACACACTCTCCTTTGCTGGGCACGTTCATTTTAACATCTAAATAGCGTGCAAAGAGTTCCTGATTCTGTGGGAAAGTTCCTGTACCCTTGGGGTTTTTACATCATTTTCCGATTTCTTCCGTATCAAAGAGAACTGCTGGCAGTGCCCATCAGGACCATTTGCACTCCCCAGTTTGGCTTTCCATTGACTTTTTAACTAGTAAGACAATTAATTCAACTTCTTTTGGGTTAGATCAGAGCCTAAGATGTTGCCTCCCCGTCCCCCACTGTACTAAATAAAAAAGAAGGTGACTGCATGGCATGCCAAGCCAAGGAAATGGAAGGATCAAATGGGCATCAAGAAGACCACTTCGTTTACATGCAGAGAAAGGCTGAAAGCTGATATACCCTGCCCCCTTCCTTTTACACTAGGTCTGCAATCTCCGTGGATCTTGTTTTGCTAGCCTGCTTTGAAGAACAATATATATTCCTGCATAGATCCGGGGGAGGGGGAGGTTGGACTTGATGGCCTTATCGGCCCCTTCCTGCTTCATTGTTCTATGAGTCTATGAACAACGGCATAACATCTAGTCAGATTTATGTGATTTGAGGGGATCCATGCTTCCTCCTCAGTCTCCCTCAGTCTTCCTCTCACAAAGGGTCCTTGAGGATTCAGACACTCGTGCCATAATAATCTACTAGAGATTATTATAATTTAATAATCTTCTGTCCTTCCAAGAATGGCATTTTAATCCAATTTTCATAGGTACTGAAAGAACTACCTGGCCTACTTTATTCTTGCTCCTCAGGAGCAATGGTCTCAATAAATAAAAGAAATCAAATTTGAAAAGTCTGAGGTATTTGGAGGTACTACCATTATGCTGTGTTTTTATTGTTTGACAGTGGTGCCCCCACTTCTCTAGGGCAAGGCTTGTGGCCCTTTAGGTGGGATTGTCCATCAATCATCCTGACTAATTGTCCATGCTAAGACAGAGGTGTATTTTCTACACTTCTGCCTTGTGGCCCATCGTATTGCCACTCCAATGCCAGTTCACCAAATAAATCTGAATTTGCAGGGTGTTTTGACTGAAATGAGACGTTTCACACTGCATCTCTTTGTTTAGAGCTTCCACTTGAATTCTGTGCATTTCTGCTTCATATCATAAAGCTGTGCTCCTCACATGACAAGCCTCTTGATTCTCAACAGAGAATCTTTTGTTGCTATAGCTAATAGGATGGGAAATCCTTCCCTCACTATTTATGAAACTCATAGATAGGTGACATGTTGGGAGAGGGAAGTCCAGATTCTCTTCAAGCAAAGAGCCCTGCCATAATATAGGGCTTATGTTGTGTGTTGTATGGCATTTTCAGAAAGCCATGGCAAAAACACCTTAATGTAGGCTATTGACCAAGAATGATTGCTGTTGAGAGAGCAGGCCTTATGAGAAGGGATGTAATGTTTGTCTCAGCATCTCCCACAAATCACCAAGCCCTAGTTCAGTGATGGCAAACCTTTTACAGACTGAGTGCCCAAACTGTGATTCAAAACCCACAAATGTTTTGCTAAGTGCTAATACAACAATTTAAGCTGAATATAAGTGGCTGTGAAGGGACGATGTCGGGTGCCCACAAAAAGGGCTCCGAGTGCCACCCTTGGCACCCGTGCCATAGGTTCACCAACACTGCCCTAGTTTATTAGATAAGAGAGTAAATTTCCACACCAATTTAAATTATCTCGCTCAGTATACAGTCATATGTCCCAGCTGTCTGTGGGATGGTGGGTGGAGACACTTGGGTAAGTGTGTGCTTTTCAAACTACTGTCTATATCTAATGAAAATAAGAAATGTTTTGGGTACTTTTATGAACATACAGTGGTACCTCTGATAACAAATTTAATTGGTTCTCAGAGGCAATTTGTTATCCGAAAAAATTGTTATCCAAAACATGCTTTCCCGTTGAAATGAATGGGAAACCAATTAATCAGTTCCAGACGTCCGGAAAAAGGCAAAAAGCTGGGGGAGGGGGGGTCCAGACCTCTTTATAAAATGCACTTTAAAGGCTTGCAGTGTTGGAACACCCTTCAGAACATCCCTCTGCAGTGCAATGCAAACATGGACAAGAGAAACCAGCAGGACTACCCCAGCCTGTTCCCACCCAAAGTACAATGGGAAAAATGCAAACAAACAAACATAAGCAGGAAGAAAAATCCAGCCCATTTTTGCCTGCAGAGCAATGAAAAAAACTGCAAACATGGATAAATGAAACTAGCACTACTACCTCAGCCTCTTCCAGCCAAAAATGCAAAGAAAACCAGTGAAAAAATTAATAAACGCTAGCTCCCTATCTTACCGAGTTCAAAAGGTCCAAATCCCTTAGCAAAACATGTCCAGAATGGCTCCAAAACACCTTGAAAAAATGCTCTAACTCTTTCCACCCCTCCACAATCCTGCAGTGCATGCAGGGTACACATATTTTGCAAGGCATTATGAAACATTCGCTATCCGAGGCAGCCCTATACCTGGACATTTCCATTTGTTATCTGAGGCATTTTTTATCCGACGTATTACTGTAGTCCATTCTGTGGTGGGAAAACTGACCTATTGCTTTTTGCCACTGCTAGGATTTTGCTAGGTGGCCCTTCAGATACAGGCCTTTTGTATGACCTTGGAGAGCTGATAAAAATAGAATGGTCTAGCCACATGAAAATCACCCACCAGAGGTTCTGGAGAAGATGAACGGCACTTGAACAACACTAAATCTGTGAAATCAATCCATTAAAAAAACAGTCCTGGTGCCAGTCAGCTTCTCTCACCTCCTTGCTACAAGAAAGTAAAAGGAATGCCTTGACAGTTTATCCTACAAGCAGGCTAATAGATGGAACTCCTCGCAACATTTACCACCATGGGGAGAGGTGAAAAGAAGTTCCATGGTTTAAGAAGGCATCTTCCTTTTCCCTAAGCCCCAGTCCTATTATAGTGCAATCACTTTGAACACTTGATAGTGTGGGCTGAGTTTTGTGATGTGAGACCTAATGAAGCAACACAGCTGGCTCCCAGCAGGATTCAGGAAAGTTAAGGAGGAGACGCAAAATGTATGTGCAGGAGAGAAAGCACCTTCCTATTGCCCTAATTTTTTGCAGTTGTCTGAGGGCAGTTGGTCAGAATACTACAGGACCAGGCAGCCTTACTGTGAGGCATCGGGTATCGGTTGTTACGAAAGGGCAGCCAGTTGTTAATCTACATAATGTATTGGTTTTTTTATACTGCCAGGAGAGGTGCCTGTGAAGCAAAATAATTGACTGACCTAGATTATTGAACACCTTGACTTGAGAGGGACACAATTTCCTCCTTTACCTCAGGCCTCAAGCCCATCTTGGCTTCTTCCAGTTCTTCCCAATTAACCCATCCTGACTACTGCTAGCTCTTCCCACATATCTAGTTGGTAAATGCTCCCAGGTTTTAGAGCTCCCTTTTGAGAGAGGCTGTGCCAGTGGTGGCAAACGTTTGGCACTCCAGATGTTTTGGAACAGAAATTCCCAGAATTCCAAGCCTGTATTGCCAATGACAAAGGACTGTGGGAGTTGTGGTCCAAAACATCAGGAGTGTCAAAGGTTCGCCAACACTGGGCTAGGCTGACCCTGCAATGTTGTCTTTCTGCTGGCAGGCAAAGGGCTTTTTACTCAAGGTGGCCTTTGACATTCAACTTTGCTTGTTGTGGACGAATCTTTCAACTTTGTGACTGCTCTATTTTCTTGTATTCATATGTGTTATTAATTTTATTCAAATTTTTATTGTATGTTTAATTTTATGTGTAAAATTTAATTGTAGGCTGCCTTGAATCCCATTCACAAGAGAAAAGAGGGATAGAAATGAAGTGAACTTAAACTATTTGGAAAGTAAAATATTTATACAGGTTTTTAAAAGATGGAACCACCCTGATGCACAAAGTGGCAGAATCCAGCTTTAACTGGAGATAAATTGAAATAAGAATACTAGGTTAATTATTCAAATAAAACAAATACTGTATTTTTAAGGGACAACTTTTCAGATGATTGTGGGACACAAGTTCAGATATCATAAGGGTACAACATGAAGCTTTAGATCTGACCAGTGGTCCATGTAATTCAGGGCTGGTCAGCATACATCAATTTAGATACTATCTCCAGATAGTTCTAATTAGACCAGCTAGAAGGATGATAGTAGCAGTTGACCACCATCCAGGGGACAACCTATAAGTCATCCCATCATCCTGTTTCCTACCTTGTTCAACCTGAAGCCTCATATGTGGGTCATGGAGGTTGTCCTCTGTTGGGATGCTCCAGCCATCGGTGTTTGGGACATAGAAGTGAAACTGTGGGGGTGGAGGAGACATATAGTTGCAATGACTGATAACCACTGACAGACTTCTTCTGGATTAATTTCTTTGCCTAAGGTTACATAGGGCGCTTTTACATGACCCCTAAAATCCGACACAAAGGGCTCCCAGATGTGGAGCTTAAAATTGTTTTCCCACCAGCTCTGGACTTTAAAGAAAATTAAGTGCGACCACGCCCACCTAAGTGCGTCCCAGCGCATTTTAAAAGTACCTGGTCTCCGAGGGTGAAAAATTTCTGATGCGGATGTAAAGCAGTGAGTGCCGGGCTCTCCTCGCCTTGTGTTTGTTTTTTTGTCCCCACTGCCCCTTTAAGGGACAGGAATCACGACGATGACGGGGCTCGGGGCGGCTTCCACTGGCAGACGAGGTGAGCCTGCATTCTTTTCTCCCTTTTTTTCTCCCTCCCCTCATGCAGACAGGAGCAAGGAAGTGCGGAGGGGGTGGGAACGCAGGAACAGTGACAAACCCCTAAGATCTCTGGTCCGAATTTAAGTGGCCAGCGGATCTTAGGGGTCGTGTAAAAGCGCCCATAGATACTGGTCAAAATATCAGTTCTGTAAGGCACAGGTAGATTGAGAGGTATCCATTAATGGGTGTGAGCATGAGACCTAAGAAGCCATATACCCAATCTCCCAGCCAAGTAAGTACTAATATATGCATGTCATTATTACTAGTCTACAGCCAAGAGCAGTAGCAGTCACCAGGGAAACACCATGAATGTTAACTACTACCTCCAATTCCTGTATCATTATTTTCTAACAAGGGTTGAAAAGATAACTGGACTGTTCAGCTGTAAAACGGCTTCTGTCAGGTAAGGCCTTATAAGTCATGCAAAGTGGGGCGTGCATCGTCTCCATTTCAAGAGATCTTGCCCAGAAAGACCTCCTGGGGAATTGTAGCTGAAGGGAAGAAGCAAGTCTGCTTTACTCCATCCTCAGCAGCTCTTCTCAAAAGCCACTAGTATCCAATGTTTTTCCAGATTATTACCACCAGGATTGGGCTGTTCACTTGGGATCATTTCAGGTTGCTCTCCCTCACTTTTCCTGGATGGTCTTTCGACACACTTGCATCCACCTAACCGCACCCTTGAGAGCACCCGGAGTGACGCTCACAGTTTAGAAGCGTTCGTGCTACTTCTACCCTGAGCACCACAGGAACGATCACAGTTGGGCATCCTGGGGTTTCCACCATACATTCAGTCCCCCCCCCACACCTTCTTGGGTCTTTCAGTGGATGCCAGAGAGACAGCCAAAGCAAACACAAGTCATGGGGAGAAGCCAGCAAAAACAAAACAAAAGGCATATTCTCTTATCAGCTGCTTCCGGTTGCCAGAGAAATTAGCAATTGCTTTAAGCTTAGGGAAAGGGGGGGAGACATTACACAGAGAAGGGAAATGTGCTAGATTTACCAATAATGCATAAGCTTTGGGTGTGCTCTGGGAACCTTGTTTTTGTCACTACAGTATGGCCACATTTTTGCCCTGCTGTGCCCCTTCTGCTACAATGTATAGAGAAAATTCATAATTAATTTAAAGGACAGAGCTTTAAAATGCAAACCTACGCAGAGGCAATCTGTCATCTCTCACTAAAGGAATGCATCCAATCACACCTCTCTCATCACCCTATCTCAAAATATTTTGCTACCTTATGGCCAAGATGCCCCGGCACCCATCATTCTGTGTACAAAAGCCAACTAGAGTGGAAACAGAATCTTCCTTCAGGACTACCAAAAGAGAGCCATGTCCACTGTGGAATAGCCAATGGGGCACAAGGCAGGTGGCATCATTTGTACAATTTTCCTCCTCGTGGGCCTTCCAGGATCTGCTGTCTGAGGCAGCTGTGCCCTTCTGGCTGGTGATAAGGTTGCCCTCATTTCATAATACACATGTTTGCTGAGGTATTTCTCAAATCCACCCCCATGATAGCTTCCAGTCTGAGAGGGTACACCTCAACCTGGTTCTCGCCACCAGTTGCCTCTAGTTGACACTGTCCATTTCAGATAGGCATCTGTAACATCTGTAACATATTTAATTTTTATTATTATTTATTTTCATTTCTATATTGCCCCATTAGCGTTGCCACTCTCTGGGTGGTTCACAATTTACAATAAAATACTACACTAAAACACCATACACAAAAACACCTGTTGCTAGCTAAAACCACATTTAGGTAAAAATACACAAATTAAAACCTATTTGAATATCTCAAGACCAGCTTCACTCTAGTAGAAGGCAGCTTTATATAATTCATTCTTCATTACAAACAGACAGGGATGGTGCCTGGTGAACCTCTGTAGGAAGTTTGTCCCACAGGGAAGGGCCCATGGCTGAGAAAGTTCAGTTCTCCCGTCACTTTCTTTGGCCTGCTAGGACATTACAATTCTTAACTGCAAGGACTGGGTTGGGGGAGGGCTGCTATTTTGGACTGATAGTTTCTATTTATATACTGCCCCTTTCAGGATGTTGCACGTGGTTCTTTATCACCATTATCACTCTTACGGTATATCCACTGCTATCCTGTGAGGTCAATTAGGCTGAGCTACAGTGACTGGGTCCATTTCACCCTATGAGCATAATAGGGATTTGAACTTGGCTGCCTGTGGTCTGCCTCTGACATTATAAGCTGCACAAAGGCAAAAGGAAGATGCCCTCTATGAAGAGGTTTGAGAATATCTGTACTCTTTTCACCAAGGTTACGGTGGGATAGTGGTCAGATAAGATAGATATATGTATTATTCTGCAAGGAAGGCAGAGATATGTATGCGTCCCTCGGGTCAGGACACGTAAGGATCCTGTTTCATCTCCAGGCAACTGAACTCATGAGGGTAGGGTCTGAACAGATTCACAAAGCAGTGTGAACTAGAAAATCTGTACAGTACTTTAAAATCCTCCACTGAAATACTGAATGCAGTATCTCTCTAAACAGTAGCACAAAACCTGTCAGGAGACATTCATCAGGCCAAATTACATGTTCCATATAATCCCATGCAACCTTTTGTGGAAGGAAGAAAGCTGCTTTCCAAGGAATGATTGGGAGCTTCAGGTTACTTACGCTGTTCTAATTAGACATCCTGGTTAGCTAATAAAAATATTAGAAGAATTCTGATGAAGCAGATTAAAGGAATATTTAGTCCAGCATTCTGTTCACACTAGAGTTAGGGATGAACTGTCAAATGGTTCCTCAAGGTGGACAAATCACAAACCACGAATCCTCCCATGAACTGATGGACTGATGAATTCGTTTGTTGGTTTGTGGATTAAAAATAAATAAATATGCCACCACAGTCTGCTCCTTGCCTTCTTCCCATCAATCCCATTGCCTCCTTACTTTTGCCACTGCCACCACTGCTGCCTCTGTCTCTGCTGGTGGCCTCCACTGCTGCGTCCACCACCATCTTTTCAAAGATGTGGCTGCATTTTCCCTTTGCCCCAAGGGAAGCAGCCACCACCATCTTTGCAAAGGGCACCGTAGTGTCCCTTAGGCCCTAATGGAAATTGGGCCACCTTTGATAAAGATGGTGGTGGTAGCGGCACCAGGCAGAGGCCACTGCAGCAGACCAGGCACTAGTGGTAGTGGTGGCAAATATACAGAGTTGATGGGGACAATAGGAAGGGGGCAAGGGGCAGACAGCGAAGCCCATAGGCAGAGAGGGGAAGTTAGCTGAATCTACTGAATAGGTTATAAACTGCAGAGCCTAGAAAATTAATTTTTCAAACTACTGTACTTAGTTACCATTATAGTTCCAACAGCTGGAAGGTAGTTATAGTTACAGTTTTAAAAGTACTTATTTTTCCCTAATGGTCTAAAAATAACCATCAACATTACTTTTTAAATGCCTGTATACAAAAAAACCTCTTTCCTTAGTACAAAACACACTCTTCTCTTGTCCACCTCGTTATTCCATAGTACAAACCAGTGTGAGCAATGTGTGATATCCTCAGAGATGGGGGCTCATGACTCAAAACCCACAGTTGAACCCAACTTAAGTTGCAATGGTGACTCAGCTTAGACTCAACTCACAACTCAGCCCATTTTTGAAGTCATGTTTTTGACTCCCTATTATTTTAATGGGGACCTTCGGTGACCTTAAAATAATAGGGACTCAAAAACATAAGTCCAAGACTTTTTAAAAAAGGACCCAGCTGTCACTGTCCCAACGCCCTGCTGCTACCATAACCACCATGACTTCCCTAATCTTAGACAAGGCAGCCATCTTCCTTAGATTTTGAGGATGGGAAATAATTTCAAATAATTTGTTACTTGTAACTAGTTATTTCCAAGCTCTGACAAAATCAGGAACACTGATAACCTTATGACGTTATGGAGCTTACCCTCACAAAGAATTTCAAATATGTGCTTAAAATGGCAGGTACATATGTAGTCTGGTTGGTAGGATTGAACTCCTGGGTCAATGGATTGTATATTTCAGCAGAAGAGTTAGAGAAGAAAATGAGCTATTGTATATCTTCATGTTCAGTATCTGATCCTGGTGGGTCCTATTTATTTCTGTTTCCCTTACAGTTGAAATGTTATATAGAACCCCAAAAATATATGATCTGGAGTCCATTCTTCTTAGCTGTAATACAAATAATATAACTGTGGTTGGATACTCTGGTAGTAAATATTGACATTGAAAACACTGTATTTATAACTTACTAGATTATCTGTTATAAAATGTGAGACAATGTTATTTTTTAATTGTCAAGGTGGATAAATGCACCGTTTAAATATCAGTAAGTCGATCAATGACATCATGAGAAATACAGCAATGAGAGAAGGAAATGAAGTCCTCTCTACAAAAAGGAGAAGGACAAGGGTGAATAATAAGTTTATTGGACCATAAAAATAATTTTAAAAACAAGAACTTTCAAGTCCATCAGGACTCTTTCTCAAGGTGGACACTACAGAGCTTGAGAGGGTGGTGGGGAAATAGAGAAATCAAAAATTTGTCCTGAATGGAATCTGAGTTAATGTCATGTCCTAGGATGGAATCTGACATCTTAGTGGGGCAATGACGGATCAATTGTCATTCCATATCTCTGTAGACAAAGCACTGAGCCGAAAGCAGGGGCAAACATTGACTTATAATATCAGAGGAGTAGGAGTTGTGTTTATTTGATACATTAAACTAAAATATGTTGATTGCAAACATATAGTATAAAGAATATTGCCAAGCAGTTAAAGGAAAATGGAGTCCTCAGGTGGAAATGTCCTTTCTCAGTGAATGTAGATTTCCCTGTTCTAGTTGCAAGTTATGCCTTAAATGGCTGCTCTGGGTATTTTCTTTAATAAAACAGTCTGTAATCTATCATCCACAATCCAGACAAATAGGAGCTTTATGTTAAATCACAAAGTGATGGAGACTGCATGAGGTGATTGGTGTCATTTAAAAAAAATAGGGACAGGTTACCTCAAATTGGTTCAACAAGTTGACAGCTCCGCTTTGGGGCATTATTTTAATCTGATATTGCAGGTTGTGGCTAAACCATGCTGGGCACACAGGTCCCACAACCTTATTCTGTGCAGCTGGAACGCTGAAGTCCTGGGTTCTTTAGATGACAACAGTGAGCACAAAATAATTTGCTCACCCATTTTACCAACAATTCAAATAAAAAATCCCACAGCGACTAAGGAAATGGACCTGCCCAGGAAACTTTCTGTAATATAGAAAACAAATGTCTCCTTTCCCTCTACAATGCAAGCAGAATCTGGTTTCTCAGACAACACTCTTTCCCCCTCCTTAAACTGCAAGTTTAAAGTCTAGTTTAAAACAATTACTGTCATTCACATAAGGCATTTTATTTCCAGTTTAATGCTATGCGGCTGTAGAGATTGAGAATTCATGTCTTTGAGGCACAGGGTAAATGACTACAAATAAAACACCACTTTGTGCTGCCCTTTGAAGACATGCATTTATTTTCACAGAAGCATAATGTCTTGTTACCTTCCCTAGAATGCCTTTCTTTTAAAAAGAATGGTGTAAAACCCACTACCAGTTTGAGCTAAATACTGTTCTCTGGACCTCTGTCAACTGGTCACCTTAATTAGAATTACACATTTTGATGGATACTTATGTATGTACCTCATGTAGCTTATACCTGTTTGGAGCCATACCAATCATTTGAGTTTGATACATAGACTGTCTTAGTGCAAACACACTACTTGAGCAAAATTCCACAGATCTGCTAAAACTAGATTCAGAGCACTGGGTATTGCTGTTTTAAATAAACATTTTTCTATTAAAAATAAAACATTATCTTCCTAAAAAATCTGACCCCCAGATCTGCCTAGACATTTCAAAACCCACTCACAGAAATAAAGGCAACAAGGCCTGGATTAGCAAAAACAGACAGTAGAGATAGCCCATAATCAGAGATGAAATCATGTTAATGTTGCAAAGAGGTAACTGAGACATTATTTTAAGTTTTGTGAAATCAGATCGCAAAGGGACTAAGTCCTGAAAATGGTCACCAAACCAAAAGCTAACACCCCCCCCCCCACCTAATCTACATACTGTAATTCTGCAAGTGAAAGATTCTCATGCTGTGACACTCAGATGCTTTTGTTAATTAAGGATTTTCCACTTTTAAGCATGGGATACTCCTAGTGTCTGGTTTTTTGGGTGGTGGTGGTGGCATAAATCCTATAGAACAGAGTGCTTAGAGTATTATAGCCATCTTGTGCTGTTATTACTGGGCACTTTGGGCAGTAAAGAGGGCTTACAGTCTGAACCCTAGATCAGAATTAAATCCCATTCTAGTTCCTGAGGGCTGCTTCAAATCCGTTCCTGTGGGCTGCTTCAAACAATTAATTGGATCTATTTGGCATATCTCTCTCAGCTGTCAACAGCAATTCTAAGTTTGGCTAGATGGGGCAGTGGAAATGAGAATGACTAAAATGATTACAGGGCTGGGGCACCTCCCTTATGAGGAAAGGCTAAAACAGTGGGGGCTCTTTAGTCTGGGAAAAGGGCGCCCGAGGGGGAATATGATTGAAACGTACAAAATAATGCAGGACATGAGTAGAGTGGACAGAGGGACTCTCTCCTCCCTCTCACAAAATACAGAGGTACCTCTGATA
This sequence comes from Phrynocephalus versicolor, assembly GCA_023846285.1. Classification (NCBI taxonomy): domain Eukaryota; kingdom Metazoa; phylum Chordata; class Lepidosauria; order Squamata; family Agamidae; genus Phrynocephalus; species Phrynocephalus versicolor. The sequence goes on from JAHTLZ010003542.1 coordinate 39,417,049, forward strand.
ATGAATTTAATTGGTTCCCCAAGGCAATGCGTTATCAGAAAAAAAATGCTATCCGAAACACAGTTTCCCATTGAAATGAATGGAAAACCGTTTAATCTGTTCCAGAGGTCCGGAAAAAGGCAAAAAAGCCTTTTTGAGACCTCTTTACAAAGTGCATTCCTCTCTCTCCTCGCCCACCCCTGCCACAGCTTCCTCCTCCCCCTATGCCCCCAGCCCCCACCTCTCCTGCCTCACCACCGCCACTGTCACTGGGCACCCTGGCAGTGGTCAAAGCCGGGTGCCAGCTCCCCCATCCCCTCCTGGCCCCAACCTCCGTGCCCCACCGCTGCTGGGCATCCGGGCAGCAGTGAAATGTGCGCGGCTTTGCCGCTTCCTCCCCCCCATCCCCCGTGGCCCCAACCACCCTGCCTCGCAGCCGCTGCGCACCCGGGTGGCAGGCAAACCTGCACGGCTTCGACGCTTCGTACCCCCAACCCCACCCCGGATCCCACCTCTGCCATCTCTGCCGCCACTGGGAACCAGGAGCCGGTGAGAGTCAGGAACAATGTCGAGGATTGTTTGTACCTCATGTAGCTTATACCTGTTTATTTGTTAGTTTCTAGTTGGTTATTTGTTCTTGTTACTTTGTTGTGAACCGGAGTTCCTTCGGGAAGACAGGCGGTATACAAGCTTTATAAATAAATAAATAAATAAATAAATAGAGGAAGCACAGGCTGGGGGAAAGCTCTACTGGAATGCTGGGCTGAGGGGGTAGCTTCAGGCAGTCAGGGAAAGCACCCCTGGCCGGGACTGTGGCCTGTTGGGGGGGGCTAGAAAATGTCTGTTTGTTATCTAAAAAAAATTGTTATCAGGGGCATTCGTTATCTGAGGTATTACTGTACCAGAACTAGGGGACATCCACTCAAATTGAGGGTTGGGAGAGTGAGAACAGACAAAAGAAAATATTTTTTTACCCAGCATGTTGTTAGTCTGTGGAACATCCTGCCACAGGATGTGGTGATGGCATCTGTGCCTTTCTCCACTGAGTCTTTCACTCTTCATAAGCAAAATGGTGGAAACAGAAGCCCTTGTGAGGCAGCAGCCTTAGGAGTAAATGGTGGGCAGCCACAGGAGAACCTGGGCCACAGCTAGTCAGCCATTCTGTAAAATTAAATTCAGATTTAAATAGCTACAAAGAGAGAGAATGCAAGTAATTGGATAACCTACCTTTTAAGACAATGGCTGCCAAAAACTAATTTTATCATACAGAAGGTTGCTACTTAACAGGCTGTAACGAAAGGGTGCTTGAAACAAAACTGGAATAGTGACAAAATGAAAGTTATTACATCTGAGCTACAGAAATTCCAGCTCTTAATACATAGAAATCAGAGGGTGGGGAGCGAGGAGATAATCTCCATTTAAGAATATTAAAATAACTGGTGCATGAAATAGCAGGCCCACTAGCTAAGATTTCTCATAAATCAATTAACTTTGGAGGAATACCTGGTAATAATGGGAGAAACAGCTGCTACTGCACTTTAGACCCGGGAAAGGGGAAAATAGCAAGGAACCAGGGCTTAGCTGAAGATCAGTTAGCTTCAGAGCTAGAGAAGGCCCCAGAACACATATTTTCAGCTGGACTTATGTTTTGTAAGAGAAATATATTATTCTGCAGCCCTGAGAGTAATTTTGGGCTGAATAACAGGAAGAAAAATGTAAGCAAAACACAACATAGAGTGGGGGAAATCTGCCAAGTGCATTCTTAAATATACAAACCCATTGTGTTTCCAGAAGCTCAGCTATGTCATGCTGTTTGTTTTGGGCTTAACGTTTATACAAGATCAACTCAGACAAAAGCCTTCTCCTGGAGCAATTTTAGAACCTAGATTATTTAGTGTACCAAGCAAAATTGTTATGGTGGTAGACCAGGGCGATGCAAAGCAGAGGATTCATTGCAATCTGAAGGAGCTGGATGTTAAACTTGGCACTTTTGTTGTAACTTTGTAGAATTTTTGCACAATGTATCCAACACGGAGCCAATTTGGGATGCTTTTATGGATGCCAGGTACGAGATAGTTTTTGGCACTGTAAAAGGGCCCAAAGAAACAACCCCTCTCCTCATCATATGAATGAGAAATGGAAAGGCAATGCATGTCTCCCTTTTTATTATCAGTGGATTCCAACTACATAGTTTCACATGGATGCCTTGAGCTTTCATATTTATTCATCAGTGACGTGCCACCAAGTTGATTCCAATTTTTTGTGACACTTCCTTCAATTTTCTAGGTATAGAGAATGGTACCTTTTCTCCATCTCTAATCCCCACTTGCGTCTGAATGCACACAATGTCCATCACACTACATCCACACCTCTGGAACTAATTAACATAAAATATGCTTTGCATCAATTCGGTTCTTATCACTTCATATTTTAGGCAACATCACAGTTGCTTGTAGCCAAGGTCATATTTCAAGGGCCTAGGTTTATCTTACAAAGGAAATACTGCATGTTTCCAACAGATCGGTGCATGTTCAACACATTTTCAGCAAAATGAAATTCCCTGTTTATATGTGTGTGTGTGTGTGTGTGTGTATGGCTCTGTAGGTCTCAGTATGGTTTTTGGCATATTTGAAAAACTAGAATGATGTGTTTGTACTAGTAGACTATAAAAATCAGTAGCTAGAATTCCTATTAAAATAATGGCAAGAAGTCTACTGGCAATTGAGTAAGGTTTGTATAACTTTTTGTAGCTAATGGTAGTTACCTGATGAGTCACACAATTAAGTGCATGACCACCAACAGATGACCAAGATGCACTGATCGATTAATCACAGTTAGTGCAGTAAATTACACAAATCTTAAACAATCAGTAATAAGATTCTGGCCAAGAAATAGATTTCAGAATTGGGGGGAGTACCAGGTTTGCCCCCTACCACGGAAACCATGATGGACACTATCGTTTCATTTGGAATACTAATTTGCAGTATAATATTAATTTGAAAAATAATATTCAGGTGTGAATGTGTCACTAACACATCATTGATTTAGCAAAACATAAGTACAAATATAGTAAATAAGTCACACTGCATTAAATATTGCTCACCCAATATTTTTCCAGCAGAGATTTCTCCCTTGTTCACAAAACCCAGGTGGCTATGTATCTTGGGAAATATTCTCGTAAACATGATAAAAAAATCTGTTTGTATAAACTTCATGTCAAACATTGTGATGCAAATGATTATCTTTCCAGTGGACAAGCAGTGTTCTTGAGTAGCTCTATGATCAGAGATAAGGATAAGAAAGCTAAGTTAGATGCATTGTCAAGTCTCCTTCTCCTTGGAGTAACTTCTCTAACACCATAATTGGACAACACAGTATATTATGAATACTGACTTCCTGTTTTTATATTCTCTATATTTCCCCATTTAAATCCCTTGTGGGTTTTTTTGCTATATTTTCTTTTCAAAAGCTACAATTGACACAGCCAATAGAATTCAAGTGTGAATCCATTTTCAGGCCTTCTTTTGAGCAATGGTGACAGTAACTCTTTTCCATCTCTTTTGTTTTCCATGCAGTACAACAGAACCATTTCAAATAGTGGTAGTAAGACCTTGCTTATTGCAGACATTGCAGCCCAGATGGGAGCTCTCTTAAAAGACTTTTTACAAGCCACATTGGGAAGGCAATGGTCTTGAAAGACAGCTAGCAAATGGATGAACGAAGCCATAAATGTCTGAATAAAATCCTGAATAAGACAAAGGTCTTTTCGTTTTAGAGCATGCTGTATCTCCACACCCAGGTGGAATCTCCAGCAAGCTTACAAGCAGGGAAGGACCGTGATATCCTTACTAGAGATGGGCACGAAACGAAAAAATTTTTGTTTCCGTGTTCATTTTTTTGTTTCGTTACGTAACGAAATGACAAACGAATTATGTCTCTAAAATGAAATGAAACGAACAGAAACACCGGAAATTTCGTCGTGCGTTTCGTTTCCGTTACTGCAATATTAGTGCATTGCTTAAAATCCTAAAAAAATCACAAAAATTGAAATAAATGGTAATGAAATGGTAACAAAACAAACGAAAATGAAAATGAATTTTTTGTAAAAATTCACGAAAAACAGAAACGAACTGAAACGGACCCTACAAACGACAAACGACAAACGAAATGCCATTTTTTTTATTCGTGCCCATCTCTAATCCTTACCCTGCTGTTTGTTCTAGCATAGGGATCCTCAAAGTTTTCAAACATCGGGCTGGTCCACCCTCCCAGCACCACTGGGGGTCAGACCACAGTAAAAAAAAAAAAAAAGGCCAACATGGAAAAAAGGGGGAAGGGAGGGGCAAGTGGGTGGAGCCCTCCCATGATCAGCTCATGATCAGTCCATCTCTGGGGGCCCAGCAATGCTTCCTGCTTTGGATCGCCGCCCTATGGTGCCACCACTGGATCCCTCTGCTGCGCCTCTTCCTCCTCTTCTCTTCTTTAGAAGAGGGGGAGTGGGGGAAGCAACATAGCCCACCACTTTGAACTTCCTCAGCAATAGACACAGCTGCAGAGGCTGGCTTGCTCGCAAAGCAGGGGGTAGGTGGTGGTGGGGTCTGCAATTGGTCCCGGGGGCTGGTTTCAGGACCCTGAGGGGCCACATCCGGCCCCTGGGCTGTAGTTTCAGGACCCCTGTTCTAGCATTTGGAAGGCAGATGTAGGCTATATCAAAGCATGGATCATTTCCCTTAGAGAAGGTCTAGTGACAATATTTGAAAACTATTACAGCATTTCATATCCCTGTCTAACTAATGGTACATATGTTACCTGATGGAGTCATTAACACTTCTCTGGCTGCTTAAGCAGGCATCTAATAAGGGCAACAAGCAATGTGAGATGAAGGGGAGAGTTACCTGGATGGAAACGGGAATGATGAAATGGCTATGCAACTACATTCTTCTAGTGTCATCTCTCTCCACAGTATGTGGATGACAAGGAGCATGGTCTAACCAAAAACTGGTTCAGCTGTCACCTGCTCCAAGTACTACAATGTGCCTTCTATGGGGCAACAATCAGTTTGAAGCTAGGTTTTTTTTGGGGGGGGGGGGAGGGGGGCAGAACAGCACTAGCATGTTTAGACAAAGGCCCAGTATAGAATGTGCGTGTGTAAGATTTCCATTCAAATCAATGGGCATTATATGCATGAAACAACGGCCTCCAGGATATAAGGAAGATTTGCTAACCTTGCTTCATACTGTTCACAGAGATAAGGAGGCCTCTCACTTCAGCTCCAATCAGAAGCCTGCATTATACAGTACACTCCCAAAGGCCATAATTACTTCCAGAAGCAGAAATTTGAATGACCCAGATAATTAGTTCAGTACAGCGGGTCTAGAAATTATTTACATAAAAGCCAATTTACTTTAAGAAAGGAGGAAAATACCCTAGCCACCCAAAGCAAATGACCCAGTTAGTTCAGTCATGCAGTGCAACAAACTCAAAAGAGGGTGAGTGCCAAAGGAGAAACTTGCAAAACTGTATTGTTCCATCTTGTTTCACAATACATTAGCTGAAGACACGTCTACATTTTCTAGCACCTATATAGATGTCCACGCCTATCTAGATGTCCACGTCCAAGGGCGTGGTGGCTCAGCAGGCTACAGCACTGAAAACTGTTGGCTACAAAGTCGGCAGCTCAGTGGTTCGAATCCTGGGTGCCATGCAGTGGAGTGAGGTCCCACTGTTAACCCCAGCTCCTGCCAACCTAGCAGTTCGAAAGCATGTAAATGCAAGTAGATAAATAGGTACCGCCATAAAAAGTGGGAAGGTAAAACAGTGTTTCCTTGCAGCCACGCCGGCCACATGGCCAAGGACTTGCACAACACTGGCTCTTTGGCTTGATTATGGAGATGAGCACTGTCTCTAGAGTCGGAAATGACTAGCACGCATGTGCAGGGATAACCTTTACCTTTACCTTTATATAGATGTCCATATCTTCCACGGGGCCACATCACCTGTCTTGCTGCAGTGGTATCTTGTGTGATCTTTTATGAAGGGGTTTGTGGAATGGGGAGGGAAGTCAGGGGCCGTCTACCTTCTAGGGAGAATCAGAGTGAGAGCCAGGGCTGAATTCAGAACCAGACATGTGGATGCATACATTTATTTTATTTTATTTATTTATTTATTTATTTTAATACTTATATACCGCCCGTCTTCCGGAGGAACTCCGGGCGGTTTACAACAGAAATGCAAACAGGAATACAAAGGAAAAAACAACAACAATAATAAACATATAAGAACATCATACTAAAGCATCATTGGTTGGGGATACCTGGTTAGCATAAACTAGTCTAGCTGCCATAAACTTTAATGTGTTTCTATATCTCCCTAACCCACAGGATAGCACCAGAGAAATATTCACATATGTCAACAAGATCACTGGTGTAATTATCTGCCTGGGGCATATATTGAACAATTATTCTGAGCTTGATGTCAACCCTAAAGCTTATTCTGATTCAGAAATTGAGACAATCACAGGAAATAAGACCCAGCACATCTTTCTGCACTGACAGCCTACCCATAGTAATCCATGCCCTAGCAACATCTGGACTAGCCTATAATTAGAGGTTGGTGCTTTGTGCCCAGGTGTTTCTATGCTCCCTTTCCTCAGCTGTCTGGTCCATTTTCTGTGTGCTGCCAGGGTCAATCTCCATTGGCAGCACACCAAGGAACACTGGAGCCTGGTTGGGCCCTCCCTGCCTCCCCAGGCAGCTGACCACTCATTGGCGCATGGGGAAACTACCCCTCCCGCCTCATTGCTGGAGTATGCACTCATATGCACTCGGACTGTGTTAGGAATCTTATGTTATAGATACTGTTTCTGACACAGCCAAAAAACACCTTACCGTGGAGACGTAGGGGCCCACCAACCCCTGAAAGCAGATTTCATCAGCCTGATGTCTTCTAGCTATTTTGGACCACAACTCCCATCGACCCCAGCCAAGTAGGGGTTGATGGGAGTTGAAACCATTTCCTATGGTTTGATTCTATGAACTCAAACTGCTTAGGGCTGCATTTTGACTACAGGAACATTTCATTGGGAGCAAACCCCCCTAGATTCTACACATGCATCTTTTTGAAGTGCCATTCAGATAGGAAAGTCCATTTGAAAAGCTTGGTTATTTGTTGGTAGCCCCCAGCCATAGTGGAAGCACCTCAGGAAACAGGCTGTGTGACTGTGTATGAATGGGTGAAGATATTGTATACCAGTGGTTCTCATCCTGTGGGTCCCCAGATTTTCCTGGACTGCAATTCCCAGAAGCCTCCACCACTCGCTGTGCTGGAAGGGGTTTCTGGGAGTTGAAGTCCAGGAACATCTGGGGACCCACAGGTTGAGAACTACTGCTGTATACCATAAGACAGACCATGTTTGTTTTCCCAGCCGTTCTCTAATTTTGAGACTGTTTCCATTTTTATTTACTCTGCTTGAATCCTTCAGTTGATGAGTTGTCGCTGCTTAGCTCACAACTCGGAGCACCAGGATGGAGGTCCAATTCCTCACTCTACCTCTCAGTCTGTGTTCTCTTGGACAAGAGCTAAGCACCCACAGAAAAAGGGACCGGTAAACCATATTGGATACCTAGAAAACATCCAGAAAAAGTGACCATAAATTGGACTCAAACATGGCACACACAATATGTTTTATTTTAGAGCTTCAGAAAGGAGTAGAAATATCCTGTCAAAATAGATAAACCTCTGAAATAGTGTAAAGGATGATACTGTGCTGTTATTCATACCTTAGCTTTTTTTTGTCCTTTATCTACAGATACTAGCCACAATCTTGTTGTGTTACACAACTGCAGAAGAGCAATCACTCAAGTAGTGGGAGACCTTCTGCTTTTTGTCTGCATGATCTTTCTCACAACACAACCATGAAGTTTCACTACTACAGTTTTAGCATAGAAATTACCTCTGTAATTGTGCATGTGAATCTCCCACCTCAGCACCTCAGCTAATGTCCTCTCTTCCTCCTACAAAAAAGAGGGACCCAGATAGCCCCTCTCCCTCAGGGAGATACCACAGGCCAACCCCCAGTATTCTTCTGTGGCAAATGCAGGCCTATTTCGGAATAGGTCAGTCTTCTCTTGCATCTTAGACACGAAACTCCTCATTTTCTTTGAAGGAACAGATTGCTAGAGGTCCATTCTCTGCCTTTTCTTTATGAGGGTTGTCTGAGCAACAATGTCACCTTGTTTACATTTTTTCCTTACATAACAAGAACTGGCAGCATGTCTGACATTTGCTACGTTGTGGTTCTGTAGTGTAGCATTTTCACAGCAGGGAGTGGAGAAAAAGAAAGACGGAGAAGGGAAAGAAAGCAGCACATGCTCTGCATTTATGCAACTGTGTGTGAGTAACCACACCCATCCACTGGGCTTCAGCTCTGCTGGACACCCAGAGCCCCCCTCCTTTGTGGTCTAACCTGGCTACCATTCAGAGTGACAATTACACCCTCATGGTGTGTATGGCAGCCATGTGCTGGCCACATGAATGACTTTTAGAACTAGTGTTTAGAATGACCTTGACATCTTATTTTTATTTCCAGAGTCAGGATACAAAACCACAGGCAGAAAAAATAGCAACTGCAGCAAGCAGTGCCCTCCCCTTTTAACAGCAGAGTAAAACTCATCTTTGAGTACAGGTGATTTTATGTGGAATACTCAGACCACTGGGTTGAAATGCATACCTGGGTAAATCCCAGGGTATGGGTAACCGGGTAAAACTCTATCCCTTTCCTGATACAGAGTTTAGATTAGATCTTGAAAAAGTTGTTTTTTTGGACTACAGCACTCAGAATTCCCATGACATGCAGTTTGGGAATTATAGTTGAAACAAGTAATATTTATATCTCTAATTTACTCTAAAAATGTGTATTTGTGTGTGTGTGTGTGTGTGTGTGTGTGTGTGTGTGTGTTCGTGTTCATAATCTAAAATTGCATTTACGCTATTTTAATTTAAAAAGATATTTTCCAGGTTTTCTTAATATCTAGAAATCATTGTGACATGAACCTGCAGGTTTTGACTGGGAAGAAAATGTCACACCCTAAAACAAAACTCCTTTCCAACTCCATGGGACATTGCTGGACATCAGGAGAGAGAGGAAATACTGTATTCTGGTTTTCTTCCCACAATAAAAATAAATCCTGAACAAATTTCAAGCAGCAATAACTATATGGATAAGATTCTACCAACATTAATCAGAAGCTGATCTTGTGTTAAATATTTTAAGCCTTAAATGCAGCAATAGCATTCAGATAAGGAATGAAGCATAAAGTAAAACTCATTAAATGTTTAACAAATAAACACAATAATTGTACAATTGTAAATAGTATAGAGAGTTCACTGGATTATCAATGATCGAAATGCTCATATCCAGATACAGTATATCACTTCAATCAGTCTACAGCCTGTGGCTGATATCTAGGTCATATTGGATTAATATGTATTTGTCTATTATTAAATCTATCTGTCAGAGAAAGGGATGCCAGATCCTGCAGAAGCTACCATAATAACGGTTATAGTCAAATACCATCTGGAGGCCACATGTTGTTCTCTTCTGTTCTAGATGAAGCAGCCACGGAGGCCTGTGGGATGTCCTGCTTATGAAGACCCAACCCCTACAGTAAAGCCACATGGCTCCAGCAAGAAAGGTGGAGATTAAACCAAGGGTATTATTATAGTAAACTCCCGGCACAGAGACCCTGAATCTTTCACTGAAGAAAATTCTGGATGTGTCTTCTTTAACATTGGGTGTCTGTGGAAATCATCCTTTGTTTATGCCATTACACTAAGGGGTCCCCTCACCCCATCTCACAGTCTTTGAGATTGTCCCTTCCTGTTTAATTCCCGCACTAGCTCCTTTTCCTCCCTCCTCTATTTCCTGTTCTCCCAAGATAGCTATGCGGAGTTAGAGCTCCATTTATGTACACAAAGAATGGAACTATGAACTCTAAGTAGAAGGTTTTCAATTTCTTCTAACACAAAGCATCTGCATTGCTCATTGTTCCTTTTCCAGTGGAAAGTATAAAACGGCAGACCTCTTCATGCTTTTCTGTCCACTAAAAGGAAATAAAAAGGTAAAGGTAAAGGTTCCCCCCACACATGCGTGCTAGTTGTGTCTGACTCTAGGGACAGTGCTCGTTTCTGTATTCAAGCCAAAGAGCCAGTGTTGTACAATTCCATGGCCACGTGGCTGGCGTGACTGCAAGGAAATACTATTTAACCTTCCCGCTTTTTTACGGTGGTACCTATTTATCTACTTGCATTTACATGCTTTCGGACTGCTAGGTTGGCAAGAGCTGGGGTTATCAGCGGGAGCTCACTCCACTGCGTGGCACCCAGGATTCGAACCACCGAGCTGCCGACTTTGCAGCCAACGGTTTTTGGAGCCTTAGACCATTGAGCCACCATGCCCAAATAATCAAATTCCAAATCTCCCATTCCCCCAATATCCGTCTGCCTGCCTGCCTGGCTGCCTGCCTATCTATTTATTATTTCTACTTCTATTCTGCCCCATAAGTGACATCACTCATTGGGGATTTCACAATATACAATAAAACCATACAATAAAAAGGCCATGCAATGAATTCAAACAATACAATTAAATACAATAAAGCCCCAGTAACTAAAACTACTATTAAATAAAAGTAAACAAACAACCCATTTGAACATCTCAACATAATATTGACAGTGGTAGAAGAGGGTTCTATATAGATCAATCTTAATTAGCATCCTAATAACAGAGACAGTGCCTAGTGCTATAGCAGTGATGGTGAACCTTTTAGAGACCGAGTGCCTAAACTGCGATTCAAAACCCACTAATTATTCACAATTTGGCAATACTGCAACTTAAACTGAATACAGGTGGCTGTGAAGGGGCGATGTCGGGTGTCCACAGAAAGGGCTCCGAGTGCCACGTTTGGCACCTGTGCCATAGGTTCGCCAACGTTGCTCTATAGGAAGTTTATCTCAAAGGGAGGGGATCATGAGCTTGGTAAGGGACATTCAGTTACAGTGGTGGTGGTGATGATGATGATGATGATGGCAAAGAAAAGAGAGGCCTATGAAAATCAGTTAACCATCTGATGGGAGCAATGGCAGAAGAGCAATTGGGGCTCTTTAGTCCGGAAAAAAGGCGCCTGAGGGGGGATATGATTGAGATGTACAAAATAATGCAGGGCATGAGTAAAATGGATAGAGAGAAGCTCTTCTCCCTCTCACAAAGTACCAGAACTAGGGGGCATACACTCAAATTGAGGGCTGGGAGAGTAAGAACAGACAAAAGAAAATATGTTTTTCACCCAGCGCGTTGTTAGTCTGTGGAACTCCCTGCCACAGGAGGTGGTGATGGCATCTGGCCTGGATGCCTTCAAAAGGGGATTGGACAGATTCCTGGAGGAAAAGTCCATCACAGGTTACAAACCATGATGGAGATGTGTAATCTCCAGGTTAAAACCAGGGTACGTCAAGGGCCAGATGCAGGGGAGTAGTACCAGGAGACAGATATCTAGTCTCATGCACTCCAAACACATCTGGTGGGGCCACTGTGAGATACAGGAAGCTGGACTAGATGGGCCTTTGGCCTGATCCAGCATGGCTCTTCTTATGTTCTATGTTCTTAACAAAGCCCTCCTTGGCCAGTACCTTAAAATCGTCCAGGGAAAAGCTGACAGTGCAAAGATGTGGCAATGGATGAGAAAAGGAACACTGAAGAAAGAAACAGAAGGGCTTATCCTTGCAGCACAACAGAAACCACTCTGTATGAAAGGTATTCAAAGCCAGACTGAGAAATCATGCGAGAAATGCTAGTTGTGTAAAGAAGCAGAAGAAACAGTGAACCACCTTATCTCTGGCTGCAAGAAGACTGCGCAAACAGATTATTCAGAAAGGCATAATAAACTTGCAGCAGCAATACACCAGACTGTCTGTAAGAAATGTGATATACGAGTGGAAAAAAATGGATGGGGCCACAAAACTGAAGAAGTTTTTGAATCTGGAGGTCAAAATATTCCAACTGCTAAATATCTGGCTTACCACTCAGCTGATGTGTTAATTGTTGGAAGGAAACAGGTCTATGTAGTAGAATGGTAGCACTGAGAGATGCTAGAATTGAAGAGAAATAATTTTAAAAGATTGCCAAATATAAAGGGGCACAAATTGAGATTGAGCAATTATGGCACAAGAAAATGAAAATTGTTTGTTGTAATTGATGTCTCAGATACAATACCAAACGGTCTAGAAAACCATCCTTGTACTCAGGGAGTCAATGAGATCACCACACATCAACTGCAGAAGGCTGTCCTCCTGGAAACAACATGTATTATAAAGAAATATTACCGATGATGAATATCCTAGGTCAGGCATGTCCAAAGTTTGGCCCTCCTGATGTTTTGGACCACAACTCCCAGAATTCCAAGCCTGTATTGTCAATGGTAAAGGACTGTGGGAGTTGTGGTCCAAAACATCTGGAGGGCCAAAGTTTGTACATGCCTGTCCTAGGTGCTTGGGAGTGTCTTTTATTCAAGGAACTAAATCTGGCCAAAGTTCGGTGAGCTGACAATAACAAGAATAATATTAAAATAAATGTTAATTTATTTAAGTGGCTCACTGAGTCCATAGGGCTGTCTCTTTTTTGGTCATAAAAATTCCACCCACACCATCTATTAAGTTTTGGTTTTTTTAAAGGAAGATTGCTGCTCTACAAGGTCCATTTGTGCCCCTACATACTCAGAGATATGCCTCCATGCACTAAGAAGTATAAGGCTTGGGGTTTGGGGCCTATTGTGACGTGTCAGCTGTACCTCACAATACCCTTCTGAATTTGCATGCTCACTGAAACATTTCAGTACTTAAACAAGCAAAATCATGAGTGGGAATGGGTGCTGGGTGGAGAGACAACACACAGAGAGATGCACATAGTTTTAAACTGATGATCACAGCTATGATTACATATTTGACCTGGACAACGTTTCTGAAGTAATTGTAAGTACAAATCCAGTTAAACCTGCAGCCATTGATCTGGAGCCAATGTAATAACAACAGGCTCTATGTGTCACAGTATGTATCAATAGAACATTGACAAATACAAAAGTGAAGTGTTAGGAGAAAGATGAACTCCAGCAATCAGGAATACATCTGGTTTATTCATGAAAACAGCTATAGCCTAAATAGCTGCCATATACCCATAGAAATAATCTTCAAGACTTCTACTAAATATATTACTTTCACCAAATATTGCCTACGAGGCAGTCTACATCTGTCAGTCTTCACAACCGCATTTAAAGTTAGATCACTGGAGATCATTTCTAATGGTCCGTGGCTGCTATTTAGGGTGTCAGCTGCAAAGTCGGCAGTTCGGCAGTTCGAATCCTGGGTGCCATGCAGCGGAGCGAGCTCCCACTGATAACCCCAGCTCCTGCCAACCTAGCAGTTTGAAAGCATGTAAGTGCAAGTAGATAAATAGATACTGCCGTAAAAAGCGGGAAGGTAATGGCAGTGTTTCCTTGCAGGCATGCCGGCCACGTGGCCACGGACTTGAACAACACTGGCTCTTTGGCTTGAATACAGAGATGAGCACCGCCCCTAGAGTTGGACATGACTAGCACACATGTGCGGGGGGAACCTTTACCTTTACTTTCATACAGCTGTTTCCAGAACAATACAAGAGGATATATTTATGATTCAGGCAAAGGACCATCCAGGAATACCAGATAACAGTCAGTGTTATACCCAAACCAGTATAACTGATGAGGTCAAATGAGAAACTGCTCAAGATACATGGGAAATATTCTTCTTTCTTCAATATATCTGGTAGTAGATGATTGAGGAGTAGAAAAAACAAGATATGCATTCCTATGGAAAATTTGTATAAAGAAAAATGTGCTTAACATAATTTCATTTGGAATGAATTAATTCCTTTGTACAAGGTACAGTTGTACTATATTTTCTCAAATAATATGGCCAGAGACATTTGGTCATTTTTGTAGGCATTTTTACTTATTTTTACCTTCTGATTCTTATTGATGACTATTGACGGCAGTCTTACGGAGATCATGAAATATGTGCTTCTAAAGGTTTCATGCTTAAAATGCACAACATATTTTCTACATTTGAAGTCTCAGAGATACTCAAAACAGGTCATGGCTTTCCTTTTTGGCGACTGGAATTTTGCACCGTTCGCAAAATTATGCAGGATTTGCTCACAGGAAAATTGCATCTTTCTGGCCCAAAGCAAGTGAAGAAGCAGAAAGATTAACTGAAACCAATGGCAAAATGATAAGAGCATCTACAGTTGAAGGAGGAAATTAGGAACTGGAAAAAATGCATGTTTCTACACTGCACAGTTCTGGTCATGCTAAAATGTTCAACAGATTTCTTTTTTTGCCCAGTTAACAGAACACTCTCTGCCTACTCAAAACGATGCCATCACAAATTAGACATAAACAAATGCCCCAAATGAGTCAAAATAACTTGATGGCAAAATGAAGTTAACAATGTGATTCTTTTGAAGATAAGCAACGAAACAATGTCAGGTAGTGCAGTGATCACTCGGACGTGAAGACCTCAGGAGAAGGTAGGCGTTTCAAGAGGACTCATTGAAATGTGACAAAGGCCAAGGTTGGGCAATACTTTTGTTCGTTCATGGAAAGGTTACAAATAAGACAATATTTTGAGTTCCCCAGAATTCTTCATCAGACAAGAAGATGCAATACTTTGGGTTCAAGTAAATAGTTCAAAAATCTGTCTAGATGTAAAGCCCTTGGGTCCTGAAGATCACAGAAACGGAATTATCCAAAGTTGTTAGGTGTGAGTCACTTCTAGTTATTTGGTGACTATATGAATTAACGACCTCTCAGTTGTCCCATCATTATCAACTCCACTTAGATCATGTTCTCTCTTCCTACTACCTCTTTGCAGCAATATCATCTATTGGGGTCAGTTATGCTCAGGTCTTGCAAATTAACAGCTGTAGATTGCTTTGTTGAATCAACACATCTCATGTTCGGTCTTCCTGTTTTCCTTCCACACACATACACACACACACACTTTTCAATATTGTCTTTTTCAGACAATTGTGTCTTCTAAATATATGTGTGGAGAATTCAGACTTAATGTGATCAAGCACCCTTTCTGGTAGTCCACAGTAGCTGTAAGACTCACCTCTAATGCTCTGTTTCAAATGCCTGAACTCCTTTTTTCATCCGCTGACCACTTCTCACCCAAACACAAAGCAACTGTCAGGACTGTTTTTCAAGAATTCCTCTAGGTATTAAATTGCCTAGAATAAACGGTAGTGAGCACAAAAGTGTGTTCTATTATCATATTGCCTGCTAACATGGGTGTCATCAACATTCAGGCTGCTATGCAAAGTCCGGCATCCTTTTTCCTGCTGGCAATGTGGGCACAGTTTTATACAGGCAATTTCCTGCCATTTGGAATTGTGGATACAGAAGTACCATTTCCCACATTCATAAACCTGAGGGTTTGTTTGTTTTTTGAAGCGTTGACTTTTCCTAAGCTATAGTCACAATAATGCCAGTGGGGGAAGGTTGTCTGGTTAGCTCAGTGGTTTGGGTATCTGGCAGCAGAGCCAGAGGCTGGAAGTTCAATTCCCCACTATGCCTCTAGGGAGAACAAAAAACAACTGGGGTAGCCTTGGGCAAGCTACACAGTCCCAGGGCACCCCTGGAAGAAGAGACTGCTGAACCACTTCTGAATATTCTCTACCTAGAAATCCTGGAAAGGGTCACCATAGGTCAGAATCAAGTTGACAGCACACATTTCTTATTATTATTGTTGGGGGGGGATATTAAATGGAGATTTGTGAGTGACAGAGAATGTTTTCTGTGCCCTATTGGCAATGTGAAGTATTTCATTGTTGTTGTTGTTGTTGTTGTTGTTGTTGTTGTTGTTGTTGTTGTTGTT